>PVJO010001089.1:0-189205 GCA_004026905.1 Hystrix cristata
AGTTTCTCAGAATTATTTTTCTCACCCTTCAGCAGAAGGCAGAGGCTTGAGAGCAAAACTAAGCACAGTATTAGGAGGATAAAGGAAACTGCCTCTTTGCACCCTGAGCTGAGTTCTTTCATGCTCATTTTGGGAATGTTACAGTAGTGCCCTTAGTTGTGGTTTGCTTCTGAGGCATCTGTTATCTGCAGTCACCACAGTCCAATACTAAACGAAAACTTTCAGAAAAAAATACTCCATAGCTTTTTAATTTCATGCCACTCTGAATGGCATGATAAATCTCAGGTTATCTTGTTCTATCCTACCAGGATTGGAATCATCTCTTTGTTCAGGATATCCACACTGTATATGCTACCTGCCCATTAGTCACTTAGTAGCCATCTGGGTCGTCAGATAAAATGTTGCATGGTATCCTGGTGCTGTGTTTAAGTAACTTTGTTTTACTTTATAATGGCCCCAAAGCCCAAGAATAGAGATGTTGGATATTAATGCAGTATATTGTTATAATTACCTGGTTTCAGTATTAGTTATCATAGGTAATCTCTTACTATAACTAAATTTATAAATTAAACTTTACACCTGGGTGTGATGGCATAATCCAAGCACTCTGGGAGGCTGAGGCAGGAAGATTGCAAGTCTGAGCATAAGCTTGGGAAACTTAGCAAGACTCTGTCTCAATGTAGATAGATAGGTAGGTAGGTAAGTAGGTAGATAGATAGATAGATAGATAGATAGATGATTGATGTATATGGCCTGGGGATGTAGCTCAGTGTGAAAACTCTGGGTTCAATCCCTAGTACCACAAATAAATAAGAAATAAAATGAAAATTAAAAAATATAAAAGTTAAACTTTAGCATAGGTACGTAAGCAGAGGAAAACACTACTGCACCATGCGCAGTGCACACATACACTGGTGATCTTGGAATGTGTCCCTCATGGGAAGGAAGGACCACTGCATTCTTGTATGCATCTGGTCAGCACCAGCTACTGGAGGGCTTCTGTGCTGGATGCTGTGAAAGCCAGACACCATCTCTGTCAGTAGGCAGGTTCCTCTCTAACTCCCTCGAGTCCCTTGACAGGTTTGAGGCTCTGGCAACTTCTCCCCCAAGCAGGCTCACCTGCTGGTCCCCCACTCCTCCCCGAGGGAAACCAGGGATCCCAAAGTCTCTGGGGCCCTGTGTGCCTCCCAGGTCAGGGTCCTGGCTGACTTCCACCCAGGTCACAGCTGGCTTTGCTGCTGGTCCTGGAAGGATGGTGACTTCTCCTTTCCGTTCTCTGGAGTCTGGGTGCCACGTGCTGGACTGGGCCTGTCCTTCCACCTCCAGCTCCTCTGCCTTCTCAAGGCTCTTGTTTGACCTTCTCTTGGCTGAGCCACAAAGCCAGGATTGGATGGGAATCAGCATCCCCTTTTAAGACTAGAGACCGAGGTGCAGAAAGGGGAGGAGCTATCCAGAACCCCTGGAAAATTCCCTGTGAGCTCTGACTATTCTGCTGGCTTCAGCCTCCCACCGCTCCTCATCTGTGGCCCGGAGGCTGAGGGGCACTGGCAGGATTGTGAGGGGCCAGTGGGCTTGACAAGACCCCTGGCTGCCAGCCCCTGCCCTGGGCCCCGAGCCAGGGTTAGCTGTCTTCCATGGGTCCAGCTGGAGGGCCTGCCCTGGGATACACAGCTCTGCCCTGGGACTGCTTCTTGACATGGGATCTTACCACTGGAACTGACGTGCTGTGGGAGGCCCTGCTGGGGCAGCTCAGCCACCTCCTCTGGGCTCTGCTGGGGGGCCCTGCTGCCTGGCAAACACGCTAGCATTTACTGAGCACTCTGGGCACTGTCCCGTCTACTCTTCCTGATAGTGCTCCAAGGGAACATCGCTGTTATCTATACCTAGTAGACAGAGATGCTGAGGCCCCAGAGGTCAAGTCCCAGCCACCAACCGTGCAGCTGGAGCCAGACATGCCCCAAAGGCACCCGGTAGCAGCTTCAGGGCTCATGTTGCCCCATTTTTGCAGATAGGGCTCTCAGTGCACAGAGAAATTCAGTAATTGTCCAAGGTCACACAGCTGCTAAGTGGTGGAGCCAGCATCTGGAATCAGCAAATATGTCCTAAAGCTTTCCCCGTTGACCTCTGCATTTATTGCTTCAGCTGTGAAAGCAAATTAAGAGTCACCAGGACTTAGGTGGTGGTGGGAGATGTTTAGACTGCTGAGAAGAAAAATCTGCAATAAGTCCTTTCAAGTCCCTTTGACGACCATGTGGCCTCATCCACCGGCCAACTGCGGATCACTCTCATCTCCTTCTTAAACCTGGCTCCTGGACACCCTCCCACCCCGCCGTGGAGGACTGATGGCTGACCCCGTCCAGACGGAGTGCATCCGAGGCGGAGCTACGTCCAGCCATAGGCACGTGCAGTCTCACGACTGAGAGGTAATGGACTCGGGCTGCGCAGCCACATAGCCACAGGTCCGAGCCTTGACATTGCCATGCACGAGCTGGGTGACCTTGGACATCCGCTGCTTAGCCTGTCTGAAAGCTGCTGCCATTTTCGGTGAAATGGGGGTGATAATAGTATCTATCTTCTTGGATTTGGAGGCGCCAATGAGAGATTATGAGTAAGCGTTTAGCACCAGTCCTGGGTTACAGGAAGTATGCAATAAATGATAGCCCATTACTGTAGGTATGAAGTGGGCAGTAACGAGGTCCAATCTCAGAAGTGACTGACACCTGACACTTGAAGGGCTCTTCCCAAGTGCTGGGCACTGTTCTTAACACTTTGCAGATATTGTCATATTTAGCCTTTGTTAGCCTGATAACACGGGCACCAATCTCACCCTAACTCTACACAGGAGGAAACCGAGGGTCAGAGAGGCAGCATCTCTCGCTCGGGGTCCCAAGCTGGCAGGGCAGGCTGATCCAGGGCCGAGGCCACCAATCACTTCCTGAACCCTGAGAATTCCAGAAAGCAGGAAAAAGCAGGCAGGCTCAGGATGCGCTGCAGGATGCAGAGGGCTGGGCAACCGCTGGAACAAAATAGCCCAGGTCAGTGCCACCAGCTTGGGACTAGTGTGGGACATGCTGTGCATTTTCTTGCTTCCTTGGGCCCCTGACACTTCCAGGCTGGGGTCAGAACCCGGAGTCCCAAGTGAGGGAATCCTGGGTGGGTCTCACTGGTGGAGATTACAGGCCAGTTCTGCAGACTCAGGCCAAGGGCAGGCATTGTTCTCAGGCTGAACAGTTTCCTGCCTCGGTCTCCAGCCCAGGGCTGAGAGGTGGGGGCCATGCACAGATCGGGGCAGCAGACCCGGGAATAGGTTCTCTGTCAAGTCACCCCTTGCTTGGTCAAGGTGGAAATCAACCAGGGATGGGCTCTCCCATCTGACTCTGCTAGCCGCAGCCCCTAAACTCTGTTTTGATAAGGATCTGAGTCTCAGGGTGTCTGCATGGTGAACTTGTCACCCTTGACTAAATCTCCTTAAAGCAGTGAGATCCTCCCACTTGACCTGGAGGGATCTTCCCAAGGCAGGGACTTCCTGCCCCACCCCCAGCCCTTTACCTTAGTCCTTCCCAGGAAGTCAGCAGTTATACAAGTTCTGGGCCATTTTCACATTAATAAGGCACACACAGTTCTCCAGCAAAGGTCACAGGGTGCACTTCACGGGATCTTACCACCTCTTTGATTTATCATTCAGATCATCATTGTCCTCATGTCTATGTGCAGACATCTATTCCATGCTTTTCTACCTTGTCTTTTCTGTTACGTGATCAGATTTCATGAGGGGCACAATCAGTACTCCAAGAAGAATTGAGGGAGATTGGTTGCTGCACGCTCTGGTGCTTATAAGAAACCAGTCAGCGGCATAAAGGAATGAAGCAGACCAGGTGTGGTGCAACTGAAGTGGCAGAGAGGTGGCGCCGGGCCAAGGGGCTGCCTGCGTGCCTAAGACGGGCTGACCACCAGTCACTGCAGTGCAGGACTGCAGTGGGGTGCAGGGTCCTCAACATGTTCAAGAAAAGTAAAACATCAGATATTTCATGCAAAAATCTTCTAAATGCTAATATGAACTTAGCAATTTTTTAAAACCCCTCTGATCCAGGCATGGTGGCGCAGTCCTATAATCCCAGACCTTGGGAGGCTGAGGCCAGAGGATCACAGGTTCAAGTCCTGCCTGGGCAATTCAACAGGACTCTATCTAAAAAAAATTAGTGATAATAAGGCTGGGGATGTAGCTTAGTGGCAGAGTGCCCCTGGGTCTGATCCCCAGGACCACAAAGAAACAACAAGAGCGACAACAGTAACATCAACAACAAGAAGAACAAACCACTCTTCAAATCATACAAAGCTAGCGAGGGAAGTGCATTTGGTCTTTAAGCTGCTAATTCACAACACACAATCTCCAGGGACCTTCCAGGCCTGAACTATAACAATGCCACAGCCCAGAGCACATGCACAGAAAATCCTTGCCCAACACAAAGATGAGTAACCCAGGGAATGGATGGGTGGGTGGGAACAGTGTCCTAGGACTGTTCAGAAGCTGAGCTTGGGTTTGAGAGTTTGCTTTCACCAAGAGTAGAATGGCCTGGTTCTGCCTCCTTTGGTGTGTGTGAGTGAAAACAGGCACTGAAGAAAGGTCCCAGATGCCAGCTGACTTAGAAGACTGAGTTTCCCTCAAGCCTGGAGGTAAAGCAGGGTTATATGGAGAAGTGATAGGGAATAATTAATAATGAGTAAGGTATGTAATTGCCTCTGTGTATCTGTTTTTCTTAAATCTTACTTTTACCTGTATACAATTAAAAATATATAGCATAATTACTGATAAGTAAATGCTGGCACCTGGTTATAATTCAGTTTATAATATAGCACAGTAAGTGAAAGATCATTTTTGTCTTTACCTCTCAGTCTCAAGCAGCCATGTGATTTGCCTTTGAGGCCAAGGTCAAGGTGTCTGCACATACCTGTGGCCAGGGCAGCGTAAAGAACACACAGCCTCAGGGGCAGCAGCCTGGCATCCTCATGTGGACCTTCTGCCGCTGAACCTGCCTTGTTGGCACTAGCACACCCTCTGAGGCTCACGAGCAGTTGGCCAACATGACTGCTCTTCTGTGTTTCATATCTACTTGTGACAGCAGGAGGCAGGATCCATTCTGTTCACTATTTCTAATCTTCATAACTCAAACTATCTGCAAATATTCATGTCAAAACACCCAGGCTCCATAGGCTAAATGGATTGCTCAAGGCCAAATAACTAATAAGTGATAGAGCTGGAATTCTCACCTGAGTCCATGAAACTACAAAGGTCATCATCTCTCCATAGCAGCCTGGGAAACCAGCAGTCTCTCCTTCCTTACACACAGGAGAAAGCCGTACAGATCCCCTAATTCTCCAGAAAGCATTGGTAGGCTGAGATGAAATCCATGTATTAGTCTGCCTTTGGTACCAGACTACCCCAGAATAACAAATACCTGTGACTCACCCAAGTGCTACTCTGCTCCTCTATCTAGGGCCCACGCAGACATGACTAATCAATTGCAGTCTGTTTCTTGTATACTTGGCAGCCATAACCAGTCAGAGTGGGCTCCTGTGACAAACATCCTTGGCATCCCTGGCTAGGGTTTAAGCACAACTATAAGTGAAAGAACTTTCCTACAGAAGTTCTTCCTTCCTGCAGAAGCTTTAACTAGAATCTCGTGGCAAGCAGAGATGGGTAGAAACCACTGTCTCTTGAACTGACAGTGGCTTAAACCTGCAAGAAGAGAAGGAAAACAAAAGGGTGGCGTTAGGTGTGCAGTGTCACGTGCCAGGCCAGACAGGCCAGGGTGGGCCCAGGTGCACAGCTGGCTGGGTGCCTTTTCAGCCACGTGTGGGGTGTGGGGTGCTGGGATGACCAAGGACCCACAGAAGTGGGTCCATCTGAGCCGAGAAGAGCTAAAACTCTGTAGATCTTACATTTGGATTTGCTTTTTTCCCCCAAATTGCTTTGTTTTTCTGACGTTTATTTATTGTTAAAGTAGCTCTTCAAGAACATTTTGTGAAAGAAAAGCACCACCCCTAACTCCCAACTCTGTTCACACACAACCGTTCCCATTTTTTCTGGTCTTTCTGATCCTGTCCACATGCACAGCTATGTCCCCAGAGCAAAAAGCAGCATCCACAGCTCCCTCACTTAACATAACAATGCAAACGCGGCTCTCTACATTTACAGCGCCCTCATAGGAACACTTCTTTTGGTTTGGTTTTTGTAGTGCTACAGATTGAACCCAGGGCTTCATGCAGTCTAGACAAAACCACCTGACCACTGAGCTATACACCTTCAGGCCTTTGTGAATTTTATTTTGAGACAGGGTCTAGCTAAGTTGTTGAGGCTGGCCTCAAACTTGCTGTCTTCTTGCCTTAGCCTCCCGAGTAGCTGGGATTACAGGTGTGCACCACTGTGCCTGGCTTCATTTTAAAAACAGCTGCACGATGTATCTTGATTGACCTATTGGAGGGTTATTACATCTTGATATTTCCAGGCTTTTAAAGTTGCATGGTGCAGTGAGTATCTTTGTATCATAGCACTTTTGATTGTTTTCTTAGGCTACGGAAGTGGGATGAGGAGGTCAACACGCAACTTCAGTAGGAGCTTCTTACAGCTCTTTACACTTGCTTTTGGTCTCATGTGCATAGACTCTTGGGAGTTTTCCGAGCCCTGTACTTCCCCCAGACACTACAGCTGTTTTAGGAGGCTTGTGCATTCCTTCACACCCACCAGCACCAGAGGCTGGAAGGCTAGAAGGTCCAGGTCACCCAGCAGAAAAGATGCCTTATTGGAACTGGGGGTTGCTCTTTCATGCCTAGAGGCCCTGGGTGCAGCTCAGAGAGTGGGCGATGGGGGATGCAAGTGTGCAGGAAATGGGGACCGTAGCATCCAGAGGAGGCTGCAGCCTGCTGGTGGCCTTCCCACCTCAGGAATGCCCCTTCCGGTAGGAGGCCCACTCCGCCATGGACTTTTTAATTAAGAGAAGATGCTGTTTGGAGGGGGTGGGGTGCCCTGGGGGCCAGGCTGTGTTATCAGGAGCTGGTTCCCAGGAAGAAGCCCCCAGCAGCCTCTCTGCCTCTGCTTCTTGCCCTGCAGCTGGACAGCCCAGGCGCATGCTCCAGAGGGAGGGCAGGTGGGCGTGAGAGCAGCAGCGCTCTGCAGAGGAAGAGGCTGGGTGGTCTCCAGCTCTGCTCTCTCTGCCTGAGGCACCAGGAAAGCACAATAAACAGGCTGAGTAGCTTCAGCTGGGCCCCAGCAGTGACGGTGACATGGTGGCAGTGGTGGTGACTGACTGGCAGAAGTCTACCGTGGCTGAGAGAGTCTTTTGCTGCCCAGACAGGCCTGCTCCTCTGCCCTCTCGGCTCACTGGGGTCTCCTAGGATTGGCGAATGCAATGTCAGCCCCGTCCTTGCCCCCAGCCCACCCTTCCAGCTGGCTGCAAAGCCAGTACTCACACCCCGGACTAAAGAGCCTTGGATGCTCATACCAGGCCAGTTTCCCCACCAGCCCAGGGGTCATGGTGACCCGTGGAGCCCCAGGTGTGTGCACTTGGCACTGCTGAGTCTAAGAGGGGAAAAAGCCAGAGTCCCAGCTTGTGTCCTCGGGCAAGTTCGCTCCTGAGCTTCAGCAGCCTCAGGTGTAAAATGGGGGTCAAGCAGTACTTATCTCACGGAGCTTTTGCAGTGATCAAGTGAGCTAATATACATCAAGTGCTCAAGCAAGTATCTGACACATCATGTCAGGGAAATATCAGCTTTTACATAATCAGTATTATTATTCCTGGTTATGAGTGATAGACAATAAACAGACATAAATAAGTGGGAAAAAAATCAGGCATTAAGAGCAGCTCTAAACAAGTAGAAATACAGTGATATAGTGTCGGGGGTATAGGACTTGAGGGAATGCTCTAATTTAGGTTGTTAAGGAAAGAGGTGATGGGAAGCTGAAACTTGAATAATGAGAGGGAGCTGCCAGGAGAGCACCAAAGGGATGATCATGCCATCCCAGCAACAGCAAGTACAAAGGCCCTGAGGTGGGAACCAGCATGGGTATCTGGGAAACAGAAAAAAAAGCCTCTGTGGTTGGAGCTGTGATGTCTGAGAGGGAAGCTGCTAGCCACCTGTGGCCATTAAATTAAAATAAAAGATCCAATTCAATTCCCCAGTCTCACGAACTGTCTTTCAATTGTTCAATAGTCACATGTGGCTAAAGGCTACTGTATTAGATGGCTTGGGCATAATTGCGTGTGAGGGGGCACTCCCACATACTAAGCAGGCGCTCTATCATGAGCTACATCCCCAGCCAGGTATAAAGTGTTTTCATCACCATAGAAAGGTCTGTTAAGCAGCGCTATCCTGGAGTTTCAGGAGGCAAAAAGTGACCAACAGTAGAGGAAGCAGTAAGGCAGGTAGGGCCACATCTTGAGGCCACGGCAGGGAGCTTGATATGTTTCTTCCATGCACTGGGGCGCTCCGACTTTGGCTCAGGGGTGAAGGAGTCTCCCCATCTGATTCTCCTGCTTCTCTGGGCTGGGAGTCTTCAACAATCAGTATAAGGGGGAGCAGATGTGTTTGCTGAGCCCAAAGTGCTCCTTGTCCCCAAACCTGCAGGCTCTGTGGCGTCGCCAGGAGTGCCACAGCCGCTGCTGGGGACCCAGCATCCGCCTGAGGGCTGCGTGGCTCCCTCAGTGAAGGCAGAAGTGGAGCCTGGTCTTGAGATCGTCGGCCATGTCCTCACACCCAGAGTGGACACTGCTGTCACCCAGAGTCCCCATCTGGGATGAAGGACTGTGTCTCCAGACACTGAGAGCGCTGAGCAGATGGCTCTCAGACATCAGTTCTCATCAAGAATGCTCGGCTGAAGGCAGCCACCTTGGCCAGTGGTCCCCTTTGTGGCACAGCCCCTGCGTCCAACTTTGGACAAATCTGGAGGCCAGTTGCATTCCAGAGTCCTGGGTAGGGTTGCGGCCACCACGGAGATGACATCACAGCTCAGTGTCTCCCTTCGCCCAGGCCTTCTTTTCCTTTCCAATGCTATTGCAACTCTCCTTTCCCAGGTCAACTTCCCAGGGACGCCAATCTGCTCAGTTCCACCCCCCTCCCACCCCCACATCACAAGGAGCACGCTTGTCGCACGTGGAGCACTGTCCTGACCAGACTGCCAGGGACGTCTAAGGAGGTAGCTTCCTCCAAAAGAGGGTGGCTGCTGAAAAGATCCCAAAGATCCTGCCCTGTGGGGTGGGAAATGTGGCCTGTAGAGTGTCCCCTGTGCTAGGAAGTCTACACACGTGCTTCCAGGTCCTCACAGGCCTCCTAGGACAGCCATTGTTACCCAGATCCCACTGGAGACAAAGCCAGGGCTTTGAGCGAGCACGGTTTCCCCCCGGCTCTACTCGGAGCCAAACTACACTGCTGAGCAGAAACCCACACAGATCCAGGCACGAGGAGGTCCTGAGTTAGCACACAGACTCTTTTAAAGAAGATGGACTATGGACTGCGTCTGCCTGTCCCTCTTTCTGCCCCACCTCACCCAGCGGGAGTTCTATGGCCCAGCTATGCTACCAGCCAAGGCTGCCATGGTCTCTACTTTTCCAGGACAACAGCCCCTAATGGGGACAGAGGCTAATACATCAGAGAGTGAAGCAGAGCCAACACACTTTCCTGACCTCTGCCCTCACCCAGGTGCTGGCTGTGGGACCACTGTCATCCTGTGGGACACTGGGCAGGGCCATTTAGGGACACTGAAGTCACCTAGGTGGGTCACGGGGGTGAGGAGCCTAGAAGCATGCCAGGAGCATGTGACTTCAGCAGATGAGGACACCCCCACCTAAAGGAGCCGGCATGCCAGTGATCTGCCCCAGGGACAGACTGAGGCATCCTGGGAAGATGGCAGACATGCTGAATGCAGCAGACTATACAGCTGGCTTCTGAAGAAACAGGCCCCATATGCCACCAAGGTCAGAATGTCCTGCAGAATCGGGGACAGGGGGATGGTTGAAGCCAAGATCAAAAGAAGTGAAGAGAAAAAGAGAAAGAGAAACAATATCCTAAAAATAAATAAAAATGAAATCCTGCCTTTATGAGCCAGTGAAAATACTCCACAACACTCCCCAAAGACAGGGCAGAAGGGCTGCAGAGCTGGGTCTCCACTACGGGCCTCCATGTCATTTGGTTGGGAATGACAGGCAGCATCGTTGCCTGAGCCCTGAGGGCCAGACCAGGTGACCAAAGCATCCTGGAAGAAAGGGGAGGGATTCAAGCGCAGGCCAGCCCCATCTGCCTCTGATGGGACAAGAGAGGAGCCAAGACCCGGATGTGCTCTTCCACCAGCTTAGGGTCGGGAACCTGTTTCCTCTGAGCACTGTGATGTAAGAATCTTTGAGAAATCTGAGACATCTAAAAATGGTTTTAATATTTCCTTTGAGTTTAGGAAAATCATTGAGAAAATTCTAGTCTATCCAAGCTGGAGGGGAACAGGGAGACGAGTTAGAGGAGTGGACCGATGTACCCCAGGTGCCTGGGCCCAGAGGCAGCCCCAGGAAATCCCATGGGACAGCAGCACAGCAGCTCATGAGGGCTGCAGGTGGCAGCCTGTGGCTGTACAAATGTCCTCTACGCATAGCACATGGCCCCAAGGGGAAGGTGAGCAGTCAGAGGGGAATGTCAGGGGGCAGTGGTGTGGCCCTCACTTGTTCCCAAGCTGTACTCTTCCTCATATTGTCATAAGGGGAGGAGCATCCCTTTCTGGTCCAGTGAAACATCGTAGCCATTTGCTTCTACAAACACACAGCAGAATTTGTATGCCAGCTGAGGTGACATAGAATCAGCTTGTGTCTGTCAGGCAGTTTGAGCTCCCACTCCGAAAGGTTTTCCATTTGGGTGATTTTTCTTTTTTCTTTCTTTCTTTTTTTTTTTTTTTTTTTTTGGTACTAGGGATGGAACCCAGGGCCTTTTCACTGAGCTACATCCCTAGCACTCTACTCTGTAAAAAAATTTCTTTTTAAATTTTGAGCCAAGGTCTTCCTAATTTGCCCCAGGATGGATTTGAACTTGCATACCTCCTGCTTCAGCCTCCCACAGTGCTGGGATTACAGGCGCACACCACCATGCCCAGCTCCATTTGGGTTCCGAGCGCCCTCCTCTTGCTTCCCTGAGGTCTTGTCTGAGGCACCCTGTGTGTGAGCTTTGGAGCCAAACAGACTTGGGCTTAGAGCCCAGTGGCTCTCAGCTCAATTCGCAGCTCCTGGGAAGTGTCTTTAAATTTCACCCAGCCTTTGTTTCTCTACTGAGATGATGACCTAGTGGAATGCGTGCAAGACTGGTAAGCACAAGGCCCATGCATACATGGAGGGCCTTGCCTGTGACAGATACCCAGGAAGGGCAGCCGTGTGCCTTATTACGAAGCTGCTGCCAGGTGGGTTTAAGATGTTTGCTGCAGGGTGACTGTAATTCATTTCAGGTCCGTACTTCATCAGCAACCTCAGCTGGGTTGCCTTGTGAGATTGGTGGCCACCTGACCCTTCTTCCTGGAAACCTCTGCACTTGTCTGGTCCCCTCCCAGAGCCTCTTGATCTCAGCTGGCCCAGTGGCTTCCCTACCCCGTGACTTAGCGCACTTGAGCAAATGTCCCAAGCCTCCACCTGGCCAGACAACCACACTACCCAGGCGAGCTGGGAAGAGGGAGGAAGGCGGAAATGGGGACAAGAGGGCTGCTTCCTGCCAGCCTTCCAAGCACACTGGGTCCTAGAAGGTTCTCCCAGCCCTTCAGGCCAGGGGCCAGCCCTCGGCGGGGAGAGGGACCTTCCTGCCCTCCCTCCCTCCCAGTGGTCCAGTCCCACCCCATGGAGGCCCTCGATGTGGAGAACCTATTTCTTTCGGTTTCCTGGCTGATTTTGCAGGACTGTCATGCTCTTACGGGTCACAGATGGATTGGAGGAAGGGAGACTGATTAAGGTCCCCTCCCCTGCTGCTTTGGCAGAGGCCCCATCCCTGCCTTCCAGGACTCCTAATCCCCAAGCCAGCAAGCGCCTGTCCTCCTGCTGAGCAGCCACAGAGCCAGAGGCTCAGATATAGAGCTCGTTATTTATTGGGAGGCTTAGGGCCAGCAGGCCCAGAGGCCACAGTGCATTCTCTGCTGTCCTGGCTCTTCTCACCTGGGCTGTGAACAGGGAGGGAAGGACAAGGCCAGGAGGAGAGAGGAGAGGGAGAGAGGCAGGATGCAGGAAGAGCACTCACGTGCTGAGGGTCTACTCTGTGTCTAATTTTGTACAAGATATTTACAAGGGCAACCTCACTTAACAGATTGCAGTTAGTGACTTTGACTGAATGCATGAGCATGTGTGAGCAGTGTGGAAATGTGTTTTGGAGACACGATGGTACAGTGGTTGATAGCAAGCCCAGCCCTGACACTCTGGGGAGAACCCTATATATGCAGACACGTTTTTCACTTTTCTGAGCCTCACCTTTTTCCTCTGTAAAATGGGGCTAAGAATTCCCATTTCTTAGGGTTCTGAAGGAACTGTGGTCCGGTGTGAGTGTGGTGCATGGCTCGCTGTGAGATACGGACTAGATGATGGTTATTAAGGAGGAGAAGAGGAGTGAGACCAAAAAGGAGAAGAGGAGAAAACAGCAGAGGGTTAGGAAGAGTGTCTATGCTGCAGAATTCCTCTACTGGTCTCCACCTAGATCTGGCCAGCTTCAGTTCTTGGTAGCACCTGGGGCGATCCACCAAGGAGGACCAGGCCTCCTGCTGGGGTGCTCCAGCTAAGAACAGCTGAGGGCAAATCGGGGTTCCAGGCGGCCAAACGCCTCTACTGCACCCACCCCAAATACCCACCTGTCCCATGATTCGTCTGCAGTCGGGGCGGCACCTGGGAGGCACCTCCAGAGGGACATTTCTGTCACCTTTGGAGACTCATCCCTCCTGGGGCTCCTGCTGAGAATCAAAGAAACACCCTGTGTCCTTAAGGATGTGCCTGTCGGGAGTGTAGTAAGGAGGAAGGTTAAGACGATTAGCGGGTGCTAACAGATTTAGGATGTGGAAGAAGCCTTGTCTTGGCTGTCCCTCAGGGAAGGATTGAATGTCCCTGAGACTGGGGAGGCAGGATGGGAGGGTGGGGTGGGGGTGGGGAAGGAGGGAGCTGTGTGCTTCCCAGCCAAGCCTGCTCCCCTGAGCCATCCTCGTGCCAGACACTGGGGGCGTGTGGGAGCCGGGAGAGCTGGGCCAGCCGGCCATCTGTCCGTCCTGGTGCCCGCCTCCCCGTCGGACTGTCTGTTGTTGCCCCCCCCCCACCCCGGCCACTGCCCAAACCCCAGCTCAGGTTCTGTCCAAGCAGCTGGGCTGAAAAGTGATCCTGGAGGAAGAAGGTCCTTCCTGTTGATTAGGAATCAGGACACTCTCCCCAGCCCCCTCCAGTTCCAGTAGACCCCTCCTCATCCAGGCTCCCTGTCCTGGTGCCACCTCCAGCCCCTTGTCATGGAGGGCTGGGCCACTCTTCATCTAGTTTCCTCTGTAGCCAAGGGAGACCTTCACGGCGTCCCAGAGAGATCACACACTGTTCCCAAAAGGGACCCATGTCATGTCCAGGAATGGTTCATTCACAATTGCCTGGGCATCTGCTCTGTGCCAGGTTCTACCTCAGGGACAGAAATATGTTCCAATGAAATACATACAACCGTGGCTCTCTGAACTGAATGGGCCAAAGGATGACCTGGACGGCTGACCTAATGCAAGTTTCCAGCACAGGCTCGCAGGGTATGCTGTTGTCAGTCGGATCGGGGGCCTGCGTCTCTGCGTTCTTCAAAAGAGCTGGTGATCCTGTAGCAGGTGAATGTCAGAGCTGATTTAGACAGAGACTGAAATGTAGAGAGCAGGGGTAATGCCGAGATGGGGTGTTGGGATGGTGTGGAGGCAGGAAATGCTCCCTGGAGGTGGGCACCAAGGCCGATTCCTGCGGGGGAGGAGGAAGAGGAGGAGGAAGGAGTGAGGCGGCCTGGTGGGTGTGGGGTGTCTTCTCTTTCGGTGTGGCTGGAGCACTGGGAGCTGGATCCAGCCCCTTAACCGGTGAACGAAGACTGGGCTGAATGAGAAGGCACAGGGAGATCGTGGACCCTCCTCAGAGTTCAGTGTCTTAAGCCAGGGAGGTCTCAACTGGGTTTGCGGTCTGGACAGACTGTCCTTGCTCCACAGTGGAAAATGAGCGGAGGGGCAGGATGGGGGCAGGCAGGTGACAGGAGGCTGAGGCAAGACTCTCCACACGGGCTGATGGGGTGGTCAAGGGGTGACAGGAGGGGACAGACGTAGAGATGCCTGGAAGCGGAGTCCACAGGGCAGAGGGCCTGGTGGGCTGAGGAGTGAGGGGGAGGGAGGAAGCTGCTAGATGGTTCTGGACTCACCAGGCAGAGGGTGCTGGGGACACACGAGGATGGGCTGGCTCAGGAAAATGGCACACTTTGTTTGGACTAGTGACTTGGAGCCCCTGTGGGCCATATAAATGGGCAGTGGTACCTGGGCACATACATCCAAAACCCGGGGAAGACAAACGGGCTGGCAGCATGGATTTGGAAGACAGCAGAACCTAAATCTATGACTTTCAGACATTTGAGGGACCTGGGATAAGAAAACCACACGGGAAACACACACACCCGCAACAATCAAGAGCTTCCTGGAGCGGCAGTTCTCTTACTCTATTCAATACACTTGATAGCTGTGATTTCATTAAAAAAATGCTGGCCACAGCGCATTACATTGATTTCATGACCTAATAGGTTGCGACCCACAACTAAAAACCATTGATCCCCTTGGAAATGGGATTCAGTGAGGCCAACGACTAGGGAGAAGGTATAAGATGGAAATGTGGGTTCCAGGAACCCCAAGATTTCTGGGGTGCTGGGAGATGAGGAGGTTGTCGAGATGCCTGAGAAGGAAGCCATGGGAAAGTCCTGCAGAGATGGCTCCAAGAAAGTGGGTGTTTGCAGAAGAAAGGAGCCAGCAGCAGGATGCTCTTTAGCCTGGTCTGAAGGCGTGTGCAGGAGCCAGTGGGGCGCAGCCTGGCAGACCAAGGACCTGGCCTGGATCCAACCGGGGGAAGGTCAGCTCAGAGACCTCGGAGGTACCTGGGCTGCTCTACACATGGGGATGCATGGTCTTACCCAAGGAGACCTGGAACTCTCCCCGCTATGTCTGTCCCTTGGGCCCTGGCTCATGAGGGGCTGCCAGCCACCTCATTTCCACAGAGCACAGTGACAGCCAATCTTTCTGTAGTATGCATTTGCTTTGTGCTTGTGACTATTGTAAACATGTCACCTGTTAACTCATTTAATTCTTGCAGTAACTCTAAGATCACTGTGCTCCTGGCCAGGCACTGTGATAGGCTTATGATATGGCACAAACTGGAAAAAGGTGTGGTCTTTGTCCTCCAGGAGAGATGGCTGCAAATAAAATGTAGAGTGTTAAACGGCACCACAGAGCCTCAGAGCAAAGAAAAGGCACAGCAGACCCTGAGGGCTTCCTGGAGGAGGTGTCCTTTGCTCGAGGAGGCCTCCCGGGAGTAGGATTCAAATTGGAGAGGGTCTGAGGGTGTCCCAGACAAAAGGAGAAGCGTGTGCCCATTTGTAGGGCCTGAAGAGCTCTCTGTGTCATGGGAATGACAGACACCCTAGTGTGGCTGGTGCAGACAGGAGAAGCTGCCTCCATTGCAGATGTAAGGGGTTCACCGTTCTCACCCAGCTCTGCATATTACCCCGCCTGAAAAACAGGATACTAATGGAAGCCATTTCTAGAATCATCATGTGATCATCGCCTGTGTGTGGATAAGTGAATTCAGGCACATGCATGCCTAACTCTAGAACCTTTCCCACGGACACAACAGGGTGCAGAGAATGCATGTGGAAGTGAATGGACCCCACCAAGCCATCACCACCCCCGCCACCACAGCAAACATTAGCTGAGCACTTACTGTATGCTGGCATATTGCCAGGTTGCCTTACGATCACTGACTCATGTGATTCTCATCATGATCCACAGAACAAGTCTTCTCTTTGTCCTCACAGCATAGATCAAAGTTGCTCAAGAGAACATTTTGCAGTGATGATGATGTTCTAAACGCACGCTGTCTAGTGCAGTAGATGTGAGCTACAGGAGCACTTGAAATAGAGCTGGTGCCACTGAGCAACTGAACTTTAAATTTCACTACATCTTAACTACATGTAGAAAGTCACAAGGGGCTGGGGATTTAGTGCAGTGGTTAGAGCGCTTGCCTTGCAAACACAAGGCCCTGAATTCAATCCCCAGCACCAAAAAAAAAAAAAAAAAAGTCACATGCAATGAGTGACAGCCGTAATGGGCACTGCTGTACAGGTGAAGAAATACCTAAGAGATTCAGAAACTTGTCCAGGAGCCTGTGGCTGGACAAGGGACACAGATAAGACTTAAACCCCCAGGTGCTCAGCTCTGAAACCCGGATACTTCCCACCTTGAGCCTGATCTCCTTTTCTTGCCTCTTGAGCATGGATGCAGAGGAGAGGAATGTAACACCATCATCCCCGGTACAGCATGGGCTGGCTGCTGAATCTTCTAACTGCATGAGCGGCATGGCATGGCTGAGACACTGGCCCTCCCTGAGTCCCCTGCCCTGCTGTGACAGCGGGCACTGGAGGGCGCAGTCCACACCTTCTAGCATGGACACCCTAGAAGCATGTGTGCTTTGCGGGAGGCCTTTGATCCCAGGTTCAGCAGCTGGAGGACATAAGTGGTTGACAGCACATTTCTGCAGTCTGAGCAACCGGGAGGATTTAATCTTGCTTGGTGCTGGAACCAGTTTCCACACTTGGGGACAGAGGTACATAAGGGCCGCTGCTCTGCCATCAGTGCTGTTGCGGAGCCCCTGCCTGGAGCCCTCAAGCAGCAGGACCCAGCAGGCTTGGTGGGAGCTGAGCTCCCTCCTCCCAAAGGAGCAGACCCTGATAAAGCTGGCCTCATCCCCGGGGTGCCGGGGTCAACATCTGGGCACCCGCAGCCTGTCCCAGCTGCTGGAGACCAGGCCGTAGTGGTCTTTGGCTTGTGCGGCATGGCTGTGCCAAACATCCAGGAGGCTATCATTTGAGTCCTGCCCTCCTCTTGGGGTGGGGAAAAGCTCTTGTGGGGCTGACCATGGGCAGGTCAGTGCTTCAGAAGAGGGGAGGTCCTTGGAGATGCAGTGACCCAGGGAGGAGGGAGGAATGCAGAATGCAGAAGTCATACAGGGGCTGAGTGTCAGGACACCTGGGCTCCGATCTCTGCTCTGTACAGAAGCCAATCTGAGCTTTCATGATACAGATTTGGTTAGGCACCGCTCAACACTCTTTAGTGGCTCCCTATTGCTCTTAGGCAAAGGACCAACGCTTTAACATAGTCCATAAGGTCCGGCATGGTGTAGCTTCTGCTGACCTTCCAAACTTCATTTTCTATCATCTCTGGCCCTGAGTTCCCTGCTAAAGCCACACTCTTCTTCCATTCCTAATTTTCTCTACTCTCCTTCCTGCCTCAGGATATTTGCACATGCTGTTCCCTCTGCCTGAATTGCTCTCCCTCGTCTCTCTTGTCTGGTCAGTGTCTACTCTCCAGCCAGGTCTCTGCTCAGGGGTCACTTCCTGAATCTCTGACTGAGGACTCTCAAGTTTCTTATGAAATCCCACCTGTCCTTTCAGTAATGCGGGTCTCTTTTGCAATTTTACATTTGCTGGTGCAATCAGTGGGAGGCTGCCTCCTGAGCTAAGACGTTCTGTGGAGGCAGGGGCCGTGTTTTTCTCTCCTTCGGGTCCCCAGCACCTAGCAGAGGCCTGGCATCGAGTGGGTGCTCAGTGATGTGTGTTGAACACACGTGCATATGAATGAAGTGATATGGCTGTGATTGTGTGCAGAGCGATCCACCCTCCCGCCCTGAATGGCTGTGCAGCCGGGAGGCCAGTGAGGTGGGGCCTGATAGGCCTGGCTGGCTGTGATCACCAAGGTGCTGGTGCTACTGCAGGGTTTTGGGCGCCGGGGTGACAGAGAAGGGTCCTCCGGGGTAAACAGAGAGACGGAGCCCCTCGCGGCTCTGGCGCCGAGGCTGCCCGGGCAGGGGCGGGGGGACTGACACACTGTGCCGGGTTAAGAGGTTTCCGCCTCCTTCGTGCCGCGGCAGGAGCCTCAGGAGACTCGTTTTCCTCCCTGACTTCAGCTTAAAGGTCACCCAAGTCCCAGGTTTCCTGCCAGGGCCCATTTAGGGGCCCGTTCTGTTCTCTCACCCAGACCCTCACAGAGCCCATGACTCCCCAGCCCGGACCACCTCCCCGGTGACAAGTCCCCTGGGGTCCAGAGTCACTGAGAGCAGCGGAGCTTCCTTTCATTTGTCCTGGACTTAACCTCACTCAAGTTTCAAAGGGGCCCCATCTTCCCAGTACTACAGGATTTAGTGAAGGAGGAAACGTACCCCGAGCTGGCGAGGTGGGAAGGGGAACTCAGGACAGCCGGCTCCAACGGCCCCTGAGTCCCCCCAGTCAACAAGCCACATTCCCACCAGGCGCGGTCCCCCTCCCCGACTGGCGGCCCCTCTCTGCTCCCCAGCCCGGCCTGTGCCAATGAACTGGAAGTGAACCTGGGCAGTCAACTAGCAGGCAGCTCCGTTGCCGCTGCGCCGGGGGCGGGAGCTTGCAACTCAGGGGACCCCAGGGCACAGTCCCCCACAAACCTCTCCTCCAGCTCTGCCCCCTCACTCCCGACCCACCAATGGCCTATGTCTGAGAGCCCCAGCCTGGGGCTGGCTTCTGGTGCCTCCCACCCCATGGCCAGCCAGGGGGAAGACCTGCTGTGCCACCTCTAAGTCATGTCGCAAGTGTGTCCCTGTCACCATTCTTCTTACCTGGGGCACTCACCACAGGTCCTTCCGTCCCTGCCTGTTCACAGGCTTCTGTAACACTACTTCACCAAAGGAAGGAAACACTGAATCCAGAGCCTGGGGTTCCCCCTCTTAGAGCTTTCTGGGGCCACCCTGGCCCTCTGACGGAGAAATGTAGGAATTCCACAGGCCAGAGTCCCATCAGGGCCCCAGGGCTGGCCTTGCGGCCTCCTCCTTCCTCTGCCCCTAGCTCCTCTGGCTTCTTTCTCTTCTTCATGCACGCCAAACTCATTCCTGTCTGGTCAGTGGGCCTGCTGATCGGTATGCTCCTATGCTGTTCCGTTTAAATAATTAAGTCTCTATGCCATGCTCAGTCCAAGCACTTCTTACGTTCTGAATCATTTATTAACTTAACTCTGCATAGTCAGCTCCAATTGTTGATTCAAATGTCACCATCTCACAGAGCCCTCCGCTGATCACCTCCAACTGGTGCTACTGCCTCCCACCAGCCTGTGTTGAAATTTCCCCCTTGATCAAGCTGTAAACCTTAAATACATAACTTTAATTTGTCAGTTATACTCTAGTAAAGCTGAGGGATGATCATAAAAAGAATCCCCTTGATTTATATTCTTATCAACAATGTTTTCTTGTTTATTTCTTTATGTGCTTCTTTTGTCTGTCTCTTTCGCTGGACTGGAAGCTCCAAGAGGGAAAGACCTGTCTGTCCCTAGAGCTCAGGGCCTGCGAGGCAGGCGCACAGAAACATTTGTCAAGTAAGTGAATGAAGGGGGCACCTGCCACGAGGAGGTTTCTAAACACCACAGCTGCTGCATACGGACTGCGAGATATAATTGGTGAGATATTTCCTGTGGCCGCTGCTAGGAGGCCCAATCAGGGAATGGGTTTCTAGAAGGGAGGGGTCAGGTCTTGTCCATCGTCACATAAATACAAAAATAACAACTGGCGCCTTTGCGGCAGCAGCGATCCACTCCAGTTTGCAAAGGAGCTTCCCCAGCATGAATTTGCTGGCCTCTCACATCTGCTCGGAGAGGCTGTCATAGCCCCATTTCACAGATGAGGGAGTGAGGGCCCAGAGTTGGGCCAGACTCTTCCCCCGAACAGATCCAAAGCTTTCCCAAAGGCCACATCCACCTGAGCACTGGTGCTCTGTACTCAGCAGAGCTCAGTGCAGGTAGCTGCGTTTACTGCAGCCAGCAGGGAGTTAGAGGGGATCCTGTTGGAACAGACTTCTGTAGAAGAGGCCACTTCCCTAGGACAGTGGTATAGAGGCTCAGGAGGAGAGGCAGTGGGCTGGGCTTCAGGAGAGCTGGGTAGTAGCAGCTCCGTGCACTTATGAGGCACCTCCCCTGTGCCAGGCACTGGGTGGAGCACTTTATATGCATATAAAGGTCAATAAGGTCATATAAAGGTCATTGAAAGGTCAATGAGGTAGACGTCATCATTGTCCCCATTTTACAGACAAGAGAGCTGAGACTCAGAGAGATGAACCCACTTGACTCTGGTAACTCAGTCAGACCCTAAATTCAGCTGGCAAATAATCCTGCTTCTTAGTTGTCCAGGCATGAGCCCTGCACCTGCTCTGTCCGTAAAGCTCAGGTCTTATCTAGCGCTCCCCAGCTGTGACACAGTGAAGCAGGGAAGACAGCAGGATGTTGTCACTGTGGTCTCCTGGGGCCTTCTGCAACATGTAGAAGGGGCCGCCCAGAAGCCTGGGAGCAGGGGTAGCCCTCGCCCTTCCCAGGACCCTGTGGGCTGAGTGCTCGGGGGTAACCAGTCCCCAGGACCCTGGGCTGTGGTGCTGACTGGCTGACAGAGGCCAGGACATGCAAGGATGAAGAAGGGCTGGGAGACCTTGGAGCATCCTAAGACTGAGACCAAAAAAGTAGCCCCTCATGTTACAGGGGGTTTTAAGGTAGCAAATGCTGAGTAACACCCAGCCCCACTAGAGGGCTGCTAAAATGCACACCAGAGTTTGGTCCCAACCTGAGCTTCCTTTGAATAATAAAATCTGGTTCCATTTCTGTATTTATTCCTTTTGTGTGTGTGTGTGCAGAATCTTAAGTCTGTCTTTATGAAGAAACACAATCCCGCTGCCTTAGGTATTCTCCCACAGTGGGTAGACTTGGAGGCTGGAGGAGGGTGAGTTGAGGCCAAGTGCTAACTCTACAGGGAGTCTGCTTTGGTCCATGGAAGCAAGCAGGTAGACAGAGGGAAAAGTGCCCCAGAGGAGGAATATAGAAGATTACAGAAGATTGGACGTGACTTCACCTCTAGAAATAGTTGTGTAGTGGGTGATGGCTGTAGGGGCCAATCGGCTTTAAGGATGTGGCAGCATCCTTTCTTCTGCTTTACCAGAAGTATCACCTGTCAGGAAGCACAAGCTGTGTAATAGACAGATGAATCCGGAGCCACGTACCCGGCTTGGCTGGAGCCCTTGGGGTTGGGAGGCGCTGGAGCTTCTGGTGTTGGCCAAGCCTGGCTGCGGGGAAATTTTACACCCTTCCATGTCACCCCAGTTTCTATCAAACTCCTACTTCCTCCTTGTGACCCCCCCATTGTGGCTCTGGGGACCACTTGGGGGACAGAGCCTGGCTGGATTCGTGTATGCTTTCTTTGTCTGAGTTCCTCCACCTGTTTTTCTTCAACTGTAAAATGAAGGGGTTGAATGGTATCCGTATATTCAACAGTGTGCTCATAGCACTCTGGAGGTCTCCAGAGGTGTCTGGAGGAAGTCCAGGGGGACACACTCTGGGCATCCAAGTACCCCACCCCCTCAAGCCTAGCCTCAGCGATCTGCTCTTATAGGTATATGAAGTATGTGTAGGAGTGCATGTAAGGTTTCCTCCAAAGAAAGGTTGGTGACTGCCCAGCCGTGCCTGAGATGCTGCTGACATCCCTTTGTTGTCCACAGTCGGAATTCTACCCCTTGGGTCCCTGCATGACTGGGGATGGGAACGGAAACTCCTTCCTCTATGCTTGATCAGATGGGTCATTTGGAGCCATGAAACCAACACTGCCCACAGTTTAAATGCTCCTCAGACTCATTCTCTTAATGTGTCAGTTAGGGAGCGTCCCTGCTCTTCCCCAGCTAAATTGGGGAAGCGTTGGCTAGTGCTTCTATTATGATCGGAAGGGCTGGAGCTAGATTCTTTAGAATTGAACAGATTTTTCCAAAGTCAAGTTCTCTGTCTTTTATTCATGGTCAGTGAAGAAGAAACACATGAGTGGGATATATTTGCAAAAAAAAAAAAAAAAAAGAAAGAAAGAAAGAAAAAAAAAGATATGTCAAGCATCAGACAATATAACCTCAATTAGCCAGAAAGAAACTCAGTTATCCAGAACAACACACTTTTAGAAAGGAAGACAAGACTTCAAAATAATTACATAAGAGAGGTCTTTAAAACGCTACATGGATGGCCAGTGTTTTCTCTGAGTCAGCACACATGCAATCCAATGTTTCCCCTACCCCTTCCTCATCCCCATTTCCTGAAGTAAAACAGAATATCACACTCGAATCCCTGCCTCTAAGTGCCAGCAAAGGGCAGCAGAGCCAGGGGATGTCCTCAAGTATGTGGCCCTAGAGCCATACAGAGGCCCCGGGCCCCCAACAACCACAGCTGCAGCAATTCACCAGGAAGGCCTTACAAATGTTGGTGGGGCCACATCGTCCAGACCGTGAGCACCACGAGGCAAAACATACCCACCATCCAGAAGAGCACGCATCCAGGTTCCCAGCCCAAAGGACGGCAAAAAAACTGCAGGCTGCCCGAGCTCGCCAGTCCTGGGTATCCTGGAGCCTATAGCCAGGTGACTCCTCCATGCCAACAGGCAGGCGGCCAATGTGCCTTGTACCCGCTGCCCCCAGGAGGTCTGGAACCCGCCCCGGCCCTGCTGCCCTGTCATGGTGTGCCAGGCCGTGCTGTGACAGCTCACATAACTATGTAGGGAGCTGGTGTCCACTTATACACATGTCGCCTGCTGGGCATTCTTTTGTGGCTCCATGCTAGACTGGCTCAATGTGTTTCCTCCTCAGTTGGAGGTCAACAGGCACCCTCTCACTCCAGGCTCCAGGGGCTCCCGGGGATCTGCACCAGGCTGCCAAAGACCACGGCTCTGCATGTACCAGACCTGGCCATCTCGCTCCTTAGCCACCAGTCCCCCTGTCCACTGGGGACATTCCCACAATGCTTTTCCTGGCGTACCTGCCACACACAGACAGATGGCAGAGGGTGGAGGGTGTGGGAGGAAGTGTCAGGCCGAAAATGAGTATGTGAAGTGAGCCGGAAAGAATGAGCATGTAGGCCCTGCTGCCAATCAGCACTCAAGAGGCTCTGACCTCTCAGACCCCTTACCATCCTCCCTTCTTCCGGCCCCCACCCTGCTTCCCCTCCCCCACAGGCAAACCCCGCTCCCTGCACTGGGGGCTCTTCTTGCTATTCACCAAGGAGCCCAGCCAGATGAGGGTCATTGCTGACCCTGGAATTGGCATCTTACAGCAAACACGAGCCACATAAGCTATTACAAATTTTGGTCCTGGACCCATGGCCCTCTCTCGGTCCCGGACTCGCTTGTAGTCAGACTTGGTAGGGCTGGGATATGCCAGGGTGACATGCTCAAGTATGTGAACCTAGAGCCATGCGGAGGGTCCCCCACTCGCAAACACAGCTGCAGGATGGGGTCCACGGTGGCGACCGCACTGCCCGTGCTCCTCCTCACCTGGGCTGGGCACTCCGCTGTCTCCAGAGGACAGGCTGTGGCATGGAGCCAGTGCTCAGCAAGGGTCAGATGGACAAGCGAGTAAAGGAGCCGGGTGGACAGAGAGGGTCAGCGGTCTGTCCTGACACTGCTCTGGTTCGTCGCATCAGATCACCGGGGCTTAATCTTGGCTCTCAAACACACCAGCTCTGTGCCTCGTCCACGTTACAGAACCTCAGTGAGACCTCAGACTTCTCAGGTGTGCGGTGGAGGTAACACAGTAATACCTGCCGTGTAAAGTAACTATGAGGAATAAAGGAGACCGCCGTAAAGTTCTTATCACAGTGCCTGCCATACAGTAAGCATTTAACACACATTCTTATCATCATTGTTAGTTAATGTCCTCCAGCCTCATGTGACATCACTCTCCCTGGACAAGCTTTATTGCCATTGCCAGTCCTCAGTTTCCCCACGGTACCCAAGGCAGCCCTCAGGTATAACGCACTGTATGGAGTCTTGGAGCCAGTTCCAGTTTGACCCCGCCACTTCCTCACCCCGTGTCCTTGAGCACAGCACGCCGAGCTCAGGGTCCTCGTCGGGAGCACAGGTAACAGGAGCCTGGATTTCAGAGCGATGTCGGGAGGATCAAGGAGGGGCAAAGTGCACGGGGGCACCATGCTGCTCCCAGCAGACACCACCCAGGCCACGCCAATGGCCAAACGGGAAGCCGCCGGCGAGCACATGAGACAGGGGGCTGGATTATGACAAGGACGGGGATGGCTGGGGTAGCTCGAGGGAAGAACTGAGGGCTGTGTCCACGTATGCAGTGGGCCCCGCTTTCTAGTCCCTTGCAACACCTGCCATTCTCTCGTGGCACTGTGGGAAACTCCTCTGGGACGCTTTGGGTCAGGGCAGACCCTTCTGTTGGTGGCCAGATCAAGGTGCCCTCCACTGAGTCAGGGCAGGGGACAATTGTCGCTGCAAAGTGCCACAGGCCAGGGCTGGCTGTGGACAGGCCATGAATCCTGGGTAGCGAGGGGCAGGAAGTCTCCAGCCTGGGTGCCTCCCGCTGGCTCTGCTATGAGATGCGCCCCGCCTGCTCCCAGGCCTGAGTGAGCCCCTGGCAGCCGCCCAGATGACTGCTACAGGGAGGCCCTTTCTTCTCTAAGGGCACAGGATCTGAGCTGATCTCTTGCCCTTCCCCAGGACCAGCCCTGCCAGGGCCCCCAGCACTTCCTGCATCCCCAGTCCGCACTCTCAGCTCCTCCAAAATCGAGGTCTGCATCCTTCCTTTCCAGCCTTCCCTCTTCTACTCCCCTTCCCGAGGGCAAAGGCGTGGCATTCTAAATCTTGGCCTTGTCTGGCTCTGGCTCTTCACTGTGGACCTTGGGACCTTGAGTGATCCTTTAGTGGTGTCTCCGAGCCTCAGTTTCTTCCTCTTTGAAATGAGGAGAATGTAGGCCAATATCACAGGGTGCTGGACTGGTTACAACAATAGTATAATTAAAGTGTGAGGGTCAAGTCATCTCTTAATCAAATGTATTCCATGATCAGATTGGTCACCTGGGCTCAGATAACCTCCTCCCTTGTTCATCTATACCAGGTGAGCAGAACATCTGTTATGGTTTGTATCTAAATGTTCCCCTAAAGCCTCAGGCAGTCATAGATGGGGCTTTTTAAATCTAGAATTAAATCTAGAGTGTGTGATGCTGGGATTAACGGCATGTGATTACTAAATCAATCCACTGATTGGTTTGGCACCGCCCTAATCCTGGCAGCCTGGATAAAATTTAAACGCAGAAAGAAGCTGTTTAGGCCCCTCCCTTGCTTACCTTGCTGCCCTCTGCCTGTCTGCCAGGCCACCCTGCCTTGGAGCCAGCTGATTATGGATTGAAACCTCTGCAAACTGTGAGCTAAATGAAACTTTTCTCTCTTAACTTTGGATGTCGGGTATTTTGTCTCAGCAATGAGAGAAAAAGTGACTAAGATAACATCCTTCCTAGGCCATCATGAGGCTTCAGGGGAAGAGGCACGAACGTGGCTCTAGGAAAAGTCCACTTTCAGTAGCTCCCAGTCCACATGGCAGCTGCATGGAGTGGGGCAAAAGCACGGTGAGTCCTTCTTCATAAGGCAGGGGTTCCAAGGCTCTGCCCGTAAGCAGACGGCTCCACCAGCAAGCTCTAGCATCCCCTACACCAGCATCCACACTTGTAATTAACCCAGGGCCCGCTACCCCTTTTTTTATATCCTACCACATTCAACAGTCTACCTTCTACTAGATAAGTGAATTGTAGATGAGTCTGCCTCCCCTACGCTAACATCTTTTGTTTGTAAAGTACTCTATAGTTGATGAAGAACTTTCACAATACCCTAGTGAAATCCTTACTTATATTCCAGAAATGAGTAAACAGAAGCTTGAAGAGACAGTGACTTTTCCAGCATTGGAGAGCTAGACACAGAGGGCTGGAACTCACACAAGGGCTCCTCACCCCCCAGCAAATGCTATGTCCCATCTTGGAGGGCAGCACACATCTCACCCATGGGCACCTTCCAAACAGAGGCATGTGGAATTTTTCAGCGTCAGAGTGCCCTGGCCTTCAGCAGTGCACACAGAGAGGTTGGGGTTTCCTGATGCCTTGGGCAGCCTAAGCCCTGCTTCCCAACTGCACTCAGTGCAGAGTTGGCATTGCCTCCCAGTGCCCCACTTGGCTGCATGGAACTGGGCAAGGGCTGCAAGCTCTGCTTATGGCCCCACATTACCAAAGGCCCTTTCCCACCCTCCTCATCATCCTCATTGTCATCACCATCGTCGGAGTGGCTGACAACCACAGGCCAGTATGTGTTAGAAGCCACAGATGCCCAGCAGCTAATAAGGCTTGCCTTATCATATCCCCGCTTACATGTGGTCAGGAGAGGACTCACCCGTAGCCCAGGACTGAGGTGGAGCAGAACTGGGATTTCTGGGATTTGAATTTGGAGTTGTTGGAAATCTGAGCCCACACCTGCAAGCACTGTGTTATCTTGCTCCTCGCAGTGCATGTCAGCTGGGTGCCGCTGCTACCGAAGCCCGGCGACCACCCCTTCCCTCAGGCAGTGCAGTGCTGGGTCCTGGCAGGGATGGTATTATTGCCACCCGCCCAGAGAGCACTGGGGGATGTAGGTACCAAGCGATGATGTATCTTTGTTGGCGGAGAATGACAATTAGAGTCAGACCCAAAGGATTCCTTAATGTCCTCTAATCCAGCAGCATCTTCTAATCATTGTATTAGTTATTTTTTTTTGTTGCTGAAACAAAGCACCTGACATATATAACTTAAAGGAGAAAAGGTTTATTTTCAGTCTGTGGTTGGCTGTCTCCCAAGGCAGAAACGGCATGATGGGAAGGCACGACAGAAAAAAGTTGCTCAATCCATGAGAGCCAGGAAACAGAGAGAGAGGGGAAGGGGCCAGGGACAAGAACGCACCCTTCCAGGTCACGGCCCCATCAGCCCACCTCTTAACAGCACATTCAGCTATGAACTCACCGGGGGGGGGGGGCAAATCCCTGCTGAGCATAGCACCGCATGATGCAATCACCTGCCAAAAGCCCCACCCCGAACACATGAGTCTGGGGAACATTTTAGATCTCAGTCATAACACTCATGATTAAAAACGGTTTCATCTTGAAATATTTCAGATATTCAGAGCAGCTTAAAAACAATGTACTATTTGGCAATAAAAGAGCTGGGGATATAGCTCAGTGGTAGAGTACTTGCCTAGCGTGTATGAGGGCCGGCTTCAATCTCCAGCACCACTAAGTAAATAAATAAATGAATGAAATACTGACACATGCTGTATCATATGCTACAGCCTTGAAAGCATTACACTAAATCCTAAGAGACGGAAAAGAGGTTGGGGTAGTTTAGGGGTAGGGGTTGAAGAGGAAAGGGAGTGACTGCTGAAAGGTACAGGGTCTCTTTTGGGGCTGATGAGAATCTAAAATTGATTGTGGTAATATGGTACTCGATGGCTACATGAGAAACTATTGAATCGTACACATTAAGTGTGTGCACATGGATTTTATCATGTGCATTACATCTCAAAGTTTTTACAAAAATATCTAATAGACCTAGCATGCTTACCACCCGGCTAAACAGCTATCAATTCATCAGACTCCTCTTTGAACTTTAGGATTCACCAGAATCCTCCTCATCTCTGCTCCCCATTGATTCTGGTGTTTATCATTGCCACGTTTCTTTATGCGTTTATGACTTATGCATCTAATCCCTGAACAGTGTATCCTGCTGTTTCAAATGTTTTTAACATGGTGTGAATAAATTACACAGTGAGTATTCTTTTGTCATTTGCTTTTTTCCCTCCATAGGATGAGGTTCACCTGAGGAACTGCTTGGTCCTGGCTCTGGCTGATCTGTGTTCACTGTGGACAGTACCTCCTTGATGGGATAGCCTGTCTGTCCACTCTCTCTTTCTTTCCTCGATTCCTTGACAGGCCAGGGCCACACTCAGCAGCCGTTCACACATACAAGTGTTTCCCTCCGCTGTGCCTAGGACGGGCACTGCCTCGTGAGGAGAATCCGCCGGCCACCAGACCCTGAGCCATGCTTCTTCAGTCGCTCACCTCTTCCTGCCAGTGAGGAAAGGGGAGAGGGGAGAGCGAGCCGCTCATACTCCCCTGGGCTCTGAAACTGATTCCTAGCCAGGCTCTTCTGGCCTTTCCGGAATCCTCCATTTCCTTATTTGTATTTCCCTACAAGTCTCCACGACCACCCAGGCGTTATCAGAACTGATCTAGGAGAAACACATTATCAGTGGTGCCCAGCAGGGCTGGGGATCTGGAAGTGCTTTGGAGAGGAAATGGGGAAGAAATTAGCTTAGGAGAACTCTCCATGCGGCCCTCAAGCATTGAGCGAGGGTCTGGAGCATGAGGGGCTTCCGGGGGCAGATGGCGGAGCTCTTTCGCAGGCAGCTGGGCAGCACCTGGCTTCCTGGCTACTGTGGTTGCTTTGGCTTTTCCCACGCCAGTCACCTGACCTCTGTCCTTCAAGGGGAGCAGGGAGGCAGGAGCTGCTTCCTTGGGTGCAGGGGCCTCTCCGAGGTAACAGTTAAGGATCCCCCCTTCCGGAGCTAGCAGTACAGAGAAGGGGCTACGAAGGGCATAGGGGTGGCCTCATCTGGAGCTCCAGGTCCAGACTTTATTGATGGCCAGTCTATCTCTAAAGCATGACATCACGCCCTGGAGTGGCCACGGCTCCCTTCCCCTGTAGCTTTGCCATGCCAAATGCGGTCCGATGAGCAGTAGCGCCAGTGCCACCACGGGACTCGCTGGGAAGGTGGAAAGGATACTGCGAGGGGCTGGGACCTGGGCCTCTGTCCTAAGGATGACAAGAAGTGTTCAAGTGCTAGGTGTACTAGGGCTATGTGTTTATTTGTAAGTACTATTCTGGCTTCTATGTGAAGAAAGGAAGGGAGGAGCCAGCTCAGGAGTTCTGATTGGCCCATCAGGGAGTGATGGCAGCAGTCTGAACCATGATAAAGACTGTAGAGATAAGGAATCAACAGAATGACTCGACAGGACTTGTGATGCATGGAATGTGGGGAAAAGGTTGTACCCAGGACGGCTTAGGTGCTATGAGGTCTGTCACAAAGGGCTTGGGGGTTAGGGAGAGAGGCTGGCTTCAGCTGTGTGTCCTTTGAGGATGGGTGGCCCATGAGACATCGACTGAGACGTCAAGGATGATGCTCAGGATAGTCTGCAGAGGGGCAGGCCAGGCTCTCCCTGGCTGCAGGCCACAAAGTCTGCTCTCACTCCACAGTCTCATGGTGAGTGTCACCAAAGGAATCGACATCATGCAGCCAATGGACACCTCTGCAGGTATCTGTATCTTGGTCTGCTTGCACCTCTTATTTGAGACAAATGACTCGTCCCAGTGAGGGTCTTGCCTGCATTGCATGCTGAGCACACACAGGGCACTTTGTCGGCACAGTGTCAAAGAGCAGAACTAAGGGACAAGGCTAAAATACTGTATTTCCCCCAAAATAAGACCTAACAGAAAATAAGCCCTAACATGATTTTTTCAGGATGCTTGTAATATGAACACTACCCCAAAAATAAGCCCCAGTTATGATGGTCAGCCAGATGGATGCATTTAGTACAACCGTTGCAACACATGATGGATATATTGAATCATAAAATAATAATATTTAAATTTCATTAAATATAAATAAATATTATTGACAAGAATACTTACAATAAATGATAATATAAATTATAATTAAGTATTTGTAAATACCCAAGCAGGTGCCTTTGGATGAGAGGTAAATGGATGAACTTCAGGAGTACAGACACAGCACATGAATAACAAGTACACTTGATAACAAATGACTTGGTTGTAGTGCATACGAGTCTTCATAATTTGACACGTCATATGTTGTGACAGATGCACTTAATGCATTCATGTGAAATTAACATTTTTCTGAATTTTGGTACCTGCAATTTTTGTTGCTTTTGTATGGACTATTGTTCTTAACTGTCATCATTTTTGTTGCCACTCGTCTCCTAAGTCTTCCATTAACACTTGACTTAATGGGAACTTCGTGAAGCCAGCCTGCACAAGGTCATAACTTGGGTGAAGAATTCATGGGATGGGATCACTGACAGCTGTGTTGTGAACAGGCTACATGGATGAGAAGTGCTCATTTACGGAGAGCTCTATTGCTGGATGTGAATGATTGGGGCCAATGGTTCTACAGGATATGGAGTTGAAAGAAATTCAGGCTGGAATTCAGGGTTTTTGAAGAAGACAATATGACTATTTGAATAAACGTAGATCGTTGTACATGAAAAAATAAGACATCCCCTGAAAATAAGCCCTACTGAGTCTTTCAGAGCAAAAATTTATAAGACCTGGTCTTACTGGAGCTGGATTGGAGGTGATGTAGGGACAATGTCTCAAGGGTGGAGGGCTTCAGAGTTTAGCAGGTAGAAAGTGAGAACAAAGATGTCAGCAGGGCATGACAAGCATGCAGAGGGGACACTGTGGGGTCCAGTGGCAAGCAGCCTAGTATTACCGAGAGACAAGGAAGATGGCAGGAGGTGGCCAGAGATCAGGCTAGAGAGACACAGTGGGCCTGTCACTGTGGCAGGGTGAGTAAGAGCGTCAGGGAGCCATGGGTGGCTTTTGAGCAGAACCGAAGATGTCCTGCAGCCCTGTGCCACTGCAGGGCTGAGCATGGCTGCTGGGGAAGGCAAATAGGTCATGACAAGGACTGCACAGTCAGGAGGAGAGACAGGGAGGGGAGGACAAGGTCCGCACAGCATGTGAAACACCCTTCTGGCCGCAGAACAAGGGAGAGTCTGAATGCCAAAGACAAGGGCAATCAAACAGTAGGGTCCCTTTCCAGGTGGCCCTCGGGGACCTGCTTTAAGGAATAGCCAGAGATGACTCAGAGGTAACCCACCAGTTATTTGCATGTCAAGCGGGGTTTCTGAGCTGCCTGAAAACAGTATTTCTTCAGTTTAAAGGTTCTCCCTGAAATAACCATCAGCTCTGTGATCCTTTTCTTTGTTAATGGCACCAAGGGACACTGTGGTCTGGTCTCCCTTTTCTGGGTTAGCTGAGTCTGAAATGGGGTGGACCACAAAGAACGGGGTGTGGCCGTGGGTTTGCTCTGTGGCAGCACAGGGAGGCGAGAGGAGCCTGAAGTGAGACCAAAGCCCTGGCCACAGGCTCTGCCCATGCAAGCGTCATGAGGCTGGGGTGGGATGAGGGGGCGAGGTCTGGCGCCAGGGCAAACAGAGCAAAGATGGCCAAAAGAGGGGGTTCAGGGTGTATAGGCAGCAGTCCTCACCTCAGAGGGGAAGCGACCAAGGCTGGAGAAGCTGCTCCAACCTAAACATAAACAGACTCTCATGAAAAATCAAGTCCTTTTCATAGGGCCACTGTTGCCAGAAGGGGCTATTCTGCCCTCTGAGGCGTCCTCCACATCACCTTGCCCTCCAACCCTTCTCTGATGCCTCACTACATCCTGCAAGGGTAACACAGCCAGGCACAGGTGCTGCCGCTCATGCTCCTGCACCCATGGCAGACATGATGAAGTGGTTACCACACTCTCTGCTTAGCCTGATACAGCCTCAGAAGCTGACTCGGCACCACCCTCCAAGCAGCCATTACCAATCCATCATCCTCAGCATGGAAAGCATTTGATCCCATTGAACAGAGAGAGTTCAACTCCTCAGCTTGACTCTTTGCAGTCTTGACATCCCTTTCCACCCTCATCCTTGCCTGTCCAGCTCCCATCACCACGCTGTGCTCCAGATGCCTTAAGCTGCCTGTCATCCCCACACATTCCTGCCTTGTTGCCAGTCCTGCAAGCTTTGTCCTTGTCAGTCCCTGGAAATCTCTCTGTGCCATGTGATGGTCATTCCCGGGTATATTTTCTCCCACCTCCCACAGTAACAAAGTGCTCTCTGGGCATAAGGCCACTCAGCAAAAAGTATTGTGTGGCCTCCCACAGACCTAGGTAAGCAGGCCACTAAGTGGTGTCAGCAGAGGTGAAGTGTACTTTCTTTTTTATGGTCTGCTCTTGAGGGTTTGAGCATACACTGCCCTAGTCCCTTCCTCTCTCTTGCCAGCCAGGAGATGGCAGTTGCCGGGGCCCAGAGATGGCTGCCACAGGATGAAGGTGACAGGGTCACTTCTCAGACCTGGATCCTGCTCCTTTAGTATGCTAAGTGAGAGAGACCTGCACTTTTACTTTAAGTCCCTGTGTTTGGGGGCCTTTGGTACACTGGCAGTTGAGCCTGTACCCTAACTGTATACCTTCCCACCTGTTTCTTGGTGACCAGCCTCAGTGCCACCTCCTCAGGGAAGCTTTCCCAGGATCCCAAGCTGCTCAGGGCTCCCTAGCACTTGACACACACCTGTTGCCAGCATTCTGAACCCAGGCATGGTCACAGCCTCTCCCCCAAGCCTGACCAATGGCGTCTTCCCTCCCTGCCATCCATTCTCCACACGAGGGCCAGTGGCAGACGGCACTGATAGGCAGAGCTGATCCCACTTGCCCCTGCTGCTGCTGCAGCCCAAGCTTTCAGCTAGCAGTCACGGTATGACCCTGGCCTGCCCTTCCCCTTACTGATGAGGCCCGGGCAGTGAGGTGATTGGCCCCAACAGCTCAGGTGGCCATGGTTCCCTCTGTGTGCAACAATGTGCCACACCTCAGGCCACCGGCCCCAGCCTGGATGTGGCACTGGCCACCCCACCCAGCCCCAGTGAGGTGGCCCTGAAGGAGCTGCTTCCTTGCTAGCTGGAACCTATATTGTCCTGCTCTTCCTTTGTTAATTAGAACCGGGCCTGGAATGGGCGAATTTCCCTGATCTTTGTATTCATCTCAAGTGGCCCAGGAAGTCCCACAGTATGTACATCGTTTCCCAAGGCCCCTCTCCCATCCCATCGGACTGCAGCTTTGCAAGTGGTCCACACCCATTCCTCTGAACTCTTGGCCGAGCGTCCCTCCCAACTGAGGCTTGACTTCTGGCATCCCGTCCCTGGCCTGCGAGCCCATCACTCCCCTGGCAAGCAGCACGTGCGGCACAGAAGCAGGATGCGGTCAGCTTGCAGCCAGTCGAGGGCTATTTTGGGACAGGGAGGATCCCAATAGGATGCTGGCAAGGTCAGAGTAGGAAGGCAAGAGGGCAGGTTTTCTGCCCACGATTATGTGTCCCAAGCTCTCTGGGTACCGCCCAAGGGCCCAGGCTGCCACAAGGAAGAACACACCCACCACAGGACTCAGAGAGCTGGCCACAAAGGCAAACAGGGCAGGCCTGGGCTTGGGGCTGTAGATGCTGATCCTGAGGGGCACCATGGGCAAGAAGAGTGTATTTATTTGTTGTGTCCCGTGGTGGCATTTCCAGCATCAGGCAAGACCAGGGGTGGGACAGAAAGCAAGGCATTAAAAGCCAATCGGGTGGTAGATGGAGATCATGAGAAAGAATCCAATCATCAGGGATGGTTATTGAATTTATGGAACATTTGTTGAGCATCCACTATGAATGGGGCACAATATTAAGTGCTGGTGAGACCAAGGCGAGTAACACTTTGTATGCACATGGGGCAATTTACAATAGCATGCGTCCTGCAAGCAACGGGAGCCATAAGATGACTAGTAAACTGACCCTACAAGAATCAGAGCTGCACGATGCAGGTTAGAGGAGAGAGGGGTTTTCCTTAGACATCTGAGCATGGCAGCATTTCAGGGTGTGAGAACTCTGCCTCTTGTCAGTGTTCTGAGGACAGGACCAAGCGCTCAGTACCGTGCCTGGAACACGGTGGGTACTCACTTGCGGAGAATGACAGGAACCACTGAGTTAGAGCAGTGTGGTGTCTGTGTTGAGGAGGTTCGCTCATTGCAGGGTGAGATGCCTCGGTTGGGGGGAGGGGGAGGTGGGTGCGGGGAGCCTGCAGGGCTGAACCCAGCCAGGAGAGGCACTGTGCTCTGAGACCCAGGACGTGAGAGGCCCTCCTGCCACCTCCCAGTCCTCGGCCTGACTCTTCAAAGAGCTGGGGGAGGACATTTGAGTCACTTGACTCTGGCTCTATTTGGGGCCTTCTCTGTAAACTCTCTTGCTCTTAACTGTGTGCTTCTGATCAAACTGCCCTGCTGGACTTCTCAGCCCCAATGGAACCAGATGTGCGAGCCCCTGCTCTCTGCTCTGTGCCTGCCAGGCGGTGCAGTCCCTGCCGACGTCCCTGCTCCACAGACGGCCTGCTTCAAACCCTTCCTTCTCCCCAGTGTGCCCTTCCCTGACTCCATGCTCTGAACGCCTCACCGGCCAAGACCAAGACCCCCGGGCCCCTCATGGCCTCCCAGCAGGCAAGGAGGAGAAGAGGTGCTCTTCCAAGTCCTCCTGCCACATCTCTCCTAGTGCCACCTCCAGAACCACCCGAGTTAGACCTTCTGGAGCACAGAGAGGGGCCCTTCCTGTGGGTTAGGTGCCACTGTGACAATGGTCAGACATCTGAAGGCCATCAGACAGCTGCTATACTTTCCCCCATCAGGCGGGGAATGAGAAGGCTCAGTCCGGCCATGAACATGCAGCCCTCGATGCCCTGAACACCAGGATGTGGAGTTTGATAAGTATCTCTGCACATCTCTGAGGTACAAGAGGCAGGTGAGGAAATACTAATAATAACAATGCTTAATATAGATCAGGTGTAGTACTAATCATTCAGATAGTCCACGATCATCTCACTGAATCTCTACCACATACTTGCAAGATGCCTATTTCCCCTGCTTTTCAGATGAGGCAACTGAGGCACAGAGATGTTAAGAAACGCTCTAAGGGTCACACAGCTGATAGGAGTCAAAGATGGAATTCAAACTTACATCTTGCACACCTCCAAATCTCCCACCCTTAATCAGCTGCAAGTGCCTGAGAGTTATGAGGACTACAGAACACAATTACTCAGCCGTAGGCAGCCCCAGAAACATAGATGCACACAGTTTCTGCCCAGGCCCTGTCACCCACCTGCATTTCCACCTCATCTCATTAATCTTGGCATTCCTTTTCAGGAAGTTTCCCAAACCCCAGGGCCCAATCGCCTGGGCTCCAAGGGAGGTAGAGAGCTTCCCAGGGTTCTGGATGCCCTTTTAATTAACCCTGATGACCCTCTTCCACTGAGGCCAGCTGAATCCCTTCATGTTCTCATGTCTCCCGGCATAGTGCGCCTGATTTGTGACTCCCACCTCAGGCCACTCACGCCCAAAAACGTGGTCTCTGCACTTGCCATATGCTTAACATCTGTCAGCCTCCGTCCCTGGCCTGGCGACCCTGTGGAAGGATTCCTAGGGCCCTCGCCTCCTATGACCAGAGGAGGACCTGCCAGAGAGCCCAAAGAGTGCCCTGCCAAAGCCACCTGCCCCCAGTGGGTGTCAGGGGGCCACACTCTGGGCCAGCAGAGAGCCTGAGCCGGGCAAATCTCCTGGCGATTACTTTCATGTGTTACCTTGTCTTTCCCAGCCCATTTTTAGGTCTTGCTTTCCCATCCCAAAGGAGCACAGCTCACTCTAGTTACTCGAAGGAACAGGACACCTTGTCCATCTGTCGTTCTTATAGCTTAGCACACACAGCCAGGAACCCGGGAAAGTTCTTAGGAGCTGTCCCGTATCAGTGGTATAAACTTTGGGTAATGCACTAATGCACTTGAACCCAGCACCCAGTGCGGCACCTGGCACAGAGCAGGCACCTGCACAGCTTTAAATACATGCAGAGACACAGTTACAGAGCAGCCCAGTGACACTAGAATAGACACCCTCAGCAAGGGATCTGCCTATGTGGGGCAAGTAAATGGCAAAAGCAGCATTTGAATCCAGATCAGACTGGATAACTTCATTCCACCCCAAACCCCTGGCAATATTTAAGGGTGTCTGGTGCCTTGCGTGTGAGCATGTGGGTGTATATGAGTGGCCTAGATGCCATACACTGGGCACACCACCCCAAGGTACCTGACAAGGGCAAACAAAGCCTCACAATAATGGGGGCACTTGTTCACTCAGGTAACAAACATTTTTGTTTGCCAACTATTCTAAGGACCTGCAGGTGCAATAGTGAATATGGCAAGTGGGGTCCTGACCCTTGTGGAGCTGAGCTTCCCCTGGGCTCTAAATAGCACATCATGGTTTTCAACACACGACCACGTCCATCTTCTTAGCTGATTCCATTGCAACCAGGTTCAGACAGTGTCAAGCCCGTAGAAGAAGTGATGAATGAATGGGTGAATGAATGCACACTTGAATGGACGGGTGATGGGTTGATGGACAGATGGATGGACGGACAACAGGCAGGCCCGTCAGCAAGTAGACAGAAGGCAATCAACATGGACACCATCATTCCCCCGTCTTTCAAATGAGAGGCAACATCCCAGGTGGCATGTGAATTCAGCAGGACCACTGGGGGGGCTTTTGGTGTTCCATGCTTGTCCTAGGGACACTGACCTCATGGTTCACAGAGCTCCTTACCTGGTGGGCAGTTACATCCTGGAGACATCTTTGGGGTCTCCCGGCGCCTCCGTGAGTGGAGCTGCCATTTCTGCACAAGGAGACAGAAAGAGGAGTCACTCAGAACTTGTAAACACCAGGGCCTGGAAAGTGTCTGCGGGCTGGCGGGGAGGGAAGAGACACTGCTCCTGGGTCAAAGACTGGTGGTTAATGGCTCTCCACCGGCCACCGGGCATCTGGTTAATAAAGGACCCAAGGAGAAGGCCTATCATGGTAATCTTGGGGTCTGACGTCTTCAGCGAGCTCTTGACCCCAACCTCTGTAAACTAGTTGTCCTATAAACCAGCCGCAGCCTTCTGCACCCCACGCTCACGTGCATAATGACAGGCCTTTCTTGGATGCCTGCTAATTGTTTCCCTTCTTGGACAGGGGTCCCGATGGACCCGGGGAGGGACAGTACCCCATATTTTTCTGGGGCCCTTACGAAGCCAGCACAGGCAAGTGGGCAAGGGGGGCTTGAAGGCCCTTGGCACCCTTCCACAGACCTCTTCCTCGACAGCTTGTGGTCACTGTGCCAATCTGTAAGGAGAAGGAAACTCCTTACTCTCCAGGAGTGCCATGTGCATGGTGGCAAGTGGACGAGTCCCTGCAACACACAGCAGGATGCCCACAGTGCCAGCATCCCAAGTGCCCTCTCCCCTGGGGCAGCATGCACAGTGCCTTGCATAAGGCTTCCTGCTTCGATCTCACAGTGAGGTGGCCCAGCTATCACAGGGGTTGATGGAGCCAGACTGCTGGGCCACACGGCTCTCTGTTGCAGTCCCAGCCTCTCGGATTACTGAGAAGACAGGAATGTTCGATGCACACAAAGCATGCATCCCACACCGCAGAAGCCATTAACTACAGCCCTCCCATTACAGGCAAGGGATCTGGGCACAGAGCGCAGACTGCCACTGGCCCAGGTCACAGGAAGTACAGGACAGAGCCGGCATTTGGTCCCGTGCTCTCCGGTGCTGGTGCAGCAGTGAGAAACTGGCAGTTCCAGAGCTGAACTTGCCCTTAGTGTAGCTCATCTGATTCCAATAGAGACTTTTCAAACTATTATGGAGGCTGTTGCCAATATTTTGCTGAGGGTGGTTTCCCACGCAAATTTGCATTTCCAGTTTCTCTTGAAAATCCGGAAGATCCTGCCACATGGGCCTGCACTCGGGCCAGCAAAGTCTGGCTGTATTCAAGGCTGCCATCCCACCAGACAGTGTCGGCTGCTTAGGAGGTCAGGCAGACCATCCCTGTTTCCCTAGCTTTTGCTTCCTCAGTGCCATGCCATTTCGCCCTTCAGGATTGTCACAGGAGAAGAAAAGAGAGTCAGATGGGAGATGACATGGAGTTCATGTTGGGTAGTGGGGAGGGAAGGTCAGGAAACTCCAGGAAGATTCAGAGCAAACTAATGTCTGCCGAGCCCCACTGCATGGAGTTGAGTGCTTCAGTACAGAGACTCATGTCTATCTTTCATAATCAAATTCTAAGGGAGGTGTAACGGTGACCTTATTAGCTACTTGAGGAACAGACTCAGATTGAGTGACTCACCAAAGGTCCCACAGCCAGTACATGGTGGATCTGAGCTGTGGACTCAGGCCTCAGAGGTCAAGTCCACTCTGTCCTGCTGGAGAAAGCTAAGTGCTGACATCCCTGGTGAGGGGCACAGTGTCAGACAAGGTGGGAGGGGCTCCGGGCTCAGCAGAGGGCTGGAGGTCAAAGAGACAGAAAGACTGGGAACATCCCCTCACTTAGAGGGGAAGCTGGCACCCAGCTGCAAGGCAGATGGGGATCGAGGCCAGACTACAGCTAGGTGAAGTGGCCACCAGGTGAACAGTGACCCCTGGGACAAAGTCTGGTGGGAGAGCTTCTGACGCCTACCTCCCAGCCCGGCTCATGAGTGCCACTTTGCAGGAAGAGACTTCAGGAGCCTATTTCCACACCTCTTCCCACCAATAAGCTGTGTGCTTGTCGTCTAGTGGGCATGTGACACAGGTCTGCTAAGTGAGGGAGCTAGTCAGAGACCCATAGGGAGGGCCAGTGAAGTTTGCCACAATCTGGCCACAGGTCGTGACCAAGAGGCCCACGGCTCATCCAACAGCAGCCTGGCACTAGGTGCCAACAGAAGTGTGTGCATGGTGGCTCCAGCTACCACCACCAACCAGACTGTCCCTCTGTGTCTGTGACCCCAAGTGCTCTTCTGCATCCCACCCATCTGTGCTCCCTGCCAGGGCCAACCCCTCCCTCTGCCCCAATCTCCCCATCCTGCCTTCCTTGCCTGGTCGGCTTCCTCCTCCGCATGGATCATTGACACAAGGAACCGCACACAGCTTCTGTCAAAGGCCCTGGTGAATACTTTAGACTGTGCGAGCTCACACAACTGTCACAACTGCTCAAATGTTTGGTCACAGGTGAAAGCAGCCACAGACGATTCGAAAACAAATCAGTGTGGCCATGTCGCCATAGAAACAGGTTGACAAACACAGGCTGCCAGCAGGAGCTGCAGTTTGTCTGCCCTGATGGAATCACAGTGCAGACATGCTGTTCTCCCCCGCATCGTGAAAAAGAAAAGGAACAGCTTCTCCCAAGAGTGTTTAGCTCTTTTCTGAGACAAGTTCCTGGTGACAGTGTCCCGTGGGCTGCTCCTACTACTCTCTTGCTCCGGTGCTCACCCCGCTCCGCGCTGCCCAGGGCTCTCTCTGGGGCGTGCGATGGCCTCCGAGTTGCTAGGTACAATGACAGTCGCGTGGGCAGCGTTTGCTTGCTCCTCCTCCAGCAAACACTTCCAGCGCTTGGCTCCCAAGAGACCAGCTTTCTCCACGTCCCTCTTGTCACCCTGGCTGCACCCCTGGTTTTCCTCACTGGCTCCTTCTTGTCTACCTGACCCCTCAATCTTGTCGGCCACCGGGGCCACCATCCAGGGCCTCGCCTCTTGCCACTGGCTCCCTCGGGACCTCGCCTGGTCTTGGGGCTTCAGCAACCTGGACCTCCCTGTGGAACCCCAGTGCACACGTTTGTGCCTGCCCGGTGCGCCCACTCACGGGCATCCCAGAACCGGCACTGCAAAACTGAGCTCCTGATCTTCTGTCCTCTCCCCAGTGCGCCTCCTGCCACCAGCTTCCCCATCACAGGGAAAGAATGGCACATGTATCCCGCCGGGTGCTCAGAATCGTCACGGATGCCTCTTTCTCTCTCACTCACATCTATTCAATGATCTGCTCCTTTTTTTACCCTCCAGACACATCCCACATCAGCTCCTTCTCACCTCCTTCACCAGGACCACCTGGCCCAAACCTCATCACCTCTGGCCCTTACTCTGATGACTTTCCAACAGGTCTGTACTTCTGCCTGTGCCTGCAGCAGTTCTCAACACAGCAGCCGGAGTGACCACGTAGGCCTTGTGCTCCGCGCCTACTAGGCTTTCTCCTGCCTCAGAGGACTTGCGCTTACTGGCCTCTCTGCCTTTTCCTAGCTGTCCATCCTGAGGGCTCCTGAGGAGGCCTGCCTCATGCTTCCAGGCCCCTTCCCTGATTCGTTTCCTCCTTAGATTTATTTATCTATTTGTATATTCTGCACATTTATCTTGCTTAGTTCCACCCTCTACCTTGAGAAGGTAAATTCCACAAGGACACAGATATGTCATTCTGTTTTATTCTCTGCCATATCCCCAGTGCCTAGAGCAGGGCCTGGCACGTGGCAGGTGCTCAGCAAGTACTGGCTGTTTACAAAGCAGGTGATGTCTCAGTAAGCTCAGACTTCCGGTCTGTCTTATGCTGTGGGAGGGCTGGCAGCTATGGGCCAGGTGGTGCTGGGTGGTGGCTGCCGCCTTGTCGATGGCACCACGGCACTCTTTCCCTCAGCCAGCTTCACCCGCTTAGGCAACAGCCTGGCCCCTTTAGGTGTGTGAGTTTGAGAGCCTCGGTTAGAAGTTTCTAGGCCGAGGCTCAGGGGTGGGTGGGAGCCTTTCCCAGCCCCTCATGGACCCTCTGCTACCCTGAGAGCAGAAACCTTCCTGCTTCTTTTCCTGCTGGCAGCCAGGGCCTCCTGGAATGCCCGGCAGGGCCAGCGCTGAAACATCACCCGCCTGATGGGTCGCAGCTATTAAAATGCCTGTATCAGTATCAAAGGGAAAATGCCAGGCGGCCACTTGCTCCCCCAGAGAATGCAGCTCCAGTCGGCCTTGGGTTTAGGGGCCACTCCTTCCCCATGTCCCAGCCCCAGAGCTCTTAAAGGGACCTGGCTCCACCTGGCCCTTGTCCTGTGTGGGCCAGGGGCCAAATCATGGTGTGGGTAACAAGACAGAGAGGCCGGGTGAGCTCTGCCCTGCACACTGTGACCGTGAACCTGGCCCTGCCTGTGTGGGAACCTGCAACGTGGGGGTGTTGTCCCCCTGCCAACTTCCTAAGAGATGTGGAGACCAAATAAAATAACACAGGTGAGTGCCACGGGGACCAGAAACCATTGACAATAATGAGCGATAATCACAGCCATACATGGTGAGCACTGGGTACTATACACTGGGCTAGGCGCTCCAAGGAAAAATGTCATTTTAATGATGAGTTTTTGATTAGTTTATGATCCTATTAAAACCCACTTGCCCTTGGAACTGTCTTTGGGGTTGGCATAGATGACCCCTTCTTAGTTAGTTTTCTTTCAGTGCCGAGACAAAATACCTGACACCCAAAGTTAGGGGAGCAAAGGTTTATTTAGCTCACAGTTCATAGAGGTTTCAGTCCACAATCAGCTGGATCCAAGACAGGGTGGCATGGCAAAGAGGCAGAAGGCAGCAAGGTGAGCAAGAAGAGCAAAAGGGGCAGGCGAGCCTCTCTCTGTCCCTTATATTTTATCCAGGCTGCCAGGATTAGGGTGGTGCCAAACGACTCAGTGGCTTGATTTAGTAATCATACACCCTTAACCTCGGCATCACATACTCTAGATTCAGCTACCTCTGTAAAAGCCCCACCTATGACGGCATGAGGCTTTGGGGGGACATTTGCGCACAAACCATAACAGCCCCAAAACTCAGATGAAGCCCCCATCCTCTGTAGGGCTTAGTGGTGTGGATAGGAGCTGGAGCTACTTAGGCAGCATCAAGACTCTGAGGTCTCATCCCCACTTTCCCACTAACTGTGTGCTAAGTAAGAGATGAAACCCCTCTGGCCCTCTACATGCTCACCAGCAGAATGGGGATAACTAGTCATCTGCTAACCACGCAGGATAAGATGGGAGGAGAAAACCAAAAGAGGCGTTGGGTGTGAGGTGGCATGAGCGCCTGCTTGGCAGGGCGGTGCTTTCAGTGGCCAGGTGAAGGCCATGTCTGTCTGTCTGTCTGTCTGGGGCTGCTGCCTATCCTGCCTTCTCCACCTGCCACGGAGGGGCTGGCACAGCCCCCACCTACCTGGTCATGTCCAGGGCACCACTGAGCAAGCGACCGTGTGTCCTGGACTCACCGTGCCTCTCCCTGTCCTGGAAAAGCTACACGCTGGTTCCCACAAGAAGGAGGGAGCAAGAGAGAGTCTGGCCTTCTAACCCTGAGGCCAGATGCTGAAACAAGAGTAAGTGTAGACGTGACCACGGCCAGGCACTGGGTGGTGTCTCATCCCATCTACAGAAGCAGTTATGCTGGTGAAATGCTGGAGGCCAAGTCTGCAGTGTGGGCAGGGCCCGGGGCTGTTGTCTCTGGTCCACACTGCAACAGACTCGCTTACTCTTAGGTCTGCCCTCTAGGCCTGGTCCCCACAGTCCCAGGAGGTGGTGGGCTTTGGGCTGGGCTCAGGTTCGAGAGGATCTTCCAGCCAGGAGCAGAGGCTCGGGGGTAGGACCAGCTCCTCAGTGCTGACTCCCTGGGACTGCAGAGGACACCCAACCCACAGAAGGGGGGGACAGCCATGCGAGCCACATGCCCCGGGGTGCAGGCAGCTCAGCAGGGTGGAATGAAAGCGGAGGAAGCCCAGATGTCCACCCACCAGACTAACCGGGCTGCTCAGGGCCTGTGTGCTGGAGGAGAACCAAGGAACTGGCTTTTTCCTCCCTCCACAGCTCTCTTTGTGCACTGGACTTGGCTCCTGATCACAGCCTGCCAGGGCCATGAGACAGGGCCTGAGGGTTTGTTTGCTCCCTACTTTGACAGAAGCCCAGATCTCTGCTATCCCACACTCTAAAGCTCAGAAAAAGGCAGGGAGAGGAGGCACTTGCCTTGTGCGCCCATCCCAGCCTTTGAATGGGAAGTCCTTGCTTCCAGCTGACTCAAAGCCCTGCTGCTGCCTTGGAGCAGTGAGGAGCTGGGCCCTGCAGCTGGTTACAGCTGGAGCTGCTGAGCACAGGGACCAGGACCTGCAGGGTCTCAGGAGTCAGGGCTGCTGCAGGGTGAGGCAGCAGCACCCTACCACAGAGCAGAGGCAGTGAGGGCCAGAGCCCCAGAGGAAGATGAGGCCGTACCCTTCCTCCCCTCCCTTGCAGACATGGGTGTGGAAACCCCACTGTGCCAAGTGTGCAAAGTGCTGGAGATGTGCAATGAGCTGAGCAGGTGTGAGGCCGCTCTCATGGCACTGACACTCTAGGGAGCGGCCACTGTTGCTAAGATGCTGAGAGCAGTCACAGGGACACCCAGTCGGGTTCACCATGGGGAGTGACAGCAGAGCCGAGGACATGGGCAACCAACCACGTAAGAGGCCCAGGCACAGGAGCTGGCACAAAGCAGCACGGAAATGCACCAAACGTCATCCACTCGGTGTTCTCAGCAGCCAGATCCCGAGTAAGGAAACTGAGGCAGAGAGAGGGGAGGTAACCTGTGGGACTGCACCCAGCTGCAAGGGCTCAGAGGCACGATTTGAACCCAGAAGCCTGGCACGGAGCCCATGTCCTCTGCTCTCTGTCGGTGACAGACGGAGCTCAGCTCTTTCAAGGAGTTTAAAATTTCTGTTACAAGAGGACAAGGCCCTCTTCAAGGTTCTCTGTTTTAATCTTTTTTAATTCCATGGAGGGGGAGACCCTCACAATACCATCATTCCCATCTAACAGAGGTACAGCTCGGGGCACAGAGAGACTGAACAACTTGCTCAAGGTCACGCAGCTGTAATTAGCAGCGCTGGATTCATACCCAGCAATCTAGCTCAGAAACCCTGGCTCTCAGGCAGAGCAGTGGACTCCAAACAGCTGAGCTCAGAAAGCCGGGTAGCTTTCAGGTGGCTGGAGAGGGCGGCAAGGGCCGGACACAGGCTATAGGGGCCGCGTATGAGATGCGTTTCTGCCCTGAGAGCCTTGGGTCATTACTGGGGAGTTTTAACCAAGGAGAACCGTCCCACTCTAAAGGGCTCCCGCCACAGTATGGACGACAAAAGGGGTGGAGCTGGTGGGAGCAGATGAGTTGGGCTGGGCCAGGTCAGGCTGGGGAGGGGCAGGAAATGAGGGAGGGGCTGGACAGTCTGTGGGGGCTGGGAAGACACCGCTAAAATACAGGCACGCGGGGGAGGAGTGACTTCCCGCTCAGTACAGACACCTTGACTTTGAGGTGCTCTGGAGACAGGCCGGAGATGGGTCTGGAGCTCAGCGGAAAGAGCCAGAGCTATCCGAGCCCAGAACAGTCCGCTGTATAAGGTAGTGACCTCCCGGGGCCAAGGGTGAGGAAATGGGAAGACCAGGGCTGCTCTTGGGATTCCTGAATGCAGCCATGTTTTGCTGTTTTGCTTTGAGACAGGGTCTCCCTATTGCTATGCATTCTGGGCTGGCCTTGAACTCACTAGGTAGCCCAGGCAGACCTTGAATTTGTGGTGATCCTCTTGCCTCAGCCTCCCCCCAACCCCGCCCCAAGTGCTGAGATTACAGGTGTGCGCCACCACGCCCAGCAGCACATGGCTGATGAAGGGCCTTCCTTCCAACACTTCGGTTCTATGGGGTGGGGGAGGGGAAAGGAGCGCCCTCTGACCTCCTGAGACATTAAGCCTCCTTCCACACCCAGGAAACCTCAAGGGCCAGTCCAGAGGAGGTGGGTGAAGAGCTCCAGCCAACACCCCTTTCACCCAATCCTCTTTCTGCGTCCCGGTGACCAGATGCTGCTCCTCTTGGCCTGTCCTGCAGGCCCGACCCCTGCAGCCTAACAGACAACTGTGCATGCCCAGTCCCAGGGATGGTAGAAGCCCAGGTCTGGGTCAGGGATGGGGCAGCCAAGTCTCCCTGCTTTGACCTAAGGAGCAAGGAGAAATGCAGTGACTGGTGGGAGGCTGCGTGGCAGGGAAGCTGGCAGCAGGGGGAAGGACCTTTACCCTGAGCCAACACTCAGGGTAAAGACAGAGACGACTCAGCTTTGTGGGGTGCTGTGCGGCTGGCTGGGGCGGGGCCAAGGCAGGGAAAGGGCTGAAGAGGCTGAGTACCAGTCCAAGTGGACCCTAGCCACGCAGGGTGTCGGAAGCCCCACAATAGGCTCCAGGCTGGGAGACAGGAAGCCAGTGTCCCTCCTAGAGGCCAAGCCCAGCCTCTTGGCCAGGCAGTTCCACCCTTTTGTGCTCAGCTTGCCCGGGGCTCTTTGAAGGACCAGGGCACAGGCTGACAGCAGACTCTGCCTGCTCCAAAGCGCCTTAGAGAACTCTCTATAGGGAAGCCCCTTTCCAGGGCAAGTGGCAGCACCAATGGGAGACAGGAAGTGTCAGCGTGGAGTGCCCCTGGGGGCCCTCCCTACCTCTGGCCCTCGGTTTCCCTTGGAAGCACCTGCTTACTCCTCTTACTCACTGATGACTCAACAAGCTGGTCTGAGAGGGTCAGAGTCCAACCAAAAAGGAGGAGCTAGGGCCATGGCTCAGCGGCAGAGTGCTTTCCCAGCATGCCTGAGGCTGTGGGTTCAGTTCCCAGTGTTAGGTGAAGAGAAGGCAGAAGGATCTTTGAGGCTTCCTCTGGGTCATTTCACTCTTTGAAAAGCAATGGTGGCAGGGAACCTACTGCTGATTCTTCTTTAAATGTGCCAGCCTTTTGGAGGACTCGACACTCAGAGGGACTTTCACTGATACCTCCCCGTGACCCCAGAACCACCCCCTCGGGCCCTCGTACACAGCGGAGCCCCAGGTAAAGGGCCTGGCCTTTTTTTTTCCAGCTCCCCAGGTGATTCTAACACAGCCCTCTGGTTGCCCCGGTCCAGGATCAGGCCTCGGAGGACATCTGGGTGCAAAGAGAAGGAAGGAGAGTGACTTTTACATGCCCAGATACTTTAGAACATTAAGCCCGAGCTTGCTTCTAAAGGGGCATCGCCCAGCTGATAGAGGGAAACAGATACTATCTAGGAAGGTGGAGAAGGTTAAAAAAAGGCAAAAAGAAAAGCAAGGGTCAGGTGAGGAATAGAACTGGGATTGTGACTCATACAAAACCTCTGCCCAAAGGACCATGATGTGCCACTGGGTGAAGCCCAGACTGGGTGCTGAGCTTCCAGTTGGCAACTGCTGAGTCCAAGAGACAGGAGCAAACCCATCCCTCGCAGGCAGCCTAGAAGCCAGGTTCCTCATCAAGTGCAGGTGAGGAAGGTTCTTACAAAAGGGTGTGATGCCAGCCTGGCCCCAAGTCAGCAAATGCACCTCTGTGGAAGCCAAATCCAACTGAACTGTCACCCACTCCTGGCTGACCAGGCCCGGCCTTGGCAGAGTGAGATGATATGATACATCGTGCCTGTGAGTAGATCGAGTGCCTCGCAATGCCTACTCTGAGGTCACACGGCCAGGCTTCAAGGTCTCGCTCTGCTCCTCAATGGCTGGATGACCCTAGGGAAGTTACTTCACGTCCTTGGATCTCCATATTCTCTTCTAAGAAAAGGGGACTGTAAAAGTAGTAACCACATCATAGGATTATTGTGAAGATTTTGTGGATCGATAGGTGGAAAGCACTTGTGTGTGACCTAATGGAGGAACAGACATTTGATGGCAATCGAGAAGAGGGAGCTGCACGAGGTGGCATGGGCTGAGCCATGGATGGCAAATTGACTTTACTTTGTGTGTGGCTCTGGTGGACCATGAGTGCAGCCTGGAGCCCTGAGTGGAGAAGGATTCGAAGGCCAGCTGGGCTCCATGGGAAAGAGAGCATCGAGTGATTATTGATGTCTGCAGGATCTGGGACAGGGAAGCCCTCAGCACATGCTATGATGGCTCCCCTTGGAGCTAAATGTCAGGCACAGCCAGGAGGAGTGGTGGGCAGTCAGACCAGGGGTGAGCCCTCACAAGGCTCCAGTGGCTAGAGCAGGCTTTCCGGAGGACACTGGGCCACAACTAGGATGACTCAGAATAAAGGAAAAGGCATCTTTCTGACAGTGATCCAACTATGAAACTAGCTTTCAGGCAGATGAACTTTCTATTGGGCACTTTCACTTTCCTCATCAGCAGCGTACAAGGTCTGGCTTCTCCATGAGGTCTTCTGCCTGGCTTGTTGCTACCTGCTAGATTTAAGGCCTTTAGAGAAGGTGTAAGGCTTGGACAACTCTGACTTGATCCATGGTAAACAAGCTTTTTAAAAGGTAAACCTATTTAAGAGTTGTGAAACAGCGCTTCGCCTCAAACACTCTCACTAGTTAGAAGTAGCTTCCTAGAACAGTGTGTTGAGAAAGATTCTGAAGCTGCAAGTAAGCTCTGCAGGCAGCCGTGCTGCAATTGATTAGCAATGTCTGCTGAGGGCCCTGGAATGGGAGCAAAGCACATATTTTGTGTATCAGACTCTAGAGACCCAGACAATTGCCTGGGAAGGAGAACAGGTGGTGTGGAGAGATGCCTGACACAGGCTGCATCCTACCCCTGGTTCCTCTGATCCCAGTGTGCACATCTTTTGGATTAGTTTTCCTACCCATAGACAGGCTGGACTTCTCTCCCCAAATGAAGGGAGGAATAGATTTGAGACTGACTCAGGAGTGGTGGGATGCATTTGAGGGTGCCTAGGTCTAGGGTCTGATGTCCCACAGGCTACGCAACCCTACAACACACTTTCTGCCCCTTTCAGCACCTGCACCCATCCTCATTCCAGCATTTCCAACCTAGGAGACCCTATCCAGAGCCCCAGTCTTTCTGCCACTGCTATGATCTCCCCATTAATTGCTTGTTCTGAAAAGGGCACAGTAAAAGGCCTTTGCACCCACCTATAAATACGAGGCCGTTTCCATTACAGGTGTTATTTTTAAGGATGAGGAAGTCTGCCTGGGGAGGTTCACTGATATTTTAGCCTGGAAGTTTCGACCACTCCCTCTCCCAGCAGGGCTCCTCAATGCCTGAAGCATGAGTCACAGATAGTGGGAGGGAGGGACAGTGACACCAGTCTTCTTATCTGTAAAATGGGGTAATGAGAGCACCATCCCCCCTGGGAAGCTGGGAGGCTCATGAGTGCACTGGATATTTCTGTTACAACTGTTGTTATTACTAGGGATGAGGCGTCTGCCTGGAATCTTGCAAAATTGCCCTTTAAGGTGGTAACTGAGACCTTCCTCTGCTCCCCCTGGGCCCACAAAGTAGATTTGGCTACTTTCAGTGCCTTCTCTCTCCCAGCACACTGCTGTCAGCCCTAGGTGTCAGCTGATTTTCTCCATTTGGGACATTCCAGTTTCTTCCTTCACAGCAAGCAAGTCAAGTAACAGGCAGCTGGCACGCTCGTTAAGGGTCCCAGACCTTGGAGAGGCACTGATGAGAGAGGGCTGCTGAGGTCCAGGCCCTGTACTCCTGGACCCCCGCCCCTTCCAGTGTCCTTGCCCTAGCCTGGTGCTCCCTCCCAGTTCCCACTCCTTCCTGCCTGGCACACATTCAGTCTCTCTGCAACGAGGTTCAAGCGCCCCTGCCTTCCTGCCCCTGCCCTTTGTCCAACCTCCAGGCATGGCCCGGCCTCACCTGTCCCAGTCCCTGGAGCCGCCTAATGGCTACTGGGTCCTGACCTTGGCCTTTGGTGTTGGCACGACTCAGTGTACCCTCCTTGCTGCCATCTCCACGAATCTCAGAAAGAAGACCTAGTGCAGCTTATAGGGCTCGCCCAAGGCCACATGGCTGGCCTAACTGCTGGAATCCTGCTTTTGGCCTCCTGAGCTCACAGCTGCCGGTGTGCCCTGTGAGAGAGGGACCCTCTGCACAACATCTCTCCTCCACCTGTCCCTCCCCTCACAGGCTCCTGCGCCCCACCCTAGGCCTTGCCTCATCCCCTCCTCTCCTCAGCTCTGTGCTCAGATCTGAGGACACTCCTGGGAAATGAATGGACGCCAGTCCTCTCAAGTACCTCTGCAGACCTAGAAGCTGCCCCTAAAACAGTGTCATCGGAGAGGACTTCTTACAACCACAGATTGCAGGTGGGGTCTGCCACCCTGCCCAGTGAGGCAGGCACTAGATATGCTGGTTGCTGAGCCCCGGAAGTCGGGCTTGTATGACCAAGGAAATAAAATTTAAATCTCAGTTAAGAAATTTTAATTCATTCACATATAAGGAATCACACGTGACTGGTGGCTACTGTGTGGAGTGCATGTGATCCTAGAATGTCCCCCTGGGAGCCCTTGGACTATAGGCCCCATGCCCACATACACCAGGCCTCTGTCCACAGGACAGCTCCCTCCCGTTCACCCCAATACCTTTCCCTGCCAACCCCAGGCCCTGACACTGCAGCCACCATGTCCAGCCACTCCCCTCTGTCTGAGTCTCCCCCAGTCCTGGTTACGGACTCTTGGCTGGCAACAGCCTCCTGTTTGGCCCCCCTGATTTGCCCGCCTTAAGCTCTCATGCTAGGAATGTAAGTGCCCTCCTCAAAACCCTTCAGTGGCTCCCTATTCCCCTCATGTCGATCTCTCTCTAGCCCCTCTTGACCTGGGCTATCCCTCTCTCTCCAGCCACATCTTCCGCCACCTTCCCTCCTAGTTCCCAGGGTCTTGGACTTTCTTCAGCCCAAGATAAAACCCTCCCTCTGGCTCTAGTCTCCAGAAGCTGTCCCTCTGACCCTTAGTACAAGGCCGCCCATTCACCCCCTTTGTCTGGCAAATCCTAGTCACCCTTTAACTACTCACCTAAAGACCACTTTCCCAGGAAGCCCACCATGACCGCCACCACCAACAGACTACACTGCATGTCATACATTTCCCTAGCCCCTTTTTCCATTATTGCATTTTCTATACAACATGGTCACTACTCATTTTCTTTTTGTGTCCCATTTGCCATTACGTGTAAGGGGCAGAAGTCAGTCTCCCGCAATGCTGCACCCACAGCTGGCTCTCAGTAAACACTGACAGGACACAATGGAAAGAGTGCTGTGCAGTCGACAAACCTAGGTGCTGGGCTCTGAGCACATCGTGTGACCCTGGGGAACCTACTGCCCCTCTCTGGGCCTCAGATTTCCTATTTTAAAATGGGGGTCACTTCAGATGAGGAGGTCCAGAAGTCAGCAGGGTGAACATGCTGCTGCCTGCCATATGGAGAGGAAGTAGTCAGCCCCACACACTCATGAGTAGTGCATCCTGAACAGAGAAATCATGAAGCCGGGATGCGTGGGGCTCGCCTTGACCTCTGCAGGGCAAGAGGGTGGCAAGAGTTTAAGCTCCAGGGTCAGATGCTGGTCCAGGCACAGCCAGGGCCCCTGAGCTACCAGGAGAGATTGATGCCTTCTTCCCTGCCAGCCAGTCTCATCTGCACACTCCACCAGCCAGGGAGGCCTCCTGCTCCTCCTGCAGTGCCCAGAGCCTGCCCTGGGCCCAGGGCACGAACCAGGGGCGGATTCCCCAGGGGCTGGCGGGGCCTGGGGATGAGCTGCCAGCAGCAGCTACGGGGCACCAGTAACACCAGTCGCTGCCCCATCACACCTTCTCTACTCTGCCCAGAGTTCTTCCCTTCCCTGACCACCCTGGGGAACCATAAGGGACAAGAGGTCCTTGAGAGGCACCTGGCTGTAGGGAACCAGTGTGTCCCACCAGAATGCCCAGAGCACCCACCAGTCAGAGCTGAGCTCCAACGTTGGCCACCATCACCAGCATGCTGCAAGCTTAGAGAGGTTATAGTGGCCCTAGGTTACACAGCTTCCAAGTAGCAGTTGGGACAAAAATCCAAGTAGCTACAGGCCATTGCCCTGCTCTTCACAGCTCCGCCCACCTCCTGCTAAATCAGAGAAGCTTCCCGCACCTCCCCACAGGAACTTTTCAGTCCAGCCTGCTCCAGGACGCGGCACCCAGGCCCTCGCCCTCCTGTCCTCCCTGCAGCAGGCCTGGGTCCTCTGTGCCCCCGACTCCCCTGCGTCCCCAGGCCTCAGCCTCCCACAGCCCAGCCTGTCCTCTGGTGGCACAGGAGACTGCACGCTCTCCTTCCTGGGGAGGCGCCTCTTCCTGAGGTCCTGAGATTGCCACGGCTAAGTGCCATACTGTTAGGTTCTAGCCCACTGAGGATCAAGGAAATTTGAGGGAAGCGAGAAAGTTTAGCATCCTTTTCCCAGAAAGTGTTGGGGACCATTCCAGAGGCGCATGCGTAGGAGATTCAGCTTAGGAACAGGAAAATATGGGCTCATTTGTGCCGCAGAAGAGCAGAACCAGGCGACCCACAATTGGGCCCTAGCAGCCTGGGGCAGTAGCAAGGACCAGGACACCACTTAAGCAAAGACTGTGACCTCTGGCCCAGCGCAACACGCTTGGCCGAATCCCTCCCTCTCTTCCCGCGTCGCCCTAACAGGCGGTACCAGTTTTCTTGGGGGTGGAGCATAGGAGCGCCGCGCACGCTTCCAGCCGCGGGGGCGCGGGGCGTCTGGCATTACCCGCCCCGGGTCTGGAGGGGCGAAGAGCAGCCTGCCGGCCTCCGCGCGGCTCGCGCGCCCTGCCGTGCTCCACCTGCCCAGCGCGCCTAGGACGCTCCCAGCGCTGGGTGCCGGAGTCGCCTGTCTAGGGCGGGATCCGGGGTCACGCTCCTGCCGCCCGGGTGCTCCGGGTCCCTGGCAGGGCGGCGTCTGTCCGTGGCCCGGTCCTCCCGCAGATAACTGGAGCGAGCCCGGTGCGCGCCGCACGGTGCGGAGAGCGAGCGCCCGCGGGCATGGGACGGACGGTGGCGTCTGGAGGCTGCGCGAGGGGGCGCCGCGGGGAGGGATAAAAGCCAGCAACAAAGAGCACAGACCTCGTCCAGCAGTTGGTTGACTCGTCCCAAAATAGCCGTCTCCATTTGCTGTTCCCCGCGCTCCGCTTCCAGGCGCACCACCCGGGCCTGCAGCTCGGCCGTCCGAAAGTGGGCGAGCAGGCTGAGCGCCAGCGAGCACAGGACCAGCGCCAGCAGCCCGCACGACCCCGGGCTCGGCAGCCGCGCGCAGTGCTCCGCCCGCGCCACTGTCCCGGGCGCGCCCAGATCCCCAGGGCCGCGGGCGCCGGCGGCTGCAGCTTTGCGGGTGCGCTCTGCCACCATCCCCTTGCGTCTTGAGAACCAATAAATAAATAAATAGAATAAATAAAGGCCAGAGCCGCTGCCAAAAGGCGCGATCCAAACTGCGGAGTTGGGAGGAAAGAGCTCGTGCTGCTGCCCAACGTCCCTTTCCTTCGCTCTGGGCAAAGAGGACCGGAAAAATTAGCAGTAGGAGGGTGGAAGCCGACGATCACGACCAGCGGAAATCAGGGTACAACAAAGTGAGAAAAAAGTTATCTCGAAGAACGTTGCAAGTCCAGGAAAGTTAGGGGAATCCGGCCGACTCTCCGCGCGCCTTTCCCTTCCAGCGTGTTCAGAGTCCCCGCGCCGGGGCCGCGCAGTCGGTCCGCTGAGTGTCCCGCGTCCCCCAGGCCAGCCAGTTTCAGTCCCCGGGCGCAGGGGCGCGCGCGGAGGGCCCCATGGGCAGAGGTGGGTCGCGGCCGCCGCGGAGCAGCGCTGGGGCCGATTCCGGCGCCTCTGTAACTTGACACACTCCCTGCAGCCTCACGGATCGGATGAGCAATCCGTGCTACTTCCCAAACTAATCTCTCCCGCCCCCTCCCTCCTCCTCCTCCCCACTCCTTCTCCACCTCCTGCGGGCCGACGGCTTGGATTTGTTTATTTATGCAAACTGGCCAGGGGTGGGGGGCGTGGTGTGCGGGGCCACTGCCCCCGACCGCCGGCCCGGGAGCCCCTCTCCAGAGCTCCTGTCCTCTTTGAAGTGACACTTGGGTTATTTATAGGCAGGAAGGGGGTGTGGATTGGAGCTGGGGCTGCACTCCTCTCCCTTCTTCAGATTCACACCGAGGGCCCATTAACCTTCTGTCAAAGTCTCAGGGTCCTGCGCCACCGCACTCTACCTGCCCGGAAGTTGGCAAAGCCGGCCTTTGGGACGCTCTAGGCACCTTGCCTGAGTAAGTTGGCAGGGCGTCCGAATGACCTCCGAGGATCTGAGCCCCTCCCCTGCCATTGTGCCCCCTACCCCTTGCTTCTCCCCCTACTGACCCGGCCTCTGTCTCTGTACCCCCGAGTCATGTAGCTCCCTCAGCGCCCTGTAGGGAACTCATCCGCCAGCCACATCTGGACTCGGGTGAAAAGCCAGCCCTCAGGGGCCAGCAGCCGTGGCATCTCTCTCTCTCTGCTGAGACCAAGACCTCACAAGATACCGGAGAAGAGGAGCCTGGAGTCACGCTCGCCCGCAGGTCCTGCTCTCTGCCCTACCTGCTTGCACAGATCTGGGCCCATTTCATCCCTCCCCCGCACTGCTCTTGGACCAGACTGCCCTTCCAGGCCAGCTAGCGAGGCAAGCAATGGTGACACTCAGACTCCGTCCCTGCGGGAGTCCTGCCTCCCTGCTACCCTCTTTCCCTCCTGCTGCCATTTTCTAGTCCCCCAGAGAACAGCTAGTGGCCTGAAGGGCATTCTGCATTTGTAGTTTCCTGTATTTCTGTGTCACCTCCAGCCACTTTAAGATTTGAGTCCCAAGAGACTTTATCTCCTTGTGCCTCTGGACATTCCTGCAAATGGGGTGGTGGGACTGAGTTTTTGGAGAAAGCCAGAGGGAGGCAGGGGAGAGAAGAAGGCTGGCCCTGGAACGAGAAGAGAAGGTGGGGGCGACCCTTCCGTCAGGAGGGGGTGCTGTTACAAGCTTCACCATGTACACACGGACTGACAGGAGGGAGCTTAACATGAGATACGGTGTCACAGCACATCTAATAGATGTGACACATTTGAGAGAGTGAGTCGAACTTGTAGTGTAGTATGTATGTCATACGTAATAAATGTTGTAACATTGCTGCCATGGAGGACCACAGGGGGAAAAGCGGGGAAGAGAAGTCTGGGTGGCCAGGAGCTCTGGGTTCCAGGCAGCGCTAGGATTTCCTTGCTGTGCCTCACTGAGTGTTTCTACGTTCCTGCAGTGGCTGTGCAGAGTACCAATCCTTGAAAATGCGGAGGTATTCATGACCACTAGGGGGCACTAGAGTTTCTCAGGCGGGAGGTGCAGGCCGGGAAATTCAGGACTTGGGGCGATGGTGGTTTTGCGACTGGGGGCTGAAGGAGGAGGGGGCCATGCTGGCCTTGGGGCCACAACACTGGAAAAATGTCCCAACCCCAGAGCTTCCTAGGACCCTTGGAATCAGAAAAACCCAGGCATAGATCATATTCCATCATGCTGGAGACACCGTCTCTGAGCTTCAGTTTTCTCCTTTATAAAATGGGCTTATAATAAACGTATCTACCTGTTTGGGAGGACTCATATAAGCAAATAAAGCACTTAGCATGGTGCCTTGCACATAGTAGGCACTCAATAAATAGTATCGTTGCTAATGCAGGCAGGACACAGCTACCTCTGGGCTCCCAGGTGTGAAATGGGACAAAACTGTACCCTAAGAAGAAGCAAACAAGTGGCAGTTAGCCTCTGCTGTCCCGTAGCTGATGGCTGGGTAACGGCTTGTGGCGACCGAGACTTCTCCTGATGTGAGGGGCCATGGAAATCCCTTTCCTCCTCCGCCACTGTTTGAAATTCTGACCCCAGAGACTTTCTCGGATTAAACGCTGTCTTTTCCAGATAAATGTTACCACAAACTAGGCTTATTTTAAGCCCGTCTTTCTTCAGAGGTCAGGCCCCGACCCCAAGACTTAGAGATGAAAAGACCCTGTTTTCCAAAAACTTAGAGTTCAATGGGGAAACTAAGCCACCTTGCCATACAACTGCCAGTCAAGGCAGAAGAGTGAAAACCCACGAGATCATGTGCAGGCCACGAGAGAGAGAGCTGCTGGGGTCCTCAGAAAGGACAGGGATCTGGTGGTCCAGGAAGAGACCCCAGGAAATACAATTTCTGATGTGCAGCAAGAAGGTAGAGGGCCTTCAATGCGAACCTGAAGTCGTCATGGTTACACTCCTAGATAAAAATGGTCACTCTGGGTACCAGGGCGGACTGCTAAGGGAAAATGCTCCTGTGCATAAATCTGGACAGTTCTTCTGGAATTTTCTGTGCTTTTTGGGCTCCACACATTTGCTCCTGCTGGACTGTCTGCGAGGAAGACCGTCTTCACTCTCCTGTCCTCTGCCTCATAAAATCCTGCCTTTTGATCTAAACCTAGTTTCATTTAATGAACCCCACTTCTCTTGCTTTTCTATATCTCTGATGTCAGTCTTGACTGTCAACTTGATTGGATTGGGAACACCTAGGAAATCAGTAAAGCACACTTGTTGGTGTGTCTATGGCGGCGTTTCTGGAGATGATCGATATATAGAACAGTAAACTGATAATGGAGACCCGCCCTGAATGTGGGAAGCACCATCAAACAGGCTGGGAGCCAGGATGGAACAAAAGGGAAAAAGGAAGGAGCCCACAGTGCAGGCTGTCTGGTTCTCTGCTTCTTGAAATGAGCAGCTTTCCTCTGCCACAACCTTCTGCCATGGCATTTCTGCCTGATTCCAGGCAAAGATGCAATGGAGCCATCTAACCATGGACTGAAACCTCTGAATCCATGAGCCAAAATAAACCTTTCCTCTTTTAAGTTGTTTTTCTCAGGTGTTTTGTCAGAGTGATGGAAAACTGACACAATAGCTAAATTTTCCACCTATGAAAATCAGTTTTGCTCAAACTAGTTTGAGTCGGGTTTCTTCTCTTGCAAGTCTAAGAGGTTGAAGTCACACAGAGGGCCTCACCCCACCTTACTGACCCCAAATCTCTCTGTGGTTGGTGGGTGGGGGTGGCAGGGACTCACAGTTCTCAACCTGCTCACTAAAGTTCCCCAAGGACTGGAGGATCCTCCAGGTTAGAGGCCCCGCCCTGCACACTGGCCCTGGGGTGACTTGTCCCTCCTGGCCTCATTCTCTTCTCTCTGCCTATGACCTTTCCCATGAGAACTCACATTCCTCATACTTATCACCCACATCTCTAGCCGCCTCCTGGGCCCCTGGGAGCTTCTCTCTCTCCCTTTGCACTTAGCTTCTTGGCTCTTTCTGCGTTGTGTTTATTCTCCTGGTGCAGGGCATTGGCCTCACACTGAGGCTCAGGCTGGGTGTCTGTTCTCTCCCTCACTGTTCTTTCCTTCACCAAGTTGGACTAACCTGTGGATGCTACCTGACTTTCTCTCAGTGCCTCCTTCCTTTCTGCATTATCTGGCCCTGCTGCCTTGACCAAGCCTACCCCTTTACCCAGCGCTAACTCTCCCACACAGTAGCCACTGGCAAACTCCACCTGAGAAGCCCACCTGAGTGGGCTGGGCTGGGACCTGCCAGAACCTCTCTGAACACTCCAGACTCCCCACACCACAGTTATTTCCAGAGCTTTGTGATCTCTGGCATGATAGCCTAGCTCTCCAGCTCTGGATGTGTTGAGCGACAGAAGAGAAGGAACTCAGGCCTCTGGTGGCTTTGTGGGGTCACGTTGCACATAAGCCTACACTTTGAAATATGGAAAAGTCACCTAGCTCCTGGGAGCCACTGTGGTCCTGGGCCTGTCTTCTGTAGCCTGAGCCCTTTCCTAACAGGGCCTGAGTCTGTCCCCTGAGGCTCATAGGAGAAGGGCTGCCTGTGTCTACCCAGGTGCCTACAGCACTCAGCATGGCACAATGCCCTGGGAATAGCGACGGGAATCAGTGAGCATGTGCATGATAAATGATGGGGGGTGTTGCGAGTTCTGGCTCTTTCCAAACTCTGCACCTCTACTTTCTTTTGTGTAACAAGTAGAGATTAGTGGACAAGGAAGGAAAAGAAGTAGATGGCTTGGAGCCTTCCCAGCTCAAAAACCCACTCATCCAGCAAGTATCGCAAGTATCTATAAAGTCTGTTGTATGGCTGGGCCCTGTGTTGGTGTTGGGGAAACAACAAAGCAGGCTGGTGGTGCAGGCCATACTGCTAAGTATCACAGTGGGCATGTGGGGAGCCCCTGCTAGACCTGGGGCTGAAGATCTGAAGGTAAGCAGGGTAGCCAGGTAAAGGTGATACAGAGGAAAAATATAACTCCCGACCTGCTAGATGTCAGATACACCAAGTTCGTGGTCCTCAATGTCACAGAATGAATTCTAAGGAACAGGGAGGTTAAGAGTAGGAAAAATTTATCGAGATAGATAGCTCCTGAGAGACAGGAGGGGACCCAAAAGTGGGTTGCCACAGACCCCACTTCTCAGAGGAAGTTTTATATAGCAAAATCATGAGATGGGTACAAAATCACAAGGTGGGTACAGTGTGGATCAAAACTATGATCAATCAATAACATTACAAGTATTAGATAATATTGATCCAGTGGGGAGGCAGGTCCTATAGCAAATGTACATGGAAAGAACCAAGATATTTCCAGGAAGGGATGGATCAGGAGGTCCTGGTCACCCACCTGGGTGACTGATGTCTATCTAGACTTTATTGGATCAGGAGAGTATAATCTTCAATTTGTTGCTTATCCCTCGGGGAGGCATGTAGGCCTGGTCATTCCATCTTTATCTTGAGGCCTGGACTTCGACAGGTGCGCCTCCAGCCACAGTTGCAATGTGTTTTCATCTTCTGCACTGACTCCCTCGAGGGCCTGGCCCTGTCTGACTGCCTATAATATTTCTACCTAACTTAGTTGCCCGTGATAAAGGGATGCAGGGGGCAGGTTGGCCAAGCAGTGAGTCCTGCCTGTGCAAAGCCTGGGGGTGAGGAAGTCAAGGGTACTTCAGGAAAGCTGGGTGGTTTGTGGAAAACAGGGTCCAGCATGGTAAGGGTTTTGGACTTCGTCCTGAAGGCAAAGGGGAGCCATCAAAGGTGCTAGCTATGTTCCCATGCTGGATGTGGGAGCTATTGATAAGTACGCCTTACGGATCCCAGAGGGCAGGAACGGAAGGCTGCCCTGAGCAGAGCTGGGATGAACCAGGCAGGTGCTCCCTGGGACTTTGTTTCTCAGTGTCACCTCTGTACAGGCTGCAGAATCAAATGCTTGCCCCAGGTGAGGGGAGCACAGTGTGCAGTGTCATGGGAGAGAGCACTCTAGGGCCTCAGGGCCAGTGAGGCTCCCGGGGGGAGCTGCAGGCCAGACATTTGGAAATAGCTTTTCCTGAGTCCTCACTTCCTGCCCACACAGCGACGTGGGGCTGTGACCCTGCAGAGCAGGATGGGGGTCGAGGGGCAGGGGCTGCAGATGTGCGGGGGAGGCCAGGCTGCCCGGGAGGCCCCAGGAGCCTTATTAACTGAGGCCAAAGCAAATTCTCTAACTAAGAGCAAAGCCAGGTGCGCAAGCTGTGCTCATGGAAGGGCCCTGGGGACCGCCTTCAGCAGGCCCAGGGGCTTGCAGGAGTGTGGGTGCTGACGGTTCAGGCCACCAGTGACTGAACATTACGTGGGACATGACCTGCAGTGTCCTTTACTTAGGGTCTCACTGCCTTTGCTTGACTTTATCTGCTCTGGTGTTTTGGGGCTCTGGAGATCATGCATATTTCTGCATCCATATCCAGGCATGTGCCAGGGAGAGTGGGTACTGTGGGTGACCAGGGATGCCACTCACTACACATGGGCTGCCTCCAAATCTGTGTGTGTGTATGTGTGTCTGCATATGCATGTTGGGGTGGGTGCATCCATACACGGACCCAGGAAAGGGAGGTGTGCTGACCTCCATGTGTATATTCTCTTTTGGTCAAGATGTGTACAGAAGGACACGCACATGCTTCTGAATGGTTGGAACCCCGGCCATATGTGTGAATGATAGCAGCAGTAATGAGGACAGTACTTCAGTCGCCTGTAGCTGTGTAACAAATAGTTCCAACACTCAGAGGCTAAAACAATTTCTTTTAATCCTGTGAATCAACAGGGCTCAGCAGAATGGTTTTGCTGCTTTCAGTAGTGCAGCTGAGGTCACTCATGTGGCTGCATTGTGGGAGCTCAGCAAGAGCTCATCTGGGATGGGGCATCCAAGGTGGCATTTCATCCTCCAGGGGCCGCTCTGGGTGGCCTCAGAACATTCCACAGTCTCTCCTATGTGTCTTTACAGCACGAGGCCTGGCTGTGGAGTTCCAAGAGGGCTCTTCATGCCTCTGCATGTATGATCCTGCCAATGTCAGGCGGCCAAGCCCAGGGTTACCCAAGGTTTTGAATGGCAGGATTCACGGCCCACTGGGGGCCACAGATGCATTTACCCCAGCAAGGAGGAAATGCCTGGTAGGGTGGGCTAGTGGACATGGCTAGAGGATCATCTGAGCCTGCTAAGTAGGATTGAGGAAATGTGTGGTTAGCAGAGGCCATGCCGGGCTGTTACCTCCAGACCCTTCCAGAGCCTTCCTGGCCAGCTTTTTCTCACTGACTTCTAGGAAAAGCAAGAGACCCCAAACAGCCCACATGACTCTAATCTTGGGTGGCTGGAGAATAACTCAGCAGAAGTCTCCTATGTGGCCTTATTGCAGGACATGCATAAACAGCTTTGGGACTCATTTTCTAGTCACCTGTACTTTCAGCTGCTGGCTCCACTGTTTACTGCCTAAGTGACCTTGGGCAAATCACGCAGCCTCTGCATCTGATTTTAAAATCTGAGTGATGGGAAGGACAATTCCTGTCTCCTAGAGGTGCTGGGAGTCCTGGGTGCAGTGATATGTGTGAAGTGCCGAGTCAGCACTCTGTCCACGGATGTTGCCACATGGGCAGCTGCGGAGACTGGGCACAGACAGCCAAGATGAACCAGGACAAAGACCAAACAGAGGTTCTTGGCTCTTTTTAAGTGCTGTGTTCCTACAGCCGAGAGGGGGTTTGTTGCTTGCCTATTTTCCAGGGCTAGGTCACAGATTCATCCATCAGTCCCCACTGGTTATGGACTCCTGGTGGGAGCAAAGCCAAACCAGGTTCTCCAGGCCTCGAAGTCCTGAGGGCCTCTGCAGGGACCTGGGTGTGCAGGAAAGGGAAGAACAGTTCCCAGCAGCATAAGCCTAGGACCAGGACCCAGCAGTGTGAGCCTATGAGCCCTTTAGCAGGTGGATAGCTAATGTCTTGGGACACGAAGAAGGGCAGTGGGGAAGACTTGGAATTGTGCTGAAGGTTCGGGAAGACTTCCTGGAAGAGGGAGGGCTGAGTTGGGCCTCTGAGTGTCACAGGACCCAGGTAGGAGAGAGGACAGGGTGAACAGGGCAGAAGTTCCAACTTTTTTGTGGCCCATCCTTGCTAGGGCTACATCAAATGACTTCCTGATACGCAAGGGCCTGGACCCTTAGTCCCTTTCATTTCTTCCAACACTCCTAGTCCCACATCACTGACAAGCATCACTAACTACAGAATACACACACACCCGCTTAGGCTTCTCAAAGTGGGATGCTGTTAGCAGTCTAGAGATTAGCACTTGAGATGAAACCATTTTGCTGGCTCAAATTTTAAATAAAGCACCCAGGAGCTCTGACTCCTAGCTTCTCTGTCTGCAAGCTGTGTGTCTTTCCGTAAACATTTTAACCTCACTGAAAGTCAGTCTCCTGTCTGGGACAGGGGGATATTAATTCCTACTCGGGGGAATGTGAAACACGTCAATGAGATCATGTGCGCGAGACCCCACAAAGCATAAAATCCCCAAGAGCGGATGGGGATCTTCATGCTGTAGGCAGACGTCAGCACCCAAGAGCAAATGCGTGCATGAGGCCTCTTTGCAGCTTTTTGGAGGCAGAACAATCGGAAGAGGAGGGAGAGTGAGACGCAGACGCTGTGAGCTGTCAGCCATGGAAACAGGGCTCCGAACTGGGCTTCAGCAAGGAGCAAGCGGAAGGCAGCAGAGCTGTCGGAAAGGCGGGCACTGTGGTCTGAGGACAGATGTTTCTGGTTGACGACAGACAGATAACAAGGAGCCTGATTTGTTTACCGGAACAGATTCCTGTTTACCGGCATTTGGGATGTGCAAGTTACAGCCTCGTGCCCCTGCCCGGTCCTGTCCCCCAGCCCTGCGCTCACCCCTGGTGCTGTGGCCTCCCTTGCCTTGACTGTGCAACTCACTCTTCGAATCTCATCTTAGAGCTGGTCTCCTTGCCCGAGTTAGAAGCACCCGCACCTGCCCAGAAGGACATTTATAAGGATTCTGAGGCTCCATTGCTGTGTGACACCTGCAGAAACTGCACACAGAGAGGTCAGAGTGTAGGCCAAGGTCACCCAGCATACCAGTGTCAGAGCCGACCCGGGGCCAGGTCTCTTCCTTGCTGGGTGCCACACAGGCCCAGGCTCTGGCTCGGCCTTTCGTCTGGACTGTGGCCAGAGGCCAGTAAGGCGGGAGCCGCTCTGCTCTCCTGGCTGAGCTTCTCCCCCGCAGTTCCTTCGCCAGCGGTAGCTGTGGACGCAGAGCGGCCTGGAACCTTTGTTCTGTAAACCTCATTACCAAGGCCTCTTTCCCCTCTCCCCCTTTTTCCTGAATTCAGTTGCTTTGTTAAGGTCATTTCTGAAGTGGTGGTGGGGAGCCCTGTTTTTCCTGCGCGCCCCGCCCCCCTCAGGAAATGAAGGGTCCTGCCTGCTTCCAGTGAGCTGTTCCTGACATCAGCTCACCACCGACAGGCGGGTCTGCTCTAGATATATTAACTCAGGCCCTTCCTCAACTTTTTAAGGCTCTGGGACAACATCTGGAAACAGATGTTTGCTCAGAGGTGGAGCAGGAACAAGAGGCACCGAGCCAAAAACAAGCCCCTGTCCCGGGAGAGGGTGTAGATGTGGTGAGGGCCTCCTGGGGTACGGGGCGCTGGGCTGGAGCAGGGCTGCACAGATGTGAAGGAGCCTCAGTGGTTCCAAGGACACTAGGCCTGCCAGGGTTGCACCCTGTCCCCACAGCTTCCCTTTCTGCTCCCGTCTCATGGCCAGGGACTCCAAGTCCTTCTCCTTGAATGTGTCAGCTTTCTTTCCCAGAGAGTTTCTGCATGCCCAGGGACTTCATCAAACTCACATTCGTTGCACTTTCAAATGTGAAGCTCAAGGCTGGGCCCTTTAGAGTTCTTAGGGACAAAGCGATGGTGGTGGTGACAGTGGTGGTATCGGCAGTCACGGCGTTAGTCGTGGCAGAGGTGGCGATGATAGTAGTGAAGAGGGTGAAGATGGCGAAGGGAGTGGTGGTGCTGGTGGTGGACGGGGTGGATATGGATGCACACCAGGGTGATCATCTGTTCACTAAGCTTTCCCTGGTTGCCATGTATTTACTAGGCGTGTGTCCAGGCTGGGCCAACCATAGAACCACATACTCCAACCCTTGTGATCAGCCCAAAGGGCGCCCAAGCTAAATCGGCCAGGGACTTTCCTTGGACTTTTCAATCTGATCTTGGGAGATGGAAATTCTTTTGCTTTTGGGTCACTGTGCAGCCAGCATATCAATCTGTGAAGCTCACATGCACTGGGTCTATCTGCAGAAGAGAACGAATGAACAGTGGCGAGGAAGACAGCTTCCTGTTGGTGTTGGGGCTTTCTGTTTTGGGTATACGAGACATAACCCTCTCCCTCAAATCACTTTTCTTCTTTAGTTGACTTGGATTACTCTCTCTTATTACCAAAGATTCTGACTGACCCCAAGCAGCCGTCGATCATGGAAGCATAAAGATGATCAAGTGCAAGATCAGCAACGACAGCAGAGAGAAGAATGAAAATGGTCAAGGACACACTGGTGATGGCGGAGATTGTGAGATGCAATGGTGCTGTTGTTAATAGAGGCGACAGTGACCGGGGTTCACAGTAGACATGACACTGACCAGGACGATATCGGCGAGGGTGACGGTAATCACATGATGGATTGTGATGATCAAAAAGGTGCTGAGGCTTTGCCAGTCTAATCCAGATGTGTATTTTAGAAACACAGGCCCAGCAGACGCAAGGAAGAACTGTTAGAAAAAGGATTTTGGGGGTTGGGGTGGGGACAGGGAATCAAATTCTTCTAGAATGTCAGGTGCTGTCCTTTCTCTTAGCTGGATCAGAGATAAATCCTAGCTGAACCTGGGACTGGAGAGGAGAGAAGGTCATGAGGGTACTTCGTAGACCTTCAGAACCACATTGGAATATTCTGGACAGAGAGATTTGGGGTTCTCAAACTCATCAGGTCATTTTGAGGATCCCCAGGATCCCCAGCAGAGAGGAGCAGCCAGGTTCAAACATCAGGCGAAATGTATGTGGGGTAAGGCCTGTACTGTTGGGCAGTGGGGAGAAGGCACCACAAAGCACCACACCCCATGTCTGACCATTTATACTTCAGCTGTGAATATCTGCTCACCACGGTCTAGTTGGTGAAAATGAGTCACCTCTGGAGAGCAGCAATAGCAAAAGCTGATTTTTGTGAAGCCTTTACCATGTGCCAGGTACTGTTTTAAGTGCATTTTATCCCTCATCGTGCACAATGAAACCCTCACAACAGTGGGTATTTCTATTCCCCTATTTGACAGATGAGGAAACCCAGGTACAGAGAGGTTATGTAACTCACTCAAGGTCAGACCTTTGTGAAGGGAGGCTGGGGAGCCATGTGCTCTGAACTCTGAGTCCCACCCCCTGCTCAGTTAGGGGAACTTCACTACCCCAAGCAATGTGTCTGACCCTTTCTCCAGGTGCCTCCTTCCTTCTTTATTCTCTTTTCCCAAAAGGTTTTTTTTTCAGAGGAAGGGCTTGTGGCCAAGAGGGAAGACATGAACTTGAGTGGGTCTTGTGGAAGACGCTTCTACTTTAGGGGAGCTGGCATCCCCCACATGGTAAGCAACAGAGGCCTGGGTGGTGGGGAAGGCTCCCCCTTCCTTGGAGGTCAGCCCTCCTCCCAAACAAAGGGCTCCTGCCTGCCACAGTAGTGAGCATAGGGCTCCAAGATTCTGCCACAACACGAGACGGTGAGTTATGACTTTTGGGTCAGCCGAACCTGTGTGTGATTCTCTCTTCACCACCTGGGGCTGGCAACTACTTCTTTGACACTGGACTTGCACATCTGTGAAATCCAGATAATAAACCACTTTCCCAGGGACAGCCAGTGTGTAAAGCACCTACACTAGTGCTTGGCACATAGTAAGCACTCAGTAAATGTCAGCAGTAGTTATTGTGGCAGTATTTTAACTCCCTGGACTTCGAGTCTCCTCTTTGTCATTCTCTCTCTCATCCATGAACAAGATTTCTGTTCTGCTCAAAGGAGAGAGGCCCAGGAGAAATTGGCTGGCTAAAGAAACCCAGGCCCGACTTTAATGGCACGAGGGTCAGTACCGGCCCCTGAGACGGCTCCCTCCCCCAGAAGTTACATAGCCCTGTGGCTGGAGTTTTAAAAATAAACACATGCCATTTCCACAATGGAAAGTTTTCTTTAGAAAAAAAGAAAGAAAGTCAAACATTCTCCTGTCGTCTCCCTTGGCCAAAAAGAAGGAAGATAAATTAAGCCTTTTACTGAGATGTACCAGGCTCTAGCTCTGGGCCCTACTCTGAGTGGCTCTGGCTCTCTGGAGGCTCCTGCCTCCCCAGGAGTCCTCTCCTCATTCCCCTGGGAGGCCCGTGGGGGGATGCTGGGAGAATATTGTCTTTAGTGAGAGGAGAGGTGGCCCACCTCCCCACCTTCAGTTTTGTCTTCTCAGTGATGCCCCCTGCGGGCAGCCAGAGCCACTGTGTGCTTTAATCCTGCCCTTTTTTTTTTTTTTTTTTTGGTCTGGGCAGGGATGGTGCTGGGGATCAAACTCTGGGCCCTGCGTTTGCTAGACAAAGCGCTCTACCACTGGGCTAAATCCCAAACCCCTATCTTGCCCATTTTATCTCCTTTCCAGGATGCTGCACACAGATTCCAACACCCACCCAGAAACCCCATCAGGTGAAAATCCTTGTCTAAGGTCAGCCAGCAAGTAAGTGGCAGAGCCAGGACTAGAGCAAGGGTTCAGTTTTCCGGCCTAAAACTCTCTTTCTCACCCACACTCTCTGCCCCCCACCAAAGCGTGTGTGTGGAAGCTCTGACCTCGACCTGTTGCTTTGGGAAAAGCTGCGACCTAGAGTCAGAGACCTGGGCTCCACCGCCCTGCTCCTTGTCCTCCGCGTAGCCCCAAGACAGCCCCTCAAGGATCCGGTTGTTGGGAGGGAGAAGGCCTTGGGCCATAGAAGGGACTCGACACACATTTTCAAATTCAACATACAAAGTCATCATTGTTGTTCATGGAAGGATGTGGGAGTCTTAATTAATTGATTAATTTACTTGGATATTTGGACTTTTCAGGTTTTTCTATAATAAGCCTATATGGTTTCTCTAATGAAGATTTTTTTAAACTTTAAATAAAAATCAAACAAGCGTCTGTGTTTCTCAACCACATTACTTTCTTAGTACTATTCCCATGAGTGCAGGAAAAGAAGTGAAGCATAGTCATGTGCCACATGATGACGTTCAGTCAGGGATGGACACTTGCCCTTTTCTGGTCGTCCAGAGGTGAGACGGTCCAGTGGGGTCATAGCCATCTTATCACATGTAAGTACACTGTGATGTTCACACAATGACAAAGTCACCTAAGGGCACAGTTCTCAGGCTGTATCCCCATCAGTAAGGACACATGACTGCCAAGCATGGTGGCTCACGCCTGTAATCCCAGCACTCTGGGAGGCTGAGGCAGGAGGGATTGTAAGTTTGAGAGCAGCCTGGGCGGCGTAGCGATTAAGCAAGACCCTGGTTCTAAATAAACGCTAACAACAAAAGGGCTTGGAAGCGGCTCAGTGCAAAGGTTCTGGATTCAATCTCCAGCACCGAAAAAACAAAACAAAACAAAACAGAAGGAGAAGAAGAAAGACGAGACACATGACTGTTAACTGAAATCAGGTCTCTGATATCATGCCACACAGACGACGCCTGGTTTCCTCATGTCATGACTCGTATTCCCAAGGAGACAGCGATGTGCGTGTGGGGTGTACAGGCCCCTTCTCGGCCCGCTCACAGGCCCGACATCCACTCCTCCCTGCGTGCATACCTCTGTCTCAATCTGTCTCCAGAGGCAAGCTGGCTTCAAGTGATGCTTGATCTAGAGCATGACTGTGTCGCTAAGGACTGGGTTTCTTCCTTTTATTCATTCTTTTCTCCCTGCCTATCTTCTTCCCTTCTTTCCTCCTTTCTCTCTCTCACTCCTCCCTCTCTCCTTCCCTCTTTCCCCTCCTGCTTCTTCCAATAGGGCAGCATCATCCTTCATCCCACTTCCCTGTAGCCCCAAGATGACTGCCCACAGCTCCCAAGATACATGTTGTTTTACATCCTGCCAAAGGAGGAAGGGAAACTGAGGAAGTCCTGAGAGTCGTTCTGATTGGACTAGCCTGGGTCACGTGCTCAAGAGCAATCCACCCCTGCCCAGGGTGAGGATGAAACCCACATTCCCCAGTCACCATCTCTAGACAGAAAGTAGAAATACTAGGAGGAGCAGATGGGCTGAGGGGCAGCTACCATATGCCTGCCTGGCTCATGGCACTGTGGACCCTATAGCCTCTTTATCGGCAAAATCATTTAATAACAGCATAGAAAGTTTTGTGATTTCTCACCACCGAGGTACAGATACGCATGCTCCTAGACCTCCAATTGTCTGTCCATGTTACATCTTGTGGCTTCCGGTGACAGTGGTGTGGTAGATGCTTATTTTCACTACCGCTCAGGATCTCGCCCCCTACCCATAGCTGCAACACCTGTTTCCCTTTGGGGAACAACACACCCCTCCCAGGCCCTTCCCACATGATTTAAAGGGGGAGCGTGACCTGAGACGAGCCATTCAGTGCATTCATTCCACTCTCTCTGCTTCCGTGATTAACTCAGAGATAAACATGTGGTCTACTCTGGGCCAGTGACAGCCAGGCCCAGGAGTTCATTCCATCACTAAGGAGGAAACTCTTCTTTTCTGCTGATTTTGGACCTGGGCAGGTATAGCCTGGAGCTGCTGACAGCCATCTTCCCACCGCTTGATGCTGGGAGATGAAAACAACTGGAAGACAGAAGGGCTGAGAGGGTGACCAAGACTGCTCCCTGGAGGCAGTTCAAAACCCTGGAACAAGGTGCACCTGAAGGCAGAGCTATGGTGGGAATTTCAGCAATACATTCCAAAAAATTCTCTTTTTGCTGAAGTCTGCTGAGTTGGGTGTTCAGTCCCTTGCGACCCAAGAGTCCTAACGAGGAGGAATGTGCCTGTTGGCTCCTCAGCCCACTCGCCTGGGCCTGAACTCCCAATTGGTCTGGGGCCGAGCCTGGATTTCCCGAGAGGAGGCTGGCTCCCTGCCGAAGGCTCCTGCTTGAAGGCACTGAAACTGGGGCCTGTGAAGAAGAGAAGGTGGCTGTCTGTTGTGGGTCCAACTCACCTTGTCAAGGGACCTCTCTCCTTGCTGAGGAGGATCAAGGGTCCTTCCACAGAGTATGGCAGAAGTAAGTGCTCCCAAGGGAGGCCGCAGACAGGCAGGCGAGGTCAGCCCCTTACGAAGTCTTTGTGGGGGGCGCTGTGTAGCTCGCTCCCTGGGGAAATCAAGCCTGTCTGCTGGGAATGTTTCCCAGCGTACTTTGCTGCATGTTCCCACTCGAGCCCTTCCTCAGATGGTTACAAATCTGAAGGGCTTTGCTTGGTGTTTTTCATTCCATGTGACGTTTGCCCTGCCCGTCTGTGCCGGGCAGCCAAGTTTAACTCAACAGAGACGTTCTTCTTGCAGAATTCGAGCTGATGGAATCCCATCACTTGGGGACCACGTGTCTGTCACCTCTCCCATGGGTAGCTCCAGTTGTGTCTAACCAGGAGGTGTCTCTGCGCCTCTTCTCCAACCAGCCCCATGTGGCTAGGGCCTCTATGAACACTGATGTCATTAGGTGTGAGTCCTGTTTCTTATAGATCGGAGCTGGGGAAGGCAGGGTGTGGAAAGACAAGCCGTTAGGAGTTGGGCAAGCAGGCTGCCGTGTGGAAATGCTGGGGGAGAGGTGTGGAGAGGCAAGTCTGGCAGGATCACAGGACCCACCTTGGGCTCCCTTCCAAAGGTTCGAGATCTTCACTCCAGGAGAGACCGGAAGCTCTCTGGGCAAGCGGGCCGGGAAGCAGAAACACAGCCAGGTGTCCTTCCTGCTTCTGTCCGCCCACGCTGGGTGTTCCTTGCCAGGCTCTCTGCCTCTGCATTCAAAGAGCGCTAGGAAAACATCACACTCAAGGGGTTAACTGTGGAAACCGAGCCTTGGCTTTCATATTAGGGATCTTGTCCTTAATTAAATTCTTATTTTTCTGGCCATCCTTTTTTTAAGCCAATCTGACAAGCTGAGCACAAAGGCATGAACTGTATATCGCATACATCACGGTGTCTGAACCAGCCTACTACCCAAGAGGCCTCTGCAGACAGCACGGTGACGACTTTATCAGTCGCTGTCGCCCGCACTGGACCACTTTACTCAGGAGCAGTGGCCGTGACTATCTCCACCTGGAGGGGGCCAGGCTGGAGCACAAAGGACTCGGGATGGGAGGAATGAGACTGTTTCCAACTGAGATGATGGGGTGGGGTTGGGCCCGTGAGCTAAATGGAGATATGGCACAGAGAGAGAGAGAGAGAGAGAGAGAGAGAGAGAGAGAGAGAGAGAGAGAGGGGGTGCAGATGCAGGAACTCTACAGGGAAGCATAGAAGCTGAGTTTTATATTGAAGCTAAATAGACAGTTTTGCTATGTGACTTGGGACTCCCATCCAACCTCTCTGTGCTTCATCTAGGAGGGATAAAAACACTGAGCAGTGGTGATGATTAGTGATCAATGACCATGTAATGAATTGCCTGAAGCCTGGTGCTTTGAAACAACTTTAGTTATTCACTGTTTCTCGGTTTCCATGCATCAGGAATTTGGGAGTGACAGGCATTCTTGCTGTGAGTCTCTCATGGGGCTGCAGTCAGATGTCAGCTGGGGCTATGCACATCTGAAGGGTTGAGTTGGGCTGGAGGAGTCACTTTCAAGGTGGCTCAGTGGTTCTTGGTGGCATAACTCAGTACCTCTCCACGTGGGCATCCTCGTGAGGAGACTGCCAGCTTCCCCAGTGCAAGGGGATCCAGAAGCCAAGGTGGAGGGTGTGGTGCCTCTTATGATCTGCCCTTGGAAGCCAGACTCTCGCTCCAGCTGTGTTCCTGGGTCGCAGAGGTCCAGGGCACTGGCACCATCTTGGAAGCTGAGCCCCCAGTGCTTCCCCAGCCATAGTGATGCAAGGTCCCCATAATGAAAAACACACTCTCCCCTTCCCAACCTTGACCCCAACAACCCAAGCCTCGTCTTACAAACATATCAGCTCAAAGTGTACACTGTCCTCCTCACCTACAGCAGTGCAGGAGTGGCCGAGGCCCCCGGCAGATTCTGTGGGAACAGTTTAGTCAGTGACAAAGCGGCCTGAGGAGCCAGGAGGGGTCTGGAGCAGATTGAGGTGGGCATTGCCTTCCCGTGGAGTGTGGCTGGCTGAGGCGTCTAAGAGGGAAGCAGCCAGTGTGGGCAAAGATGGCATGTGGGGCTGGGCCTGGTGGTACATGTTTGTGATCCCGGCACTCTGGAAAGCTGAGGCAGGAGAATCATAAGTTCAAACCCATCCTGAGCAACTTAGCAACTTAGCAACTTAGTGAGAGCCTGCCTCAAAACAAAAATTTTAGAAAGGGCTTGGGATGTTCAGTGTGAAGGCTCTGGGTTCAATCCCCAGTACAAAAAAAAAAAGATGGTGTCAGAGGCTTGGGACATTGCTAGAGCCCCAACTCAGTCACCCTTGAAATACAGAGAGACCCCCTTTGTATCTCCAGATGGATCTTTCAACTCACTCATGTCTTTTCTAGGATAAAGAGGAAAATAAAATGTCAACCAAATTTGTTATCCTGAGTGTACAGTGAGGTCACCCCAGAGCCCTGGCTTCTAGAGACTCTTGTGGTCAGACACTTTCTGCAGGGTCTCAGTACCACACCAATCCTGAGGCTTTTGGCTCAACCCTACAGTGTCCAAAATAATTCATAGTGTTTTATTAAGGCAAGAAGATGGCCGCAGACATTGGAAAAGAAGTATTTCAGAGTGTGGGTGGGAGCAGAAAGGGCCAGAACATCTGGGTGTTTACTGGGGACTGTCCAACGTGCTGTTCGCTGCAGACAGACATGAGGTAGGAAGTACAAAGGACTTAGCCCTCTATTTTCTTCCTGTGTGACTTTGACACGTCTCTGAGCCTCAGTTTCCTCACGGGGAAAACATGTTCTCTGCCTGCCTTATTAGAGTGCCTGTGAAACTCAATATAGACAATGTCTGTGGTTGCAGCTGCCATACATGGTTGGGTGGGACGTTCCCTGCACACATGTATCTGACCTCAGGAGCAAAGGTTTGAAAGTCAGGCTGTAATGTCACGGGGCTGCTCGACCTAGAAGGGTGTCTTTTTCTGATGTTTCCAAAGGAGCCCCGTGAGTCCATGGCTTTGTCTGCGAAGGCCAGTTCAACACAATTTGGAAGGCCTGGAGGTTATGAGCAGGAAGGGCTGCTGGCTCTGCTCTTGCTGGTCTTGCATCTTCTCTGAGCTCCTGAGTTGTCTCTTTGCAGTCAGAAGGGAAAGGAGAAGGGGCAGTGGCTCAAGAGGTCAAGCGCTGCTCCCTTCACTCACAGAAGTGGAGGACTGGACCAGGAAAAGCCGGTGTGCAGCCCCCCTTGGCTGCCCTGTGCGTGCAGACACTTGGAGGTGTCCTGGGCTGCAGGGAGTAGGGCCGTGAGGCCACATGCACATCAGTCAGAGCACCCTGTGGAGGAAGGGGTAGGAGGCTTCCAGCCTGAGGGAGGGAAAACGGGACCCTCAGGGAGCAGCCCTGAAAACTCCGCGGGGACTCTGTGCCTCGCCTGCTCCCAGGAAATGACCCCAGGAGAGAGAAGGGGTGCACGAGAAGCAGGAGAGGAGAGAGACGCTCACCACATCCTTTTTCCCTGCATCCGAGCAGCCCTGACGACACCTGGTGCCTCCTTGACCCTCGGCTCCTGGACAGGGCCGGGCCCAATTCCGCCACCTGGAAGGCCAGGTCCCCTCACTAGCCTGTCTGCCCGGCCCATTCTGGCCCTGAGTTCTCACCTCATACAACTTTGGAAGGACCCCACCCGCTGAAGCGCTTGTGCAGGGCATGAGAGAGCAGCCCGATGGGAAAACATGACCGCCTGAGCGGTGTGGAACCAGCTCTGTCTGTCACAAGACAGGATCCGGGTGGGGTGGGGACGGGAAACACCAGCAGGTGAAAACCACTGATTAGTATTTCAAAATACTAGCCTGAAGTGTTGCCAGTTTCAAGACGTTCTGCGACAGTGGCAGCAGTGTCATCAGCATCAATTTGGAGTCTCTGTCCTCGTCCACAGTGCCATGTAATTTCCTGGGGACTTAAGTGGTGTCCAGGCATCTGGTCTTCAGTGTCACACATGATGTCCATCGCCATGCTTGTCCTTGTGCATTGGTCCCTGTAGGTTGCCATGGAGATGGCCTTGTCCTTTGCAGGGCCTCTGCTGGCCCACCTCCTTGGCGAGTCCCAGGTTATCCCAGGACTAAGAGTCATGCTGCTCCTCTGGTCTGTGCTAGTGCTTGGAATCGCCACGAGGCTGGCTGAGGCTCTGCTTCTAGAATATTCCCTGAAGCCATTTCCTTTTCCTGGAGTCTTGCCACTTCCCAGAGCTCGCTGGATAACGGGAGTCAGGTCTCCTCTGCTCTCAGATCCCCCCTCACCTTTCTCTGAGAACCTCTCTCTGAAACCCCTATGTGCAACCTCAGGCATGGAAGTGTTCCCTTCCAAATTGGTCACTGATGCCCTGTGGGCTCGAGAGCTTTCAACTCCAAGGCAGGAGACTCCATCCTCTGCCCACTGTGGTCACACTCACTCCCTGAGACCATGAGCACAGGATGGATCCGGGTGGGGTGGGAGGGAAGCGGCACCGTGTGGGAAGGGGAAACATCAGTAGGTGAAAACTATTGATTAATATTTCAAAATACTAACCTGACGTGCTGCCTAGGTTCTCCCGGAGCCCAGCCAGAGCCTATAAACACAACACTACTAACTAGTCACAGATAGACCCAGAGGGAGGATCTTGAGCTGTTTTCCATGTGGCCAAATCCAGGAAGGGATCACTATCTGGCTTATAGTCAAGAGGGCATCCGAGTACAGAAACACGCAGGAGCAGCATGGACTGGGATGCCGCCCTCACTTGAGTACACTGTTGGCAACACAGATGCTGAGGGAGGCTGACATCTGGATGGAGGGCGACGAGACCGCCAGTCCCATCAAACTGTCCATGGAGAGGACAAACAGCACAGCGCTGGGAGGCTGTGAATTTCTGAGTGTCCTTCCAAGCACTTTGAGAAGCTTCAAAGAGGGCAGGTTAGCGAGGTCGTGGTTGAAACTTGAGGATCACTGTAGGAAAAAATGTGGGGGAGAAGGCAACTCTGGGGTCAGGAGGGGTCAGGAAACCCTGTCAAGTGAAGGAACATGGAAGAAACAGAACACGTATTCTAGAGGAGCGACTCACATCGGTGAAGAGCCATCGAGTGGGCAAGGGATTTCTTCTGAGAATCCTGCAGGACCAGGGACACGGGGAGCCAGACTTCAGCCCTACTGAAGGATTTGTTTGCAAATAAGAAAGATTTCCTTGGGGACAGTGAGTTCCCCGTCAGTGGGCGATGACACAGAGGAAGGAGGAACCTTTGAAGGTGAGACAGACTCTTAGATGGAAAGTCAAATGGCACCCAGGAAGTACTTGTCCCACTGAGATGTTAGTAGGTTTCTTCACACCACTGAGCTCTGGTATCTTCCACCTCATTCATTTCCACTCCACTAACTCATACCTTGTGGCAACTCAGACAGGTGCTGTCTGGAGACATCACTGACTATGAAAAATGAGTTTGCTGAGAGATAGAAAGCGAACGTGAGATCACAGAGGAAGGACTTGCCCTGTTTACGAGGACAGACTGTTTCCGATCCTTCTTTCACATGTAAGCAATCACCATGATGACTCACACCATTGTTCTCTCTGCTCACTGTGACCTTGCCTCCCCCTCTTTCCAGGAAAATTGAGGCCATCAGGTATGCTTTGTCGATTTCCAGGTGTCTTCACCCACAGGTCTTGCCCCAGCCAGACTCCTGCCTCCCCCGCTGCAGCCTCCGAGGATGAGGTATCTCCAGGTCCAAAGCCAACTGGCCCACCTGTGTCCTTGACCTCCATTTCTCCTGCCTCTTCCAAGAGGCCACTTCATCTGTCATCCTCTGCCTCTTGCAACTTCCCTCTCCCCGTCCACTGGCTGCTTCTCCACTGCCTAAAAATACACTCAGCTCTCTCACATCCCCAAACTACATCCTCCTCAGCCTCCTCCAGCTTCTGTCCATACCTCCCTTCTCCTCTCATCCAGCCCTCTCAAAAAGTCCACACCTGCTCTTCTCCACTTGCTCTCCAGCCACCCAACCTCGATCTGCTGCAAACCAGTCAGCAAGAGTTGCTCTTAGTGATTTTAAGGACCTCGATCGACATTCCTTGATGCTTGGCTACTGGTTCTCATTGTTGCATTGAAATGTATTGAATGCATCTCTTCTACAACTCTCTCCTTTGTCCCTTGTGATACCAGGCTCTGAGGCTCACCTCAACTCTCTTGTCTTCTTTTCTGTCTCCTTCAGGAGCTCCTCAGAGTCAGTTTCCATGATGGTCCCCAAAGATGACCCCCTCCTGGGGTTTACCTTGCATGGTCATCTCCCACATTGCACCAGGGCTGGTGAATGTGATTAAAAGAATATGGTGGAAGTGATAGTATGTCAGTTCCAAGATTAGGTGCTAAGAGACAGAGAGGTTTCTCTGTTGGTTTTCTTTCATTTGGTCTTGCAGATAACTTGCTCTGGGAGAAGCCAGCTGACATATAGTCCCGACACTTGGCAGCCTGGGGGGAGCCTTATGGAAAGAAACTGAGTCAAGCCAGTGAGGAAGTGGGGGTGCCAACCAGCAGCCATATTAACAAGCCTTGGGGGTGGGTCCTCCCCAAGATGAGATGACTGCAGCCCCACCCATTGGTTTGATGGCCACACCATGAGAGATCCTGAATCAGCATTATCCAGATTCCTGGCCCTCAGAAAATATGAGAAAATAAATCTTGTTTCTTTAAACTACTAAGTTTTGGGGGAAAACTCATTCTCAGAAACTAGCTACACTCTCTTGTTGGCCCTATACATGGAGCCCCAAGAGATGTTGATGTTCCCTGGGATTCCACTCTAGGTCACCTCATTTCCCACTCTCAGCACTCTTGGGTTAGGGTGTCAGGTCTAAGAGTCATCCTATGCCCTCCCCACCTCCCATAACTGAGGCCGACACCACCAGATACCCACTAAACCGGCCTCCCTCATAGCCAGAGAAAGGCATGAGCTCCAGTCATGGTGATGGGGCCTAAGGGGAAGCCTGCTGAGTGTTCAGAGAAAGCTTTCTCTCCCTGACCAACAGAGTGAGACGACACAAAAGCCTTCCTTTTGCCTTCCAGCCTGAATCATCACTCTGCAAGGTGTGATGCCTGGAGCTGCATCTACCATTCTGGATGGTCACGTCTCCCTGGTCCTCCTTGCCCCCATCCACAGTGCATGCTGGTGAACAGGCCTTCCTCCGGGGCTGAGCACTTTTCTCAATCTCTTTCTAGCCTGTAGAGTTTTGGAGGCCCAAGAATTAAGCAAAGACTTTTAAAGTCCAGAGTTGTGATTCTTTTCAGTGTAACCCAAAGATATAATAGTTTTATCTATTTGATTCTGGACAACTCCACATCCACGGTTTTTATTTTAGGCACACATTTTATATTTTCTGAATTTCTCTCTGTCCCCACTGACCTCCATTCCCTTCAAGCTGCTGGGTTTGAGGGCAGTGAACTGCAGGTAGGTTGAGCCTCTCAAACTTAGATGTGAGAGTCATTCCCTCCCATCCCCCCATGCCAGTTAGTAGTCTAATAAAAAACACTCACCTCAGTCCATTCAGAGTTTTCAACAATGGATATGACAGCCACAGCCACACCATCAGTTTGATCCTGGCCACAGGGCTTACGGCTTTCTCCGGCTATATTTAAAGTTTTCTGGTTCATCTTTGGTTTCCCACAATTTGATTGTAACATGCCTTCATGGGGTTTTCTTTGTGTTTTTCCTGATTGAAATTCATTGAGTTTTTTAGAACATGGGATTTTATTTTTCACTAAATTTGGAAAATATTTGAAAAAATACAGTATATATGATAAAAATTTCCCTGGTAGGCTAAATAGCAAATTAGACCTGACAGAAGAAAAAAAAAATCAGTGACCTTGAAGACAAACTGAAATGTAAAGAGAAAGGCAAGTTTGAGAAACACATCAATAGACTCTCAGTGATTTGTTGGGTAAATGGTCTTAAGTGCATGTAATTAGAGCCTCAGAAGAGGAGTTGCAGGGGCCAAATATTTGAAAGGATGGGCCTAGAATACCAAGCATGCTCAGGCTTGGTAGTTTAGTCCCACTCCAGAGATATGGCTGGTCTTTCTAAGGTCTCCACTTACTATGCCAGTGCACAATGAGGTCTTTCTACTCTGGTTGCCCTACACTTGAATATATTCTAATGTTTGAGCTCAGAACGTTGTTCAGTTTACAACTCCCCAATAATAATTCTTCCTGCAGTATTTGTCCTTGGTCTGATTCCATGGACATCATCCTACACGTGTACAACTTATTCTTCAGCCAGAGAATCAGGCTCCTCGGGAGTTTCTAAAGCTCATTCTCCATGCAGCTCCTTCCCTCCTGGATTCACTCTGCAAATTCCAGCTTCATCCCTTCTCAGAATTCCAATCTCTGTCTCCTAAAACAGTGAGACAGTGCTCTGCGAGGGTTCCCACTCCTGGAGCTGTAGTTCGCTCAAAGGCTTTAGGGGGAAAGTGAAGTTGTTCAGAATTCAGCTTGTTTTTCTTCTTCAGTGGATGCAGTTTTGTTCTCCTGGTTATCTAGTTTCTCAAAACAGATGCTTCATATATTTAATGTACTTTCCTGCTCGTTTATGGAGGTGGGGGCTGGCCCAGCATCTGTCAGTCCGTTGCAGTCCAAAGCAGAAGTCCACACAGTCTTTCTGACTGAAAGCAGTTCTCAACTTTGTCTTTTACCATGTAGGGTTAAGAAGTAGTTACCTCTTCTAACCCCATAGTTACTAATTAGTGGCTATTCAGTTTCCTCTCATTCCTGCTTATTAAGCAGCCAGTTCTTTTATGCATCTAATCCTTTTTTAATGCATCTTGTCAAACACAGCCAAAGGCAGTTCTTACATTTATGAAAAAATTGTTTTCTAACCCTCACCAAAAGAGGGAAACACCATCCCGGACCTAGCGTGCCTTCCATGTTACTGAAGGACATAGGAATGAACTGACACGGCAGTGTCAAAATATGTACAGCTGGGTCCTTGGTAACATACTGAGATGAAGAAGCGGCCTTGGACTTACCTCCAAATGCAAGTGAAGTAAATAGGTGCTCTTATTGTTGGAGCCCCCTTTAGGGGTGTTCTGTTTCTTGAAGCTTAAAACATTCTGATGAGCAATACATGGGTAGCCTCCACTTCTTTTGTGGTTTCTGAAGCTCATCATGGTCTTGCAACTTTCCCATCCTACATCTCCCTCTGCACAGCAAGCTCAAGCATCCACCTGCCTGCCCATCTCCTCCACTGAAATCAGTCCCACACGTTCCCACACCTACAGCTTCCTGAAACTCTACATCAGAAATTGATGGTATTTTTTCCCTTCGAGACTACTTTTGCTTAATCTCAGTTGGGGGCACCCTGTCTACCTTGTGGATAGTTAACAGTTGGTGTCTACTTGAGTAAGAAATGCCCAGCTGAATTGGCTTAGCATAGTTCTGGGTGTGGCTGAATGGATTCTGAAAATGGAAGACCCACCCTGGGTGTGAGTGGCACCAACCAATAGGCGTACAGCCTGAACAGAATAAAAAAGGGAAAGAAAGAAGGCTCACTTTCGTTTCTTTGGAGGCGCTCCAGACTTTGCCTTCATCTTGGACGTTGCCTCCTGGCTTCCATCAGACTTTTCTGCTTCCTGATACGAACTTGCACGGGACACTACAGGCCTTTGGCTTTTGACTGGATCTTTCTGCTCTCCAGCACACAGACGGCCCTCTTGCACTCTTCCACACCTGACTCTGCAGGCAGCCATCGTAAACCAACCTTGAAAATACATATACTATCTTATATTAAATTTGTTTCTCTGGTGAGCACTGATATACCTTATGACTCAAGCTGTAAATCTAGCAGGGATTCTCTCTTTCCTGCTTTTACTTATACTGTGAGCCACCAGTTCAAGCAGTGTTTGCCTCCTAAGTTTTGCTCAGGTACATCTCCTTCTCTCCACTCCTCCTTCCACTGCCTAGGACGGGCCTTTGACCTCCTGCTGGTCTCCTGCCAGCTGATCCCTGACTTCCAGTGCGTCCTCCACGCTGCGTGGGCAGCGGCCTTCTGCCAGAAACACGCATTGATCAGCGTCGCTCCCTGTCTAGAGTTTCTCGGTGCCCCCAGTGTGTATGTGGTGAAGTGCAGAGCCTTACCAAAGTTCACAGGTGTCAGGGTCTGGCCTCACCAGCTGCTTCAGCCTCAACTCTTGCTGTCACAAGCCTTCTCGTTCCATCCAGCCATGCTGGTTTCTGGTTCCCTATCCATCCTGCTGCCTCTCTCCTTTGGGCCTTTGGGTGTGCCATGCCCATTGCATAAGCCACTTCCCTGCCGACTCTACCCAGTCCCAGCTCTTCTCCTGTAGGTCTCCACATTCCTCCAAGAATATGAGGGCCCTGGTAACCCCAACATCCTGCCTTGTGCAGTGACCCTCTACTACGTCAGGTGATGTCACTCTTGCTACGCCTTGCACTTGGCTTTTTAATGGTGGTTCTGGGTCTGTCCCCGTTCTTCATGCCAATCGCTGTGAGAGCAGATGTAGGGACTGATGTAGGCTTGTACCCCTGGCCTGTAGCCCACGATGGCTGTTCAGTAAGGGAACGCATTACCAGATAAATCCCTGATGGCTGGTCCCCTCCAGACTGTCACTGTGGCATGCTTAGTGGTCCGCTCTCTCGAGCAAAGGGATTAGCTTAAAAATAATAAAACTGTGTTTCCTTCCAACCATTTTCCACCAGGCTTTTCCTTTAATTAGTACGACCGGGGAGGCTGTGTATTTGTGGTAAGGTTTCCATAGCACTTCTCTCGAATGGCGTATTGTATTTCCAGAAGCAAGGAATCGTGGCTTAGGGGGAGAAAATGTGAAAAGAGAATGTCATGCCTCTGAGAAGCTGCTGGAAAACTTACCCGGACTGTGGTGAGTAGGATGGGCCACAGATCCACCAAGGGGGAGACTATGGACATGGGTGATTTCGTTGGTCTCTCCAGGTGCCAGAATTGTCAGAATTCCACAGTACAGTTGCTCCCTTCAACTGCCCATGCCCACTCCCTTTACTGTGGGACTCCTGCAAGCCAAGTTACCTATGGAAGGAAGTCCCTCCCTCCTTTCAGGGCTTGTTTTCTTCTGCTGGAAAACATGCCCCCCCTTGTCTGTGCCAATTTGTTCCTTTTTTGAGGGGGGTACTGAGGATTGAACCCAGGGCCTTCTCACTAAGCTCCAGGTCAGCTCTTTCTCCCTTTCTTTCTTTCCTTCCTTCTTTCCTTCTTTCTTTCTTTCTTTCTTTCTTTCTTTCTTTCTTTCTTTCTTTCTTTCTTTCTTTCTTCCTTCCTTCCTTCCTTCCTTCCTTTCTTTCTTTCTGTATTTATTTGAGACAGGGTCTCACTAAATTGCCAGTTTGGGCCCAAACTTGCCGTCTTCCTGTCTCAGCCTCTAAGAATACCGGGATTACATGCATATGTCACCATGCCCAACTTGTTCTGTTCTTTAAAAGGTAGATGAAATCCCTTCCTTCCCGCAAAAGCTCTGCAATCTTTCTTCTGAGATTATAAGTACCTTGAGATCAGAAACCATGTCTCCTTCGACATGTCTCCATGTGCCTTTACTGAGCCGGCACATAGTGGGTGTTGAATAAATGAAGGAACAACTGGTATGAACTAACTCACTGCACTGCCACTTCTCTGTCCTGTGACATTCTGGGTGCTTCCATCAGTGCTGCTTCTCCAGTAGCCTGGTGATCTCTTATGCCTGGTGGAAGATGGTCTTGTGTTGCTCTACTGAGACGTATTTTCCCCCATGGGACTTGTGAACATGTCCTGTATGTAGGCTCATTTCCTCAGCTGGATGGTGGACTAGGAGCAGGGGAGGGCTGTGATTTTGTCTTCCTGGACTACGCGCCCCTGGGGCTGGGGGTCTGGGAGGCACCGGGAGGAAACAGGTTTCCCAGTGAGTCAGGTGATGAGGAGAAAACTTCCGGTCTACAGTACATGGGGCGCTGTTGGTGCAATTACCTCCAGCCCCACACACGAGACCTGCCCCCGAGGACCTTGGGGTGGGGATGGGAATTTCACACAGGGTCCCCAGAAGGGGGCTCAGCAAAGTTCAGTGATCTGGGTGGTGATTTCTCTATGGCCTGATGACTGTTTATAGGGGCTCAAGTGAAGCCAGGGGTCCACTGGTGTTGGCCTGTCCCCAGGCAATGGAAACTTCCTGCTCTTAGGTGGCAAGTGGTGTCTCAGAGCCCAAGCAACTCCCAGGCCATTGGACATGTTCTTCTCTGAGGTCTCTTGCTAAGTCAGCTCATGTGATAATTCCTGGGCCACTTTCCCACATCGGGTCTCAGTCTTCCCCGATCTGTGTCACACATCCTCTGGGGAAATCCTTCCCAGCCTGGTCCTGGCCTTAAAGCCTGTCCTCAGCTTCTTCTGCTCATGACCCAGCGACCCTCCTAAGTGGGACACTTTTTTCCTTGACGGTGGAGGGCTTCATGCTTAAGTTTCAAACTTTCAAATGGGGCAGTGAGGGGAAATATTTGCATTCATTTGCTTTAAAGTGTAACAAGGATAAAGCAAAAGAAAGAAAAGTTTACTGTATTGAAAGAGGATGAGTCATTTCTGTGGAACAGAATAGATGCTCGGCCCTGATTCTTCGCTCCTACGGCGGTCACTCCTTGCATGGACTGGCCTTGGTGGAGTGAGCATCCCTGTCTTTTGACCCTGGACTCGGCCATGTGACTTGGTTGGCCAGTGGCCTGGGGCAGAAATAAGAAAGCACCAACTCTCTTCATCCCTCTTTTGCCTCTCATGTTACTGTCATGAAAGAAAATTGTCCCAGTTATTGTTTTGTCCTGGGAGGATGAGAGACACCACGTCTCTGGGACAGGTGTCCCCAGCTGACTGTAGACCTGCAGTAAGAAGCATCCTGTGGTAGAGCCGCCCAGTGCAGCCCAGCCCAGAGCAGCCGAGCCTCAGCCAACCTCCTTGGGAATAAACAATTGCTGTGTGAAGTCACCAAGTTCGGGGTCATTTGTCATGCAGCAGTATTATGATGATTACTAACTGGCCTACCTCTGCTGCCTGAGACCAGGCTCTGCACACGAGGAGTGAATAGTATTGTTTATTGGTTATAGTACTGGCAGGCACTGTAGAGGAACAAACACTAGATCAGACCCGCAAGACTCCTCAAAGGAAAGATGAATGGAGACACCATCCCAGAAGGGAGCTGTGACTCGCCCAAGGCCACACAGAACTTGTGCTGGAGCTCAGACCAGCACTCAGCGCTAGCGCCCCTCACCCCATTGCACAGATTTCCTCACTCCTGTGGGCCAGCTCCGTGATAAGCGTGCCTTCCTCTGCATCCTCCTGGGCCTCACATATGAATTGCATGTCACTGTGCTGGAATTCTGATGAATGTGAGGTGGTGGCAAGGGAGAAGCCACAGGAAGGCAAGGCAGGAAGAAGGTTCGGCCAGAGATGAGACTCCAGATGCAAGTAGGGATGTTTTGTCTATACCCACAACTCCCTCTGTGCTAAATATCCTGCGATGGGGCCCTGGCTCAGACCCCAGGCCGCAGGCCAGCTTCCACAGCCCTATCTCAGGAAGGGAGCTCGCTCTCAGGTGCTGGAGGCCCAGTCACCATCTCACCTGCCATCGTGAACTTCTGGCTACCCCGGGCCCTCAGAAACCCAGTAGAGACAGCTGTGGAGATGGGCCAGAGGAAGGCGCCAGGGAGAGCCTGATGCTCCTTGATGCTCATGCCTCCCTGATGGTGCTCCCAGCACTGGCGCCCGGGGAGGCTGCTCTGCACACTCCAGACATCCTTGGCTCAGAGTGGAACCAGCTCCTGGGACTTGCTGGGGAACAGCCCATCAATCTCCCCACAGTGTCAGGAGCTAGAGGAGGAATGAGCCCAAGACAGGAACTTATAGGGCTTCTCTGTGTCCACTCCACTAGAAAATCTGGGCAAGAGACAGAAAGGGAACAAGTCATGGAGTAAGCAGATTTGGCAGACTGGGATTTTGATCCCAAGTTACTATCTTATTAGCATCCCATGTGACCTTTGCAAGTTGCTTCCCATATCTGGGCCACCGTCTTCCAGTCTGTCAAATGAACATGTTGGAATAACTGCTTTAGACTGTATGATATCCAGTGATGGTATCAGGGCTGGTGTGTCTCCTCCACTACTATGGGAAAATAGTAATAGTTCATACTTTGCTGGGCCTCAGTGTGTGCCTGGCGTTAGAATAAGCACTTGCATACTCTAACTCAGTTCAGGCTCACAGCAGTCCTGTGAGGGAGGTATTCTGATCACCTCCATTTGGCAGATGAGCAAACTGAGGCTCAGCAAAGCTCAGGAACTTGATTCTGGCCACACGACTTGTTAGGGTGTTGCTGCGGTTTGAGCTGGGCTGTTGGCTCCAGAGCCTGTCCTCCTAATTGCTCTGACGTTCCTCCAGTGAGAGACCCAGCTCCTCTGCTGGGCTCTTCTTCCTGCTACCCTGCCCTGTCTCGTGCAGCCTACTGGGCCAAGCTGACTTTTCTATGCTGCCCAGTCCAGCTATCTGTGAGGACAGGATGCCTGCAGGCCAGGTGGCTGTGGCTATGATGACTGTAGAGTGACTTCATACCACCACTAAATTCACTATAGAGTCTTCTGCATGTGACAGCTGATGACTGCTACGACAATGGCCAGAAGGAACAATACAAGGAAGGGAAAGAGTTGGCACCGAAATTCACAGAAAAATCCCAGCTCATTCCTGGGAAGGACATGACTGTTCTTTGTCTTCATTAGCTACCCTTTCCCCTCACTTCTTTTACCCTATATCTATAACTTCCTGACTTCTGACAGGTCAAGAAGTTGATTTGTGAGTTTATCTCTTGCTCTTGAGCTGGAATAGAAATCTCCTTCATTGCTCAATCAGTGCTCGATCTTGTTATTAGCTCCACAATTCTGAGAGGGAAAAAGGACCTAGTTTGGGGTCAAAAACTGGTGATACCCTGTCCCCTTCCACAGTCAGGGAACTTCAGATACAGACTAGAAGAATGGGGGTGCCTGGGAGGAAGGCCTTGTATCACCGAGCTGGGCACAGACCAACCTATCACACACTCTGTGCTGGCCTCGGTGGGGAGGATTTGATGCGTGTGCCGGGAGACATGAGAGAAGGCCGTGTGTGGTGGACTGACTGGTCTTCTTCAGCAGGAAGGCCCAGCTGGACTGAGTTGGTGTGGTTCTGGGTGTAGGGGATCCACCTGAGGATTGCCAATACAACATAAAAGAGAACTGGAGCAGGAGAGCTGGCTGTTTCCCAGGAGAAGCTCTGTTGCGGCTGGTTCTCCCAAAGGAAACTCAGCTGCTCTCATTGCAGAAGGAGCTCGGGGCCTTGCTGTCATCGAGGATGGCTGCTGCTTGCTTCGGGGGAGCTCTGGTCTTCATCTCCACTATGAGTATCATATCCTGGCTCGAGTATAGATTTCTTCAGCCTTTTAGTGCAGACACAGATATACATGAGACAGTGCTGTAGGCTCCTAGGCCTTGACTGGATCTTTCAGGTCTCCATTGCACAGATAGATGTCTGCACTCTTCCTGCATTTGGCTTGTGTGTGTGAATGCTGTAACTTGTCCTGTATTAAATCTGCTCTCCTGCAAACCATTGACTCTAGAAAAGTAACTGAAACATCCTGTCATGGGGACAATGTGCCTGGTTAGTGGCCTACGACTGGCCAGAGTGGCCTGGTACCTAGTTCGTCTCAGGTTCAGGGCGCCACACAGAGCCTGACATGCAGTAGACAGCTTGGTGATTTCACACTGGGACAATGTGCCTGGTTAGTGACCTACGACTGACCAGAGTGGCCTGGTACCTAGTTCGTCTCAGGTTCAGGGCGCCACACAGAGCCTGACATGCAGTAGACAGCTTGGTGATTTCACACTGGGAGATGGAGAAGACGTTATGGCCTCTCTGAGCAACAGCACAGGGCTGCCCTCATGAGCTGAGACCCCGTGGTGCTCCACACCCGGGAGACAGGGAGGCATCATCTCCTGGGAAAGGTAGTGCTCTGGGTGTCTGGCTCCCTGGAGGCCACCACGCATGGAGGAGGAGAGGCTCCCACCAGCACCCTTTCTCGAAGACCCTCTCCGTGCCCCTATGTGTCCTGGTCACCCACAGTCCTGCAAGGAGCCCGTGGCAGAGTCTGAAAGCTATGGGGGAGGCACCATGCAGAGAAGGCCTCTCAAGGCCTTCCTTCTGAAACCAGTTTAACTGCCCTGTGTGACTGCAGAGACCTGGGTTGTGGGGATGGACAGGGAGACCAACCACTGTCAGATGTCACTGATGAGAGGAGGGAGACCGAGTCACAGTACCCAACCCACCACTCATGAAATGGATGACCTCTCCTGACACATAGAACAGGGAACCTGGCCCCCATGTCACCCTCTGGGAAACTCTGAACTCTAATGTGGCAAAATATGGAAAAGTGCTTGGCTAGAGGGGGAGTCAGGGCTGCCTGCAGGCTGGGGTGGGGTTGGGGACAGCCTCACTCTCCGGAGGGCTCCTCTGAGCACCCCAAGCTCCAGGGCTTCCCGGGTTTCAGTTCCCCCTCATTTGCTCCTTCACCAAGGTGCGGCTCATTGGCGATGCTGGCAAGAGCAGGTTTGCTGAATCAAGGTGGGCAGAGGCTGGGCTGGGGGTGCTCCAGGGGTGAAATTTTGTTGGGTGGCCTTGGTCTGGTCATTTCCCATCTCTACAGCCTTCAAGGTCAGGGATGCCCTGGAATCAGCCCTGCCGTGTGCAGATGGCCTGGTCTCGGGGCCGAGAGTGTCGTGGGACAAGCGAGCGCTCCAGCAGCTGCCAGGTACGGCTGTCCCCCACTCCGGGTACCAGAGCTGGTTCTCTGCGTTTCCATTTCTGCAGGCTGTGGGGCACTGCACCGATTTCGTGAGCTGCCATAGGCCCAGCACTCAGCACAGACCTGGGACCTGGTACTCTCTGCCTTAGGAGAAAATACACTTTCTGGACTCTGGTTTTTTATGGCCTTGCCAAGCCACGATCTCTTTCACCCAAAAGTCTGAAGTCTGAGAATGCTGCCACCTCCCTGCCTTCTCTGGGCCTTTCTACCCGCTGCAATCCCAGGCCCTGTGAAAGTGAGTTTTTCCTCTGAAATCCAGCATCTCCTGCTCTTTCCCTTTTTCCCGTCCATGCCTGCCCTTGGAAACAGACCACATGGCTCTTTCCTATTAAAGTGTAAGTGACTGATACGCTGAGGATTTGCTCCTCCCAGGGGCTGCATTTTGGGAGGAAACAAAGTCACAGATGGGTGAGCGATCAGGGTGGACCTTCAGGCATCGATGGCAAATGTGGGGCCGAGGGAGCCTCTTGGAGGAGACTCAGGACTCAAGGACACCGAGACTGTTGCTGTTTGGTACCTGTCTGTAAGCAAATGCTCCACAGGGTGCCCCGGGCAGTGACCCCCTCCGGCAGGAGCACTGTGAGCTCTGTCAGGTTCCAGGCGGCCTCAGCCCTCCCTCTGGCCTCTCTTGGACCTTCCTCCTGGTGGCACATCTGGCTCCCAAGAGGCAGCTGTTTCAGGGGCTCCCGACCCTCTGTCCCTTTGCTCAGACCCCAGCTTCTGGGGGAACTCGGGCCTCCTGGGGTTCTGGAGCAGGGTGACCTGGTCTATTTTAGGACCCCTTTTTGTTTATATTTGCTGGATCTGGACTTCCGGGAAGATGGCAGAGGGGAGAGAAGGAGAGTAAGAGCCTCTCCGAGATTTTTTGTCCAGACACTGGAATATATTTGCTGGATATTTCAAAAAAAGGAAAAGGAAGGAAAAGTTGGGGGGAAGGAGGAAAAACATGAAGGAAAAAGGAGGGAAACTTGTGGTTTGACCAAAAAGTTGCAATGAGATTTTCTGTCTTTCTTCTTTTTTTCCCCCTAGCATTAGACTTACAGACTTTGAAGTGTAAGGGTGGGGACCCGGGGGGCTCTCAGAAGCTCTGGCTGGGGTATGGGCACAGATCCCAATTCCGCTTCATTTCCTTTCCATCATCTGCCCTGAGACATCATCTTGCTGGTTTACCTGTGCACTGCAGCCTCTCCTCAGCAGGCCGAGAACTCCGCGGGGCTGGACACCAGGGCTTTCCCCACCACACAGTTGCTGTGGCACCCATGACAGCGCTGGGGTCTGGCTCCCACGAAAGGAGCAGAGATAGAGGACAGCACAGCTGTGGCCCTCAGCTGGCTGCAGCCACTAACAGCCCCTGGAAACTCTGGTCTCCATCTGCCTCCCCTGCCAGCATACACACGCTCACGCACATCACCCCTGTACGCACACGTGCATATGCATCCCATGCATGCTCATACACACGTGCTCACACCTGCCCGTGTTGAGAGGCGATCGCGGCCGCAGAGCCTTGGAGATGGCTTGAGATGGGCGGGCAGCAAGTTTCTCAGCACTCCAGGAATGATCTAGGCCCTTTGCCTGCAGAAGAGGAGAGTGACACAGTTTCCTTGGGTTCCCCCAGCTCAAGGGCAGATGGCCCAGAGCCACAGAGCTACTGTGTGGCTCCTGAGAGCCTGGCCAGGCTGAGGCCAAGGAAGCAGGCAGTCAGGCCAGGGTACAGGGGAGCACAGAGGACCCGAGGCAGTGCGAGGGGTCCCAGAAGCTGCCTAGCGCTGTCAGCTCACTGGCCTGCCTCTTGCTGCCTTGGCTGAGAGAACGACATTGTTTGGGGGAGAAAGTGGGGTGTCATCCAGGGCCTGTCTGGAGGAGCTAGACTGGTCTGGACCCTCAGGATTCCCCAGGCAAGAGGTGTCTGACCACAAGGGCGCAAAGGAGATTTGAGAAGCCTGCTACCTTCTGCCCACCCCTCTTGCCAGGCAGCTGTGACAGCTCCCTTCCCTCCTCGGGCTGCACAGGATGCACACATGCACGTGTGCACACATGCACACACATGTCCCACCGCCTTTTGTTCAGTGGCCCCACCATACTTTCTGGCTCCAGATCCAATGCGTCCCATGAGTTATTTCAAATCCAGCAATGGGGTTGTAACAGGGGTTGATTTCTAGCTAGCGAAACGGAGGCTCAGAGATGTCACATCGTGTGACATCCAGGGTCACAAAGCTAGTGAGTGGTGGAGTGGGAACTCAGACCTGCGTTGGTCCTATCATCTGCCCCATTTCCTTCCTGGGTATAAATGCCCCCTCACCTGCCAGGGTCACACCTGGCACTACCTGAGACTTCCTCATCCTGCTCCCTGCCGTCCTCTCCCCAACACCAGCTGCGAAGGTGCATGAGAAACGCGCCCCCTTGTGTCCCCATCCCAGCCACGCTGACCCCAGAAGGCCGGCTGTCCCGTGGGGCCCCAAGAGCATCCCTATCTTGTCTCTCGTCTACTGCAGAGCAAAGTCCTAGAAGATCCTCTTTTCCTTTTATGTCTACAAAGCATAGATTTCCCCTTCTTGGCCTAGAAAAGGCTGCCTTCTGAGCATACAGACCCTGCACGTCCAGCCGCCATTCCAGTCCCAGGCCCGATGGCACTGAGCCCACCTCCAAGGATGCATCACATGTGCTCTGTGGAGAACACTCGGGACAGTGACCGGCACATGAATGCTCTTTACATCAGTGTTCCCCATGATGTCATCAAAGGACAGGCACAGGAGAAAGGAGCCTGGGCCTCAGTTCCCCCCTTTAAAGTGAGGCGGCCTCTCTGCATGCTCAGTTCTGCGCTCCAGCATCCTCCGGGCTGACCACAGCCTGACCCTTCCAGATTACATGTGTTCCAGCCTCAAAGCATCTGCTTTCCCATGTCAGTGTTTTTCAGACATGCTTTGCTCATCTCCACAAAGGAGGAGGGAGGGCAGGGACCAGGAGTTCTTGCTGACAAGCAAAATAAACAGATGCCCAGAGAGGTTATAGGACCTTCCCAAAGTCACACAGCAGACGTAAAACAGAACCCAGCTTTCCTTTCATTGTCTGCCAAGGACCATAGTGGCTCATCTCAGAGTGAGCAATGGAGCAGCCACAGCGAGGAGCAGAGTGAAACCGAGCTGGAGGATGGAGAGCACATTGGGGGGCCGAGTGATGTTCCCGTCTCGCCTCCCCACGGGGCTGTGGGGCTCACCCGCTATGTGGGGGAGCGAGAGAAGGGTGGGCAGCAGAGGAGCCTGGGTCTGAAGCCCAGCTGTCACCACAAGCAGTGAGCAGAGAGAGCTAATGACTCCAAGCTGTGCTGGAAACTTCCCTTCTTCCCTCGGGCGGGGGAGCTGCCGGGAGCCTGGCTGCCGTGCACCACAGCTGCGAGCGCTGCCTGCCTGTGGTGAGCCGGCCCCAGGGGCCACCGGTGGCCACTGCCGTAAGGGGGCCGCTCTCTCTCTCTCCCCTGCCTGGTCTCCAGTGAGCTGTGTGAGCAAGGGGCAAGGCCGTGTAGCCAAGAAGGAGGGCCCAGTCCCACTCTCTGCAAGCTGGCAGGAAGGGTCTACAGTGGCCCAGAGGGGTCACCAAAGCCCTCTCCCCACCCCCACTGGGAGACTGCGGGTCCCTCCCCACCCTGTCCTCTCATCAGCAGCTGAGTGCCCAGGCCCCCAAACTAACCCAAGTGCTGCCATTTATGAACTGCATGACCTTGGGAAAGTTACTCAACCTCTCTGTGCAAGTTGCTTAAACTCTGAAGCAAATACCAACCTCATGGGATTGTTGTGAGGACTGAATGAGCAAAGGTTCAGCCATCCCCCGACCCAGGGCCCCGGTAGGGCTCTTGTGCCTATGATTCCCACCAGCCCCCCACCTCCCTACTTCCCTCTGCTCAGGCAACACTCCCTGGTCTCAGTGTCACCCATTCCACCGCGGCGGCAGGCACAACAGGCAGGGCGGAAGCCTGGCTGATCCACCCTGTGAAGAGACGATGAGCCACTAGATTGTGCAAGGAAGAGGAGCCCACGGTGCTCTCTCCCTGGCATCAAAAGGAAAGAAGCAGCAAGTACAGCACAGCCTGCCAGAGACCAGATCCAGGCTGCAGCTGGGCAGTCCCGCAGTCTCAGCAGCACCCAGGGCCAAGGCAAATGGCCTCCCGATGACCTTCCAGGTCATGCAGTGTGGGGGCAGGAGATGGCCTTGCGAGGCTCCTTGTGTGCCTCCAAACCTCCCGGGCTTCCAAAAGCCTAGGAGGGTTCACCTGAGACCAAGATTAACTGCGGTCCAAGCCTTAGACCATGTGACCTCTGTGGGAATGTGGACAGTCCCTAGGGTGCCCTAGCAGAACTGTCCCTTGACAATTGCTGCTCCTCTGTGGCCTTTAGCATGAACAGGTAAATGTCAGCATCTGCCCGAACACTTTCCATGTGTGGGGGCCGTGATGGTTCTGGGAGCTGTTATGGCAAACGACCCAAGCCGAGGATGGAGTAATGGGAACATCTGGTTGGTGGCCAAGTGGGAGAGAAGTTTGGGCTACCTGGGGACCCACCATTCATGATTGGTACCCTCGGTGGGGATGCATCCTGTGGAACTGAGCCCTTCGCCTGTGGCTGTGTTAACTCTAGGTAGTTGGTGACATGGTTGAATCGCAGGATAATTCAGAAAGCTGAGGGAGAGGTTGGTGTGGGAAGACTCACTTCAGATCTGGTGTCAGAGGTGTTGAGGGTACAGAAGGAAAGCCAGCTTGTTCTCCCCACACGGATGTCAGTACTGGCTCAGGGTCCCCCAGTTAGATGGAGTCCCACCACCTGGGGTGCTTATCTGCTAGAATCACCTTGACTGGCGTCTTCCACTTCCTTCTCCTTTCCCTGCTCAACCACCAATAAAATATCCCGAGAAAAGCCACAGATGAATGACCTGTGCCCAAGTCCTGCTCCGAGTCTGCACCATGGGTGACACAGAGGTGAGCCCTAGCCTCACAGACCCTGCAGTGTTCATTTTTATAATAAGCACATATTTCTCTTTTGGCATTAAAATATATTTATTTAGAAAAGGTAAACCTACACTGGAAAGACGAGCCCAACACCAGTGCAGTAGAATCTGTCCCTTCCTCTCAAGTGGAGGGTGACAAAGATCACCAGGGGAACCCAGATAAGGAGGTGCTACAAGTGCCACCAGGGGAAGAGGAAAGGCTAGATGTGTGGGAGCGGATGGAGTGGGCTGAGAGGGCTTCCCAGCAGAGGTGGCAAGTGAGTAGGGCCTTGAGGATGGGTGCGGTGAGGCATTAACTCCCACTCCAGGCAGACACAAAGGAGGGAGGGGGTGTGTGCAGGGTCTTGGGCAGCCCAGCCACACTGCTCACTGACTGGGTGACGCTGGGGAGTAACTCAGCCTCTCTGAGTCTCACCTCCTTGTCTGTACAGTGGCTACCACAACCACAGCTGCTCGGAGGATGAGACAGACCAGGCGGGCAAAGAGCCTGCCCTCGAAGGTGTGACCAGGGAAGAACAGTGCCTGGGTGTAGTGTGTGGGAACTGGAGCGGTCCAGTCTGATTGGCATCTGCAACGTGGACCTAACCTCAGGACTCTGAGGTAGCCCTGAATAGAGCACGGTGCCAACTCCATCGGTTCCAGCCTCCAGAAAGTCCCTTTACCTCCAGGTCCCCCATCTGTTAAATGATATTCATATCTCATCTTCCACCTGTATACAGAGTGCTAGCACAGAACTGGATATGAGAAAACAAGCGGTTATAAACTGTTAAGTGGTAGCACTTTGGACAGATTAGGATGGCCACAGTGACTCAAATTCAGGCTGAAAGGTTTATTGCAGAGATTTTATTATGGGGCAGGAATTCCTACAAGTCTCAGGCTGGAAGGGATTCTGGACAGAGGGTTCTAGTCTAACACTCCCACATGTCCCTTTATACACATGCTCAAATGAAGGCTCAGAAGAGCCAAGAGCTAGCAAGAGGCAGAGCAGGGATTTGAACCATGAACTCTGTGCACAGCCTGTCCAGGACACCTTTCATGCCCCCACGGTGGCAGCCAGGAGCACAGCCACCTTCCAAGCACCCCACCACCCCGCTTCCGCTCTCCACTCTGTTGGGCCAGGCTCTGCCATCTGGCCTCACGTACTCCTGCTCCCTCCTGCCCCCACCTTCAACTCATTCTGCTCTGCATCCGCCCGCTCCCTCTGCTCCCACCTGGTGACTTGGCTGAGCTGTGTTTATCTGGGAGAAGCAGCGTTGGCACAGGCCTGTGTTTGTAAGACTCCCCACCTCTGTTTACTGGTGTTTATCCGGTTGTGTCCTGTCTACCCTTCCAGCCAGGAAGCCAGAACTCGGGTCCTACTCCTGGGTACCATCACCCACTATGGGCTGTGACCTCTGCATACTGCAGGCCTTATGAGACAGCCAGGCCTGCAGGGCTGAGGGGTTGGCATGGCTGAGAGGTTGGCATGGCTAGGAGTGAGAGGACCCTTCAGAGGAAAGGCGGTTGTGTTTCTGGAGACAGGATATTAACAATCATCATCATCATCACACTGATAATACTACAATCACAATCATAATAAATATACTCGTTTTCACATATTCCCATTTGCTATCTGCAGAGGCTATAGGAAGAACTGCATATATGTCCTCTTGCTTAAGGCTTACAGTACCCTGGTGCCCCACAGGGTCACTGTCAGTCCTATTCTTCAAAAGAGTCAGTGAAGGTATATTTTGCAAGGGGTCATACAGCTCAGGGGTGATAGAGCCAGGATTTGAGTGCAAATCCTTTTGGCATCAAATTCCTTCCCTTTAATCACTGTGGCATTTAATCACCCAAGTGATCTCATCCCCATCGCTGCGGTATCTAACCACTCTACTGATATGATTGCCATCACTGTACTATTTAATCACGCGATGATCTGATTGCCACCTGCAACCAGTACACGGGGGCCATATGCACTCTCACAGCCTGGCCAGCCCCCCAAGAGGGGTGGCTACCTGCCGTCTCAGGACCACTTGCCAGGAAACCCTGGGCCCTGCCAGCTGAGACAATGGCAGCCCTAGATGCTGTTTAATGAGAGCTAAAAAAAATTCAGCCTTTCAGGGAGCGATCTGGCAAAAACTAGCAAAAAAGTTTTTTAAAAATGTCACACTCAGTGACGCTGCTGTTCCCCTTGCTAATTTCCCAGGGGCACAGGGCAAACACATGGGATGTTCCCTAAGTGTACTCTGTGGGCACACGGCACACACGTCTACACAGCCATTCACAGCGACAATCTGTGAGTGTGATAGCATATACCACAGACTTTCTCAGGGGAGAGGACGACGAGCTCCCCAGCAGGAGAGTGGCCCTGTACGTCCTTGTGCACCCGCAGGGTCTAGGGCTGAGATGAATGAGGCGCACTTCCACAAACCTACTGGAAGAGCTCCAAGGCATATGGTCGGCAGAGAGCAGCAAGCAGCAGAACACTATGTGAGGTGCGTGTATGAAGACGCCCACAACAAATCCACATGATACATACGCATAAATAAACGCCAAGAAAGCAGCTGTAACAGTGCATGCCCCACTGTAAACAGTAGTCACCCCAGGGAGAGACTAGGTTTCGGAGGTTAGAGGTAAAGAAGAATTCACTGTTCACTCTGTGTACTTGTGTATTTTTTTTCTAATGAGAATGTGTTCGTGATTCACTTGTTTGATTGTAAAACAAAGTCAAACCCAAGCGCAGGCAGTTCTGGCAGAGAGGAGCCTTCCGCTGCAGGCCATATGGCGGCAGAGGAGATGGTCCAGTGGCTGCCTGAGGGCTTGGGAGACCCCTGTGGTGTCCCCAGGGAAACTATGTGTTGCTCCCCAGGGCAGCTGCCTAACATCCCTGCAGGGGACTGTAGCGCCTCCCATCTACAAGCCGCGGCCATCTGGGCCTTTATTTGTCTGGTCTGAATGAGTCTTGTGGACATTAGGGTCCCATTTGGAAAGGTAACTCAGAGAACTCTGGGCGCATATAATCCAATCAAGGAGAAAAGGAAGAGATCTCAGGGACCATTAGGGTTAACGTACTCGGCAGCGGGAAAGAGAGAAGCAGATGCACAGGGGAAGAGGTGTTTTCCACCCTCAGGAAGCCCTCGCATGGCTCCCCAGTTTCACAGGGCTTAGTACACACTGACCCTGGAGCCAGTCAACCAGATCTGCACCAGCCTTGGGCTGCTGTGAGGTTAGAGCAGACAATATTTGAGGAGCATCCAAACAGGGCCTGGTGTATGTGACTGCTTGATGGACGGCACTGCTTGATTATTTCTGGGTCACAACTAACTCCCAGGTAGGCGAGGGCAGCTCGTAATAATGGCCTCAAATCCAGCACAACTCTAGCCGTCCTACCTTTCAAATGAAATCTTTCAGAAACACATGAATCTCCCCTTCATTTATAAAAACATTCTCAGCTCGTTATCTAAAACCCTTGTGGCTGAATGTGTTTCAGAGTTGAGAACTCTTTTAGTTGAGATATGTATGGAACTACATCCAGCCCCTCACAAGCCCCGGGCAGCAATGCAGGGTCCCATACAGGGATAGTCATACCAGGGAGGATAAATACATGCAACAAACAGTCCTAAGTCAGTTCAGCTTGGGCTTTCCTGCCAAGTGAGTTATGGACAGCTTTGGTTCACAGAACTTTTGGGATTTTGGAATTCTAGATTAAGGATTGTGGGTCTGCTTTGTAAATCCTTTATACACTCAGATTATTTTTGCATTCCCAAGAGTATGCTTTATTGTGCTGTGATAACTCCAAAAAGACTTTTTTCATCAATTTATGGATTTAGGAAGAGATGCTCAGAGAAGTGTTGCGATTTACGTGAAGTCACGCAGCCAGTGAGTGTCAGGGTCAGGATTGAGAGCTGGAATCCTAAATTTCTAAGGAAGAAAGCAAGAATAGGGTGCAGAGACAGGAGGAGCAGAGGACCTTCAGTCCCTTCCCCTCACCCCCCCACTCCGCAGCAGGTTTGAACTCCTCAGACCAAGGCCCACCGCCGCAAGCACACATGTGGGCGCCTACATCCGCTCTGTGCCGTAAGCCTGCACACAGAGCTCCAGACGCCAGGCTCTAAGGTATTCTGCTCTCTGCGAGTTTCCAGGGATGACAGTAATGAAGCTGTAACAGAGAAGAGTTTTCACCCGTCCATGTGTTTTCACTTCCGTCATACAACCAAGAGGTTTCCTGGCTTCTGGATTCGATTGCAGGCACATGAGATGCTGGTGGCAGTGGGGGAGGAGGAAGAGGACAGAAGCAAAGGCTGGCTTCCCAGTCCTGCTGCAGATGTGCCTGGAGCTACAGTATGCCCTCTCCCTCTCCGGTCACTGCAGCCGAGACCAGGAAGAAAATGCCTCAGCTCTGGCCAGCCAGAAGATGTGGATAACTGGGGTGGCGGGGGTGTAAATAAATAATTGAGTACATGGAGGTTACACAAGTCTCAGGGAAGAGGCAGTTGAATCCTGACCTGGATTCTGACCTGGAGTCAGTTTCCTCCCAGGTAGATGGAATCATGCCTGGAATGAATGGACCCTGACTGTGAGCCTCGAGTCTTGAGCCTCAGGAGAGTTGTACTGGGGTCTCTCTCTGGGGCTGGGCTGGGAAACTCCAGAAGGCTCAAATGCCAAGTTTGGGCAACTTAGCGACTTACCAAGACCCTGCCTCAAAATAAAAAATATAAAAGGTTTGGGGATATAGCTCAGTGCAAAGGCCCTGGGTTCAATCTCCAGTACTACCGAAAAAAAAAATCATTGGTCTTGTCCCAGAGGCCCTTCTTCCAGCACAGTAAGCTTCCCCCATTCCACAGCTCTCAGGGTTAAAGCTAGAGCATTCTGGGAAGCTGTCTGTTTTGTCTTATTATACTAACGGCAAGCTGGTGACCCTGGGCCTGTGTCTTTACCTGCTCACTTACAATTTTCCCTGCACATCTTGGGTGTTCTGTCTTAGGGCCACCAACAGGAGCTCTGACAGTCAGCAGCAGCTTGCAATGGTGGCTGTATATACAAGCTCAGTTACACAGGCCAAGATACAATCCTGATTGTGTCATGCATGGTTGAGTGACCTTGAAGTCACCTACTTCATTCACTGTACCCAAGTTTCAAAATGGGAGTGGCAATAGCACCCACTCAGACACTTGTGGGAGTTAAATGGCTAATTTACGGTATGTTCTCGCTGAAAGAGCCCTTGGAAATCAATAGACACCTCTTTATCTTGTAGATGGCTCCTGAGACCAGACACAGGAAGCAGAACCTGTCATGGTAGAGTGGTCATGGTCCAGGCCTTCTCCTACCCAGCCTGCCTATGTGCTCTCTCACTTACCCCCTGGCCAGACCTATGTTCCCCTGAGAAATGAAAACACTCTGTTTACTCGCTATTCAATAAAAGCATGGCAGCAAACCTGCCTATCTGAGAAAGTGGCACCATTTTTGAAAGCATTTACAGATGTAAAAATCCTTTGTTCAAAGTGAAAAAGGTCTAGGCAGGGATAAGCCCAATTTCATTTTATGTTCTTTTGTCCTGGTGAGTCTTTCCTCTGTGTATACTAGCTTTGTAAGACAGATATAGATAGATAGATAGATAGATAGATAGATAGATAGATAGATAGTTAAGGTAGGGTATCAACTTGATTGTCTTGGAAGCCACCCAAAAGATGAGTAAATCATGCTTCTGAGTGTGTCTGGGTGGGTCATGGAAGTGTGACCTTGGGATCTTTTTTTGGCTCCTTTCTCCTCCCTTTGTAGTGCTGTTCCCTGCTCTGCTTCTTTGTTACCATGAACTAAGCATCTTTGCTTTGCCATTCCTTTCCACCATGATGTTTTTGTTATGGAGCCAGTCAACCATGGACTGAATCCCCAGAAACCATGAGGCAAACTAGACCTCTTCTCTCTTGTAGGTGTTGGGGTATTGTGTCCCGGCAATGTGAAACTTGACATAGATAGACATATAGACAGAACAGGTGGCAGGGATATGGATAGGTAGACAGGTAGACAAATGATTGATATGGGTAGATGATATATAGGAAAGTATATAGTGTTAGCTTTCCATCATTATAACAAATGCCTGAGATAATCAACTTACAAAGAGGAAAGTTTCATTTTGGCTTATTGTTTCACAGGTTTCACTCCTAGATCAGTTGGCCTCATTGCTTTAGGTCTGTGATAAGGTAGCACATCGTGGCGGAAGAACACAGAGTAAAGCGAAGCAGCTAATCTCATAGATAGAAAGAAAAGGAGAGAGGAAGAAATGGATAAGAGACCCTAGTCCCTTTCAAATGTGTGTCCCCAGTGACCTGAAGGCCTCCCACTAGGCTCCACCACCTCCCAACAGTGCCATAGTTCAGGACCAAACCTTTAACACCCCAGGCCTTTGGAGTATAATTAACCAATCATAGCAGATGGATGGGAGGATGGATGGATAGAGGATATGTGGAATGTAAACCTTTAGATAGCATGCAGAGAGTTGATCCAGATCCCCAAGTTCCAAGCATAACTTGGGGGCTGCAAGCTAGGGTGTAGGCTGTGGCTTCAGACAGGATTGCATTCAGAATCGCTAGAACAAGGGGGCAGAGAAGAGGGACACAGCATGCTGGACCAGGCAGAAACCCAAGAGAGAGACAGTAAAGCCTTTGCCTAGCCTTGCCCCCCAGGGAAATTGCCTGTCTACAGTCTTCTGGGCCCTGGGACTGTTTCTGGTTGCCTATTGGAGGTATTTTCAGGGCCGACCTAACCAGAAACATCCCCTAGTCCATCCACTTTGGGGCACAGTGTTACACATTCCCATGGCAGGCTTTGAAAAGCATCCCTGGACCCAGACAAGCCTGCTGAAGGCATCATTCTTCTTGTCATCCTGCTTTTGACCTCTAAATGCTGATACTGGACTCAGCTTTTCTCTCTCAGGGGATGGAACATGCATGTGTAGAGGGTCACCAGGTGCTGAGAATGAAGTTGTGTCAATATCAGTGAGACACGTGCTGGAGCAATATGTAACTGTGTTTCTGGGCCCCATGCCCAGACGGAGGAAGCTGAGGCATCAGGGAGGCCAGCCCCAAGGAGGCCTGGGGGTTGCTGAGCCCACGGAGGGCTTCTTCCTCATATGCAGTCCATCTCTAACTGTGTGGCCCGTTTGATGCTGATTTGACCAAGGCTGCCATTCCCCTACAAATGATTCTCTGTAGCTAGAAGAAGACAAGTGAGTCCATGGTACTGATGATGATGAAGACAAAGATGACTCAGAGTGATCGAAGTGACGGCTTCATCCACCATCAGCATCAAGGGAAAATGATCATTTCAAATTAGCTTCTAGTGAGCCAGGAAGAACTGAGGGATTATGCAGAGCCAGGACCGACCCATGAGGAAGAGGCCTCAGCAGACACATGCTATGGTGAACAAAAGCTAGGCTGAGAAAAGGGGTGCTGGGCAATCAGGGGCTTAGGATGTGGGAGCAAGAAATCATACTTGAATCCTCAAGTGGATTAGAGTCAAGGGAGAGTTCAGGCTAGCTCACCTGAGCCCAAGAGGGGTCCACAGAACGACTTGGCTGCCCACCACTGTCTAAGGGCCTCACACACAGCTGACCAGCATCCTTCTCCTTGTTATTGGCATTTTTATATAAAGGGGGCTCCCACCAGCTGGAACTCCCTGAGGTCAGAAAGCAGAAAGCCAGGGACTCAGTAGATCCTCAATAAACATCTGATGCATGAAAATGAGGAAGGGTGAATGAGGAGCTGGATCTAAGGCCCATGGCACAGAGGGTCCACAAAGTCTGCACACTTGGCTTTGGGCCTCTGGCCTTCTTGGGCCTGGGGAAAAGCCTGCTCCATAAATAGGAACCATCTCCTGGTGTGCTGTCACTACTTCCTAGGCACTGCCTGACTCCTAAGACTGGACTCCTCTTCTCGCTAGATGCTTCCAGCTTCCCGGAAACTCTCTCGCCCTCTCTCCAAAAGTTCCTTGGAATTGACCCATTTATTAGTCACTTCTGTACTCAGTTGTGGGTTTGGCCCAAGCCCAGAGCCTCTGCTTCCTGCTTTCTTTGGGGATAACACTTGCACTTGGGTCTTTTCTTTAGAGAGAGAAAACAAGTTTAAAACCTCCCGCAAACTCTACCTGAGCCTTTCTTTTGCATTAAGTTGAGACCCCAGAGTTCTTGCTCACTGTATCTGGAAAAAGCAGCCCCCACATGAAGCCAGCATTCCAAACTGGGAGAAATAATTTCCATCTTCATGAGCCATACACCCACCCCCTAGTGCACCCACCCCACACACCGCAGGGACCTGAGCCAAGGGCCGGCCTGGTCCAGGATACACCCACTACGGCCTAGTGGAAACAGAAGAGGGTGAATGGAGAAGATGGGGGAAGTTGGGGGTGACAGCGCCAGGTAGGGTGAGGCAAGAAAGAAACGGAGAAGCACATGAGGGTCCGTACTTGCAAGTATCAAGAAGCATGGCCAAAGCTGCCTGTCTTTGCTCCCTCTTCCTCAGAGCTGGTCTGCTGGGTGCCACGAAGCTCTTCTCCAGAGAACCCAGCTTCCCATTCTGGTCTTTCTGTTTATGGATGGACCCCAAATGTAGAAACACAATGAATAGAACTGTGGTTTTATTTTATTGTTCACCTAGAGACTGGTTCTAAATACAAGACCTAGAGATATAACTTCCAGAATATTCCATGGGGCTTTTTTCCTGATCCCCCTAGCAGCCACACATTCCATGAATGCTCCTTGTCTGCAGTGGGCCCCTCGTCCACCCATCCAGCTGTGCCACCTTTGGGACCTCTGTTCAACTACTCGGGCACCGCTTCCACCTGACTGCTTAGAGAACCTTGGGTCCCACCTATTTCCTCAGCAGCTTTCACTGTGTCCTGAAATACAACTTGTTCACCAAGAAATGCAGCCATGTCTGCCACTGTAGGAAATGAAAGGGAGAGGTTTACCAGCTCTGGTGTTCTGCTCACTTAAACCATCCCTGAGTGTTTAAAACTCTGGGCCAAACACAAAAACATGCTTGTAATAACCCTTGTTTATGCCTGGCGACTTATTTTCAATATTACCATTATTACACTGGAAAATATTTTCCCTTTAAATATACAATTTAGTTTTTTGGAGAGAAATGTCATTTCATGACATCTTGGAGTCAAAAATCTCCCTCCGGAGGAATCCATCTCTAATTTAACAATTAAAGTCAATAAAAAATTAGGATTCAATATTCAGGGACTAATATTAAAGTCGGTCTCCCTCCCTGCCAACATCTGTTACCACCTCCCCCTACTCGGTTCATTCTCCAAGGTCTTTGGCATTCAGGGCCATTTCCAGTTGCTTTTTGTAGCTCTAACAGACAACCATGAAATCCTGAGCTTACCTCCTTAGAGAGAAACAGTCTGGGGAAGACTTCAGCGCTCATGGCACTTTAAAGGCAGCCAGATCCCCGAAACACAGGCATTTGGGAGCCTGGAGCTATCAGCTTGGAGCTGGGAAAGAGCTGGAAACTAATCCACCTCTAAATAGATCAGTGCTCCAGAATAATCATCTCTCTGTTCTCTTTTTAAAATTCGGCATTAGTAGAAACACCATGGGTCCCTGTTCTAGGGTTTTGTGGCTCCTTGTACAACCTGCTGCCATCTCACAGCTTTAATTCATGATGGGTTGCCAGGTTCAATAAAAACAAAAACAAAATAAGGGGGGACCCAGTTAGATTCTAATTGTAGACAAACAACAAACATTTTTAGCATACGTATATCCCACACCGTATTTGGGAAACACTTACACTTGAAAATAATTTACTGTGATTTGAGTATATCTTGCCTTTTATCTGGCAACGCTACGTGTGACCGTGTCTCTAGCCAATGCTGCCCGGACTATGGGCGTGTAACACAGGCCTGTCTTGGGACTGGCTTCCCTATAATTTGAGAGGCCCTCCTCCACCCTTTAGGAGGGTGTGCTCAGGATACCACCTCCCATGCTGGAGCTCAGTCCACACTGGTTGGTGGGTTGAAATCTGCATGAAGGACCGTGGCCAATGGCTGATTGACATCATCTGTCAGGAGATGATAGGAGGAGTGTTCTGCCAATCAGGCTGCCCCAACAGCCAGAGTGGGACACGAGGCTCCTCTTACCTGCACTGGTGAGGAAATGCCACATGGACTGTGCTGACAGGCCTTCGGAAGCCAGAGCAGAGGCTGCCAAGGTGGGGTAAGGCAGGACACAAGAGCCAAGGGATAGATTCCAAATAAGGAGGGAAAAGAATAGACGGTGAGAGGGTGGTCTGGGCAGCTTGTGAGTGGGAAGAGTGTCTAAGGGAGAGTGTAGATACTGCATGGCTGCCAAGGTCAAAGAAAGCTGGCTGCAGCCCTGGAAGGCTTCCAGGAGGAGACGTGGATCAATAAGACAGGATGGAACATAGGTTGGAGTTCTGCACTTAGGAAATCAGTGCTCAAGCCCAGCAGTAGTAAGTTAATGACCGGCTTCCTTTCAGTCTGTGCAGGATGGGTTCATGGGGGAAGTGAGGCTGGGCTTTCCCCAGCCAGTGAACACAGAGGTGTAGGAAAGGGCCAAATGTGGAGGTGGCTGCAGGAAAGACAGGAGGCTGCCGACAGAGCATGAGGGGCCCAACAGGGAAAATGTACCTTTTTTGGGTTAGTGCTTTGTATATTTTGGCCACTGAATTAGCCAGGATTCCCAGCTGCCAGTGGAAGAAACTCGAGACAGGTTGGCTTAACCAATGAGGAGAATTTGCTGGCTGTAGGAGCCCAGAAAGGCTGGGAAGAGTTTGCTTCGGTCCATCTGGATTGAGAAGTCCAGGCAATGTCAACAAGATAGCTCACACTGTTGTCTCCTGTCTCTTCTGTGGTGTGTTGACTCCTCAAGTGGTGACTCCCTGCTCTGGCTCTTCTACCAGCCCAGCAAGCCTGGCAGGAGGGATGGAAATGGTCCCACTCAGCTTGGGAGTCTGACTCATTTCATGTGCTCTTTACAGAGCCATCACTAGGCCAGAAGGGTAGAATGTGCTGATTTGCTAAGCCCGGGTCAAGCACTCAACTAGGGTGAGGTGCAGCCACTCAAAGCCTCTGACTGTGAGGGAAGTGGCTCCTCAGGGAATGCTGGGTACTGCCAGGAATGGTACAGCTGGGAATCCTGGGAACAGCACAGAATGCCGAGTACCACTAGGACTGGTGGGTACAGCCTGGCGAAAACAGATAATGTTCAAGAATGCAAGCTTTTTATCTCTTTTTCTTTTTCTTTTGTCCATACTGGGGATTGAACCCAGGGGTCCTCTACCTCTGAGTTACACTCACAGCTCATTTTATTTATTTATTTTATCTTGAGCCAGGGTCTCACTAAATTGCCCAGGCTGGCCTCAAACTTGCTCGCTCCCTGCCTCTGCCTCCCAAGTAGCTGGGATTATACGTGTGTGCCACTATATCTGGACCAGAGAGTGAACATTTGCCTCAGTGATCCCCAACATTTTGGGCACCAGTGACTAGTTACACGGAAGATCATTATTCTGTGGACCAAGTCGGGGGAAGGGGGGATAGTTTTGAAATGATTCAAGTGCCTTACATTTACTATGAGATTTATTTCTATTATTATTATGTTACAATATATAATGAAATAATTATACAACTCAACATAGAATCAATAGGATCCCTGAGCTTGTTTTCCTACAACTAGGAAGTCCCATCTGGTGGTGATGGGAGACAATGACACTCGAAGTGTGTTGCTTATGTCCAGTCTACTCTGTAATCTTCTTTCTCTTGCTATCACTGCAGAAAACTCTTCTTCAAAAGGACAGGATGTTGGAAATGGAAGCAAGATTTTTGGTGTTTTTGTGGCAATCTCAGTATATTCTGCCTTGACTTTAATTCAGATGTGTGAGAATTTGAAGTTGTCTCAATCATAGTTTTAAGGCCACCATCATTTGAGGTCTTGAGCAGCTGATCCTCTTCTAGCATGAACAAATTCAGTTCACCTGGGTTATTCACAAATGGGCTGCAGATCCATCCCTACCCAGTCCAGGGGTCTTTTCTATCCAGGAAGTAGTGCTCAAAGTCTTGTGAGAGCTGAGATGGGTGAACATACACCACCTGTGGGGAAAGAGGCCCTGGCTTAGTCTCTTTCCAAATCTCTGCTAATGTTTGAAATACGCCCAAAATCCCAGTGTTCACTCATTGTCATGTATCTATTTTATCTGCCAATTTAAACACGGTTGCCTTTTACTCCTGAAGTGACTGAGTTTGCTGAGCAGGTTAAACATGTCACACAAGTAAGCAAGTTTTACAACCCGTTCTGTGTCACTGAAATATGCTGTCAGTCGTGACTTTTTCTAAAAGAAATCTCTGGAGTAGCTCTCAGAACTCAAAAATTCTGGCCAGTGATCTGTCTTTAGAAAGCCATCTCACTTCCATGTGAAAGAGTGGACATGTGTACTCTGTGTCCAGCTCCTTACCAACGTGCATAAATAGACGTGCGTGAAGGGAATGTACTGTAATGTGCTTCAAAGTTTTAATCACCTTTTGCAAAACATTGTTCAAGTGACTTTTTTTTTTGGTGACCTAGCATTTCTCTGTGGATAACACAGTGCATAGACCTACCTTCAGAAGCAACTTCTTTGATCTGAGTAGTGAATCCAAAAGCCACACAGTCACGGCGGCCACTCCTCCTGTGCATATACGGACAAAAAATAACCAATTCAGTTTTCCTAATGTGTAATCATTCAAAAACTTGAATAGCTCTGCAACTGTGGTGTTGGCTGGCAACAAAACGTGTCTTCATGCACGTCCTAAAAAACACAGGGCACAAAACAAGCACCGTTGCCTAGTTGTCAACATCAGTAGATTTGTCAACCTAGATTTCATACCACAAGGACTCAGTAATCCTCTCTAACAATCATGCCCCAGTGTTTTCTGCTACTTCATCAACTCGTCTAGCTATGGTGCTAGATGAAAGAGGAGCGTGCGCCACCTTTTGAACTGCAACTTATCCTAAAAGTGCATGACAAATGTCCTTTGCAGCAGTCAGGAATAAAGGGTTTCTTAGCTTTAGCAATTCAGTCAGACACTAAGAATGATGCTCTCCATGCAGACACATTTGACTAAGTGGTGGCTGTCTTAGCTACTTTTCTCATTGCTGAGACAAAATTCCAGGCACCCAAAGTTAAAGGAAGAAAGGTTTATCGTAGCTCACAGTTTGTAGGGGTTTCAGCTCATAGTTGTCTGGCTCCAAGGCAGGGTGGCATGGCAGAGGGCCATAGCAGAGGAGAAAACGTTCATGGCAGGCAGAAGGCAGTGAAGTAGTGAAGAAGAAACAGCTGGCCTGCCTTCTTTCTACCCCTTTATATCCATCCAGGCTAACTCCTCTTTGGGTGGTGCTACCCACACCCAGGGTGAGCCTTCCCATTATACACACCCAGAACTATGTCAAGCCAATCAGTAGACTAATTTAGTAATCACACATCCTTAATCCCGGCGTCACACACTCTAGATCCAGCCACCTCTGAAAAAGCCCCACCTGTGACCATACAAGGCTCTGGGGATACATCTAGACACAAGCCATAATAGTGACCTACGATAATTGCTTCTGTTCTTTGTGTTCATTTCTTTTTCTTTTGAAAAACTCCAAAGGCTTGTCTTTAATACAGGGTGCTTGGTGTCCATGTAGTGCAGCAGATTTGAAGGTTTCATGGCTTTGTTGGATCGCTGGTCACCTCACCACATATTCTGCAAAGTGGTCTTGAAGAATGTCAGTCACCTGTTGCAATGAATCTATAATTTAAGTAGTACTCTTGGTATTTTCTTTTAAATTCATCTTTCTTTTTATTGGCAATCTTAGAGTCTTCTGCTACCTCACCATTGAGTCTCTCCCCCTTTTCAAAGCAGCTTTCCAATTATGGTGGAGTTATTATTGTGGTCAGTTTGCTCCAGAACGCCCAGCTGAACTGAGTTGATGTGGTTCTGAGTGTAGAGGATCCACCATTGCAGCATAAAGCAGAGTGGGAGCAGAAGATAGTTGTGGGCTATTTCCCAGGAGAAGCTCTGCTGCGGCTGGTTCTCCTGAAAGGAACTTGGCTGTTCAGGTCGAGGAAGGAGCTCGGGGCCTTGCTGTCCTCGAGGATGCCTGCTGTTGCTTCAGGGGAGCTCTGGTCTTCATCTCTCCTGCATGTGTCGTCTCCTGGTTCCAGTAAAGATTGCTTCAGCCGTCATCTGCAGACACGAACGTACATAGGACAGTGCTGTGGGCTCCCAGCCCTTGATTGGATCTTTTGGGTCTCCAGTGTATAGAATGATGTTCTGCACTCTTCCTGCATTTGGCTTATGGGGCAACGTTGTAACTTATAAATGTCCTGTATTAAATCTGCTCTCTGTAAACCATTGCCTCTGGAAAGGTAACTGATACACCAATGATGTTTGTTCTCACTCATTTTGACTAGGCTTAGCCTGTGGGCTTCCCAAAGCCCACTTGTGATTGAGACAAGTGTGCAGTGTGGGAAAGAGGGGTGGATGGACGTGGTAATTAAAATAATGGGTGGGCTATGCACAGACTAAAGTAAGTGTTGGAGCTGACTTAATGAAGTACATCCGCTCACTTGCCACTGTAAAGCTTACCACCGGATGTAGCTTAACCGTCACTTGCCGCTTAGTGATAGGGTTTCGATAAGAGTCTGAAACCAATTGGTTTATTATGGTCTCTGTGCAGTCAGACCCCTCTGCTAAGATTTGGCATTCAAGTGTTTAAAGCTGGTTTTCAATCCATCCACTCCTGAAAATTCCAAATCTCTTCTGTGGCCCTGTGTCTTGGAATAACTGTTGGGTGCATGGAGGGGACAGGAAGGTGGGGGCTGAGAAGCTGGTCCTCCTGCCAAGGGCAGGTGCTGTCTTAGGGGACTTCCCCATGGGCCACGGCTGGCCAGAGCCCCGCTGTACGGCATGAGCTTGTGCAGTTCCCTTCCCTGGGCCTCTGTTTCTTGGCCTGTACAATAGGAACATTGGAGATTGTGGTAGTGAGCACAGGCCTCTCTGCCTCCGGTGCTCCTTGGACCTGCTGCATGCCAGCGTACCAGGAACTACAGGTGCCCTCGGCTCTGTCACTGCCCCTCACCCCTGAGACCCAGGGCCAGAAGCACCGGAGGTGTCTGTAGTGCCGTCTCTCCTGGGGCAGGGCCTAGCTCCTGGCCCTTTCTCTTTCTTACTCCCCTCCCTGCTACCTCAAAGATGCTGGAGTCTCACAGTGGCCCCTGGCCTGAGTCTCAGCTCCAGAAGAAACAACACACACACACACACACACACACACACACACACACGTGCACGCACACACCCTTGCACATTCTCCCTTAGTCCCCACCACTGCTGTGCCTGGCCAGCAGCAAAGCCCCTCACATTCTGGCCCAGCAGCCACTTCTGCCTCACCTCTGCAGGGAAGCTCATGCCCCAGCCACACCAAACACCCTCACCCAGTCCAGACATGCCACGTGCTTTCATATTTCTGTTTCTATTCAAGGCTGTTTCCATGTCCCCAAGTAATCCTTCAAGCCCATTGTTTCTTCCTCGCAAACTCCTACTCATCCTTCAATACCTTGATTTCTAATCCCCCATCCGACAGTTAGTTTCTTCTTCCTCATCACCCTTAGACCAGTGTGTGGAGTCAAGGCCCCCAACTACGTTGTATTTCATTTGCTCACCCATATGTAGGCTTTGCAGGTCAAGAGCAGAGATGCCGAGTTGCTCGTCTTTGTGCCTCAGTGGCACAGAATAAATCTCCGTGTATGTCTGTAGAAATAGAGGAAGAGGAGATGAGAGAGAAAGACAACACAGAATTCTCTAAAGCCCGGTTTTCAAATAAGAGAGCTAGTTTTGGGAAGATTAGGTCACATGCCCAAGCTTCTCGTTTTGAAAATGACAGGAGCAAAGTTTCAGTCCAGACAGCCTGATTCCAGGGTCTAGCTGTCTGCCCAGAGAGCCTTATTGCTCCTGCTGCCCGACCTTTTGTGGACTTCACACATGTGACATCTCTAGGCTGCTGTGAAGGTGGCAGAAACAATGTGCGTGCAACCAGTCCTGAAAGGCTGTGTGACCCGGGATGAGTCACTTACCCTCTCTGGGCCAGCTTCCACATAGGCAGAGTGGCAGCAACTATGCTGCATGGCCCTTCTCCCTGGGCCTTATGTGGTTTCTATCAGCTGCAAGATGGGGGAGGGTGTTGAAAAATCTACTCAGCCAGACTCCTGTGTGAGATTCCAATTCATAAATATACAGAGCAGAGGCCCCGCCAAGCCATTTCCCCTCAGAGGAAGCTACCTCCTCAATCCACACCTGGCTGCTTTGGAAAAAGCAGCCGGTGAAACCCAGCCAGGCGAGCTGCCTCCTCCCCAGCCTCCTTCCCCTCCACTAACACAAAGGCGTTGTCACATTCCGGGGGCGTAGCCACAGGGTCCAGACACCCCAGGGGTTCCCATCGCGACCTGAACCCTGATCATTGAGCTGGTGAGCGGGGAAGGAGAAAGCGCCAAAAAGATGCACCCACCTCACTAAGGCCACCTGGACCCCTGTAGGCTCCAGTGATGAAAGGAGGCCCGAGAAAGGCGTGACTGCTATTTGCACACCAGGGGCCTGGAACCCCTGCACAGGGGAGCTGTTTGCATGAAGCGCCTGCCTGGGGGCTGACTGATTCCAGAAAAGAGGGGTGAGACCTGTGGCAATTTCCAGGGTAGGGCAAACAGGAGCAGGTGTATCTGTGGACCCAACAAGCATTTATGGACTAGGCAGTGTGTGCTGGTCTATGTGTTGGACACCGGGGGACAGGTGTGGAGCCTGCCCACAAACTGCTCCTGGCTGTTTGAGAGATTTGAACAATGGGGTCTGCTCCTGCCCTACCAGCATCTCAGCATGCTTTGATAACTTAGGATAGACTCTGCACTTGGACTTGATTTTGTAGGAGGTACCCCAGACCTATTTTATTCTCTGTAAGGAAGGTATGGTGGGGGATAATCACCACCTGATAGTAGTTGACTAGGAGCCCTAGAGTGCTGGGTTCGAAGAGATCCTGAGGTTATGGCTACATTCAGTGCTAAGAATGCTGTGATTGATTAGTGATGTCTGCAGTGGGTGCAGAAGTGGGAGAATAATGGAGCTGCAATGGAGTGGTCATTTTGGTGCCAAAGGCTGCTGTCTGCAAAGGCATAGGTCAAGTCTAAGGTACCTGGCATGGCACCTGGCACGAAGAAGATGCCAGTATCTATGCCTTGTTTATGAAAGAACTAAGAGCAGTGAAAATGCTGAGACCCAGCATTGAGGAGTGAGACTTGTCCACAGACACATGGTGACTAGGTCTCCCACCACCCACCCTCTGCCCCATGCTCTGCCCATTCCCAGGGTAGTAACTCTGTCCACCTCATGCAGTAACTCCAAGCCACTATGCCCCCTTCTCAACATGACTTTGAAAACCAAGGCTGCAGGTGGCCCAGGTAGGTGAGAATCTGGAGGGGAAAGAGGTCACTGTGTGTTCCTCTTTGGGGGTGGGGGCCCTGAATTGTGCATTGGGCCAGCGGCAGACCAGAGACCACAGAGGGGCCTCCTCAGGCCCAGGTTGTACACCCAGAAAGACTATGAAAAGCTGGGCCTTTCTCCCGGGCATGTGGAGAGCAATCCTGGGACACACTTCTTGTCCTTGGACAGGAGGACAGCAGGCTCTCTTCCTTGCATAGACAACCATCAAATGTTTCAGGCTGCATCCAGACCCAGATCTGGCCCAAATAATCCTACCACAGAAAGTTCAAGAATGTGTTAGAGAATCTTTCTTAGCCACCACTGGTTGGAGCTCTCCTCACCCCCCAAAATTGTGTTAATGAGCATTCTTGATGAAACTCTTTTCTTCTCAAAGTGCCTCATAACCTGTCTCTGAGTCAGAGAACCACAGAATTTCAGTGCTGAAAGGCTCCAAGACATCCTCCCAGAGAAGGAGAGTGACTTGTCCGAGATCACAGAGAGAGGCGGACAGAGCTGGGCCAGTTCCTGGCAGGACCTCCTTGGTTTTCTTCATAGCAGTGACCAACTGACAGCTCTGTGGGATTCAGGCTGCTCCTGAGTGGTGGGAATAAATGGGAGTTGTGACAATAAAGGGTGAGGGGGTGGTTTTGTGGTCAGGCCCCAACCCACTCAAGCTTTTAATCCCCAGGGCAGTGCCAATGCCCATCCCATCTGCCTCAGCCCTATTCATGTCACCCACAAATGATTCTCCATTCATTCATTTATTTTTAAATATTTTTGGGTTTGTTTTCCATCCTTTGTGTTTATGAGGAAAACTACATAAACAATCCCAGAAAGAAACCACCACCTGTGACCAGCTACTTGGGTTCAAGGCCGGAGTGAGTATTTTTGGGAAATAGGTATTTCCTCCCACCTTCCTCTCCCCATGTACAGAGCAGAGGCCCCATTGTTTAGTGTACAGTGAGAGCAGAAAGAGCAGCAGGCACCATGCTTCACATGCTTCACACGCATGCGCTCCTTGTCCCTGGAGGAACCCAACAGCCATTTGCCCGTGGGGAAACAATCTTGCTCAATGTGTTACGGCCGAAAGTTGGTAGGGCCAGGATTCAAACCCGGGCAGTTTAAGTTCTTGCTTCTTTGCAAAAGAGGCCTCCTACAGTTGGGGGTGGGGAGGATGGTGGACTTGAGAGGTGAGAGGAAGAGAAGAGGAAGCAGAGCAGTTGGAAGAGTCTGCAGTCTGGAAGCCCACCCTGCCCATGCTGCAGGGGAGAGCTGTGCAGTGGGAACGCATACTCAGGCAAACACGAGCGCGGGCACACATGAACCCCCTCAGGCCAGGCACCCTCTATCTAGCTCACTCACACACAGACGGATGCCATGCAGCAGTGCGGGAACTGCCAGGCCAGGACCATCCCCAGGACACATCCTGCACAGGGGCTCAACGGGCCCAGTTTCTGTGCAGTTCCAGCCAGAATGCCCTGCCTGTCCCTCGGCCTGGGCAGGGAGTAGAACCCATGGCCAGGAAGTGTCCTGCTTGCCCTTTGCAAATTTCCTTCTTTTTCCCTCTCATCCTGCCCACTGGTCACAAGCAGGTGAGGAAACTGAGGCCAGAGAGGGGGCTTGGCTTTCCTGAGGGCACACCTGCATCATGCATCCTGGCCCAAGCAGCTGGCGCCTTTAGTCTTATTCCAGGGCCTTGGCAATTGAGACCCTCCGTGGCCCTTTCCCTACTCAGGTGCCTAAGCAGACATCATTAGTTGAACTGGCACATTCTCATGGAGCACAGGATCCTTCTAAAAACGGCGCTCCATGTGGCCACTATCAGTCAGTGGACACTGACATGTGTCTTCTAGAACTAGACAATCTGCTGCACTGATGTTGCCGACCTGTCACCAGCACAGGGAGGCCTTGGAGAGGCCATACCGGGTGATGTGAGAACCAGGCACCGGAGGACTTGGTCAGTGCGTGATACAGGAATCTCACTATCGGACCTGGAAGGCCACAGACAGAGAAGGCTCTCCAGCCCAAGAACGGCAACAGGACCCGAGCCTGGGGAGGTGAGAGGTCGCCTTGTTTAACACTCTTGCTCTATCAAGAAGCTCAGAGGGGCTGGTGACTTGCCAAAATCACATAGTGCCTGTGTAAACTAGAAGCCCAGACTCAGTGTGGTGTCCTGGGTCAGCCATGCCTGAGGCTGGGAGCAGTCCAGCTGCCTGGCCTCGCCCAGTGCCTCTCTCTGTGTGACTCCACTCTGCCACCCTTCCTCTGGCGTGTGGGACTCTGTCCTCTGCAGTCATTCAGCCTGGCCCCAGTGCTTGAAACCTACGTCTTTGCAGAGGAGGGATGAGAGGTGGGCAAAGCCACCTCCTGTTCTCCCAGAGGGCAGCAAGGAAGCCATTTCTCTCAGCAGCCTGCACCACCTGCTCTGCCCTTTCTGACCCAAGTAGAGAATATCTCTGTCTATACCTGAAGGCCCTGACAAGATCCTTGGGTGGTCTGGAATCTTTCAGGCAGCAGTATTGGCACCCAAATGGGGTTGGTTCTGGAAATACTGGCTTCCATTTAGGCAACTGGGCTGTGGGTAGGCAGATGCTGGGTAGGCGGGCTGGCAGCTGGCCGGTGCAGTGGGTGGGGAGCTAGGGGTAGACCTGTGGCAGGCAGGTGACTGGGTATTAGCTGAGTAGGAGGTCAGGGAGGCTGGCTGGGGTGGTCTCTCACTTTGGACTGAGGTTGGCCTGGGAGGGCAGGTAGAGCTGAAGGGCCCAGGGGCTCTACTTCATTGTCATCTCTGGTGCTGGGTATTTGGCAACTGTTGGGTGGAGCACTCAGCTCTGCTGTTGCCTCCTCTAGCGGGAAACTGGCTCCACCCTCCTCAGCTCCCTACCTACCAATTAGCTTCCTCCGGGTGAGGGAGCCACCCAGGCAGGACAGTGGCTATTTAGAGTGGCAGCCAGGGCTGGACCATCCTAGAGCAACCTCTGGATGCTTTCCGGAAACCTCTGACCAGTCCCTCCCCTCTCACATTGCACAGGCTCAGCTGTTCCGGGAGACGGGGAGCGGGAGGCCCAGCGGTGACTTTCTGCAGGAGGTTGTGACCACGACCGGAGAGCCTGGGGCTGCAGGTGCCACAGCTCCAATATAGGAGGAAGAGAACCACCAATGCCAGTCCTTTGTGAAATAGCTCGGATGTCTATCTGGGCTGACTTGGGCTTCTGTACCATTGAGGAAGGGGCAGGGCTGTCGCACACCCGGGTGATCAGCAGAGGCCTCAGAGTGGGGCCTTAGAGCAGGCCGCGGGCATCGGACCCTGCCGAACCCAGGGATTTAACTTCTCTGGGCCTCATTCCTCATCCATGAAATGGAATAGCATGATACTAATACCCATTGTCAGGGTTCTGAGGAGTAACTGCATTAGGAAGGGTGTCCAGCAAATGGCCAGGAGTATCGGAATTAGTGGTTATTTCTGCAGCTTCACTGTCAGTGTTAGGAAGAGAGACTTGTCAACTCCTTCTCATCGCCAGCTGCCTCCGCAGGCTTATTCCAAATCTCCTGGGTTGTCACTGTCCCAGCAGAAGGGCCACCTGATTTTGAAGGTCCGTGCGGAGTTGGGGCAGGGACAGCCCCACCCTCCCTAATGTCCACGCCAATGGAGGGAATAGAGGAGCGTGGTGGGAGGGAGACGGGAGAGAGCCGTGAGTGATGGGGCCCTTCGTGCTTCAGGAGAAGGCGCCTGCCAGCCCCTCCCCCCCAGCGAGCCAGGAGACGGGTGTGGGCACCGCTGGCCGCTGTGGGCCGACTGTAAGGATGAGAGCAGCTGGCTGGCCTCGTGGCCGGGCCTTCTCACCCCGGCATCAGCTGTCCTGCCAATGGCGGGCTCTGTGGAAGGGGCCGGCCGCCAGAGAGGAAGCCCAGTGCGTGCCAGCCCCCAAAGTCCAGCTCGGAGCCCGGCCGGCTCTCAGGCCACAGCTGCTCCACTGGCTGGTCCCCAGGAACCATCGAGTGCACAGTCCCACTCTGCTGTTAGCCTCTTCCTGCTCTCTATGTGGCCTAAGAGAGAGTTTGGTCTTAGACCCAAGACAGATCTTGGGCCTCATGAGCTGACTTCTAAATTCTCCCCAGTAGGGGTGCGTTGTGATGGGGAAACTGAGTCAGGGAGGCACATCTGGCAGCATCATCCCCTCCCTAAAACCAATCATGGGACCCTGGACCAATGGTGTCACCTCTCTCTGCCTTCTCAACCTTAGCTCTAAAGTTATGAAGGGGCTTATTTGTTAGGAAGAATAGGCTGGGAGAAGATAGGGGTAATGTCATTAAAAAGTAAAATTAGGACTTTATAATCGAGCTGATGACTGGAGACACAAAACCACAACTTGTATTAACTCTGCTATCAACACAAACAGCCATCTCCATGGCTAGCACAGTCACACCGCTGTCCACACACAGGCACACCCAACACGGGGACCTAGCATGGGCACACGGAACCCAGGGCTCCCTGGTCTCAGGGAATGAAAAGGCTAAGTGAGCTGAGTGTGGTGGCATGTCCCTGTAGTCAAAGCACTGTGGGAGGCTGAGGCAGGAGAGTCACAGGTTCAAGCCTAGCCTGGGCAATTTAGCAGCTGGCAAAACTGAAGGAGTGAAAGGGAAACCAGACTAGCATGTGCACATGTGTGTTCGTGCCGTGCGTGTGATAGATGTATGCATTTGTGTGTGTGCCTGTGTGTGTGGTTGTACATTGCATGTGTTCACGTGTCCATGACTGTGTGCCTGGTCTCTCGTGGGGACAGCTGGTATCCCTGGAAGCCAGCCCAGAACTCCCAGGAGATCCTAGCCCCTTCCTCCCGCCACCTGCACCCCACTACCACTGCCCTGTATATTTTGGGAACAGCCTGGATCCTGCTTGTCTGGCTGTTCCAGGATTGGGGCCCTTAGGCTTCAGGTGACATATACACGGGGCTGCCACCTGCCTTGGCTGGGGCTGCGAAGGCCAGGCTGGCCCCTACAAGATGAAGGTCAAGGTGAAGGTCAAGGAGTGTCCCGGGGTGAGGGGCTTCCCTTCCCCCAGCACCACTAGGCTGCCTAGAGCAGTTGTGACATTGTCACACAGACCTCGGGGCCCAGCTCTGCTGTTCTGCACAATGCGGCCAGGGCCCAGGATGAGTGGGAGGCCCCGCCTTGGCCGAGACAGTGGGTGGGGCCTCCCGGGAGGGCTCTGGTGGCAGGGCAGCGGACTGAGGGAGCACAAGCCCAGCGCTGACCTCACTGGGCTGGGGACAACTAGCAGTCGCCTTGCTCCTCAGGAGCTGGGGTGAGGCAGGGGGTGCAGGGGTCTGACCAGGCAGCCCCAGGCTCCAGACCTCAGCAGAGAGTCTTTTCTAAGGTCCACCCCTCTTCGGAGAAACATGGCGTCTAGAAAGAGAGACGAGCTCCAGGCATGAGGGTAGTGACCTTTCTCAACCCCATTTGGTGCCTCAGTTTCTCCTCATGGAAACAGGCACTTGTTCATGGAGTTCTGGTACAGAGGCTGTATGTCCTGGAAACACAATGTGTCCCACTATGCTCTGATCACACCGTCCTTTTAGTTCCTCCTACCCGAGCCCAGGAAGCTCCTGCCCACTCCATGTCTTTGCTCATGTTGCCCCTCATGCTCAGAACGATCCAATACTGGAACAAGAGCCAGAGCAGTCTTATGGGCAGAGCATTCCTCTGTGTTCCCCGCTCCACCCCATTCATGGCCCCACTGCCCTCATGTCGCCTTCCTTCGATGGCCTGGTGAGAGACATAATCTTTCCTGCCCTCTGTGTGTGTGTGTGTGTGTGTGTGTGCGCGCGCGCGGGCGCGCACAGGGTGGGTGAACGTTCTCACTAGGCTGTAAATGGCTGTAGGCAGCTGCTCTTGTTTTGGGAAGAGGAAAGGGAAGAAGCCAGAGTGCCTGAAGTGCCTGCAGGAAAGCCCTGGGGCGCGCGGCACAGACAGCAGGCTGGATGCCACACAGGGCTCCAGGCCTTCTCACTTTGTCCAGCCCAGCCGACCTGAGCGCTCGCCCTGGGCCCAGGGAGGTTGTGGCGAGCCCAGTCAGTATCCTGGCTCTGCGAGTCCAGGCCTCAGAGCTGCCTCCTGTCTCCTGCCGCTGAAGGCTCTCTGGGTTGCTGGCTCAGTATGCAAGGGGAGGCAGAGCCCAGGCAGGGATACTGAGCCCAGATCCTTTCTTCCGGTATAAACAGATGACTCAGTGACAAAAAAATAAATTGCCCTGCTAGCCACAGCTGGCCTCTTCTGCGGGAAGCTCACCTTTCTTCGGGAAAGCAGTCTCTTGTCTCTGGAGCCCTGCTCGCCAGCCTTGGAGGGGGGCCTGGCTCAGCTTCCTGCTATGCCTTCCTCCCCAGATTCCAATGCAGATAAAGGGACAGCCCCAGAAGCCCACTTTCTTTTTGCAAATTTCCCCTTATGCAGTGATGTTGGGGGAAGAAGGAACCCTGGAATTTTTCCCCAGAAACCCTTGGGGACTGCTCATAGGACGGGACAGGCCTGTGTAGGGGTGACCTGTGCGGGCTTTTGTGTAAGCCTGGGCCAGTGGCAAATCTCTCTGTGCTGCAGCCACCTGGAGAATGGGGACAGTGATAGTACATGCCCTCGGGGTTGTTGTCAGGGCTAAATGAGATAATACAGGAAAAACGCATTAGCGTATCTGGCACATAAGTGCTCAACAAATGGTAGCTATTATTGTTGGGGCCACCTGGCTGCTGCCCTTGGGATCACATCCTACCCAAAGAGGCCAACCAGGTGGGAGCCCCACCCTAGCTCTAGCTTTGTGCAAACTTCACCCCAAACCCCTGACTGAAATCCACCTTCTCCCTCCAGCATGAGTACCACCCCTCTGCCCAGATGTCTGCTCTCTGCTGACACCCAGCACTGAGCTTTGGAAACATCTGCATGGTATGTCTTGGCTCTCGGCACAGTACAGATGTTTGGGCAGTGTGCAGGAGTGGTGTGGGGGCTGGGTGTGTTGTGGTGAACAGCGGCAATTGCAGGGAGCCTGGCCCACCCTCCTCTCGGGTTGGGGGGGGTTGCCTCACAGTCGGAGGCCTCCATATGGGGACAGTGGATGTAGACAGTCACCCAGGCTCAGGGGACCATGTGCTGTGTGCTGCGCCCCTTGTGGAGAAGCAGGCAGAGTGGAGGGGCGCTCAAGACTGGTGGCGGGCAGGGACTGCAGACCCAAAGCCTGGGGACGGGGAGTGAGGAGAGCAGGGTCCTAGCGCTGGCTTACTCCTATAACTGCTGTGTGACCTCTCTCAGCCTTGGTTGCTCTGTTTGAATGGTGATAAATCTACCCAGTCACAGAAGCCCTGAAACCTGTTAGATGCCAGCCCTTTTACCACTCGCCACCTACCCAGATGCCCACTCACCAGGTCTGGCCTGGGAGCCGGCCTTACGGGTTTTAGCAAAGGCCTCTGAGATGTGACTGGGCAGGGGGAAACTGTTGGCCAAGACAGTGTGTAAGAACCTGCTGCCCTTCTGAGGATCTCCGTGAGTCCCTGGACCTGGCGCTGATACCTGCTTGCTCTGGCTCGCAGATAAGCCCAAGAGTAGAGTGGTGCCCCTCGTGCTTGGAAAGTGTGGGTGCTCGTGGGAGGAGGCGCAGGTGTCTGAGGGGTCTGGGTGGGCAGAGGCCAGGGGCCGTGCTTTCCTGTGTGCACAGGGAAGTGAACACGCCTGTCCGGGGGTGTGTGTGTGGGGACCATGTCATCACCGTATGTGAGCCTGTACAACATCACTGCCATGCATGCTCATGTGGTGCTCCTGGGAAAGAGGACCTTGTACTCGGTGGGCAGCCGCAGGCTGGGCCTAGCCAGAAACACCTGGCAGCGAGGGGCTGCAGAGGGGGCTGGGCCAGGGTGGACGGCCAGGCCTGACAAGGCTGGAGCCTCGGGAGCCCCAGGACTTGCAGAACTTCTGGGCGACCTTGAGTCTGGACGGAAGTCCCAGGATGCTTCTGTTCTGCTCTTGGCCTAGGAGGCCAGGTGAATTGGGAGCAGAGGTGGTGCCCTAGAAGGCCCTTCTCCTCCAGGCCCAGGCCACATCACTTTTCCACTCTCTTCCTCCTGCCCTAGGCTGCTGTGCCCCCTCGGGGTTCCAGCTCATCTGGGCTGCCATCCCGGCCCCAGTCTGTCAGAAGAGAGGATGTCTGGCCAGCGGTGGACAGAGTAAGGTACCGTGGAGGCTCTGCCAGCTCCTGCCCCATAGGCAAAGGCCAGGGCACCCCAGCAGCTCTGTGGTCCTCCAGCTGTGAAAACTGCCCACCATCTGTGGGGTTGCTTTTAGCCATCCTGGGCTGTACACACAACTGTGAGCAGATTCCAGGAGGTCAAGTACAGGAGAGCAGCAACACTCAGGCTCTTATCCAGCATTTCCTATGTGTCAGGCACTCTTTGAAGCACTTGATAGGTGATGACTAATTTGATCTTCACAAGGATACAAGATGGGTACTATTATTATTTCTATTTTGCAGGAAGCAACTGAGGCCAGAGAGGTGAAGCAACTACCCCAAGGTGACACAGGAAGTAGTGGGGACGGGATACAGGGCCGCCGAGCATGTGCCGAATCAGGTTGCTCACCGGCACCTTCTCATCACTGAGCACGCAGTGTGTGCCAGGCTCTGTGCCAAGCACTTTCCGTGCACTTGCTGGTTTCGTGAAGGTCCTGCTTTTTAAGGACCAGAGCTGGGAAAAAGGAAGCAGGAAAGGGCATAATGAGCACTTGGGAAGAAAGCCACCAAGCTAAGGAGGAGCCCTCAGGGAATGGCAACCATGGAAAAGCATCTTGCAAATAGACCAGATAGTGTATATTTTAGATGAGCTCTGGCAGTGAGTCAGTTCTTCCATTTCATGTGAAAGCAGCAACCGACAATATGTAAATGAAGACAGGTGGCTGAGTTCCAAAGAAAACATTCTTTATGGATGCTGAAATTTTAATTTCATATAAATTTTTGCACTCCACAAAATAGTCTTCTCTTGATTTCTTTCAGCCATTTAGAAGTGTAAAAGGCACTCTACTCTCAGCTAGCGGCCTGTAAAAAAACAGGAGGTGGACAAAATGTGGCCTTTGAGCCATAATTTGCCAGCTTTGGCACAGGTCCAGGTCACAGGCGCTGTGCTTTGTGACCGGTGTCTCCTGCAATGCCCCGACCGGGACCAGCTCCTGACGCAGAAGGCCTTCCCCAGAGGCCTGAAGGGAGTGGAACAGTGGTTAGTCTTGATCCCAAGCCGGGATCCAGATCTAAGTCAGGACTCCTTTAGGGATATAGATTTGGCACCGCTGTTTCCTGGCTGATCTTCAGCAAGTCTCTCAACCTCCCTGAATTAGGCAGGATTCCCTTCCCGTATGAGAGGGAGAACGTCAACTCAATTGTTTATGCTAAGAGAGAGATGTATTTGCTCTGGTAAGTGAGAAGTTGAGGAGCAGATCTAATCATTTCAGGTACAGTTAGAACCAGGTGCTTCAGTGACTTATTTGGAGTCTACCTCTTTCCACCTGTTTCCAGGTTGGCTTCATGCTCAGTTACAGTCATCCTACAAGGCAGCACGAAGGTGAAGTTTCACAGTCCCAGCTGAAAGCAAACTCCACTTCCCCAAACACTTAGCATATTTCCAGCAGATATTCAAAGGCTTTGGGTGGCCAGGTTTGGGTCATGGAGCTCCCACTGAAGCCCCCACCATGTCCAGGGAAAGGAATATCTGCTTTTCCCCCGGACCCAAGGTCACCCCCACTGGAGCAGTGTGTCCTGAGAGTGGGGACAGAGGGGTTCCCCAGGGGAAACTGAGGGGCAGTGACCAGGAAGTGAACGGACGCAGGGCTGGCAAGAACAGCAGCTGTTTGCCATAGACACTGAGGCTTGGTGACCTCTTGTATAAGGGGGGACCACAACACCATCTCACAGTCAGTGTGGCAACAGGTGATAGGGTGTTGTGACAACCCTAAGCACAGTAAAGAGGAAAGAGGGAAACTAGGGGACATCGGGACCTGACATTTGCGACACAGCCTTGGGTTAAAAGAAAGCCCCACAGACAATCAAGTGGTGCAGCCACTGTGAAAAACGGGTGCAAGTTTCTCAAAAATTTAAGCGTAGAATTACCTGGTAAGCCAGCAAGCCCACTTCTGGATATAGACAGACTCAGAGGCAGACTATCAGATACTCGTACACCCTTATGGTAGTGTTGTTCCCCAAGGCCGGAGGCCAAAGCAACCACTAGGTGAGCAAGATGTGGATAAGACACACCCAGGCAAGGGGGATTTGGCCTTGCAGAGGAAGAGAATCCCAGCAGCTGTCACACAAAGACAAATATGGTCCGATTCCACTTCTGTGAGGTTCCTAGTAGTCAAATTCATAGGGATAGAGCACAGAATGGGGACTGCCAGGGGCCGGGGAGGAATAGGGGCTTCAGACTGAATGGAAAATTCTGGACATGGACGGTGGCAATAGTTTGCAGAACAATGTGACTGTACTTAAAGCTACTGCAATGTACACCAAAAAAGGTTAAAATGATAAATTTCATGTTATATATGTTTTACCACAATTTAAAAACATATTTGAAAATTCATTTAATGGTAATATTTATTATTTGGTATTATTTTACTATTTAATGTGTTTAAAGTCCTACAGAGGAAATGGCTTAACTCAAAGATGCTTAGCTCTGAACTGAATCCCTTTCATAAGCTGTGGTAAGCGGGCAAGCTCGGTGTCGTTGGGGGAAACCCCTTCCCAAAGCCTTCAGTGTCACTGTGAGCTGCTGTTTTCCTTCCTTTCTCCCAGCCCTGCTGCCCTCCCCCTGTTCCTCTTACCCCACAAGAAAGCCTCAGTTCATAAACTTTGCCACAGGCTGTTTTCCAGGGAACCTAGGCTGAAGTACTCGCTTTTGTAAAACCAGCATGATACCTTGCCAAAAAAAGCTCTAGAGGGTATTAGTAGATGGCTGAGTAGGTGGGTGAGTGGGTGGGTGGGTGGGTGGATGGATGGATGGATGGATGGGGAAAGGCTTTGCTAACTGAATGCAGTAAGGAACTGTCTTAGTCAGAGGCACAAATGCAGATACCTACATGTTCAAGCATGGCTAATGGGGTGGGCAGAAACCAGTCCAGTATTACACTCAGATATTCCCCCTTTCTGCTCTGTCCCTTCCTGGTCCATCTTCTTGAGAATGAACCAAGACTGTATTTGTACGTTGGAAAAGAGCTGCCAGTGCAAAATCCCTCTCAACAGAGAGACAAAGACAGAATTCAGTTTGCAAAGAGTGGGTTGGTACAGACCTAAGTGGTCATTTACTTTAACATCTCTCCCTCTCGTTTTTTTTCCAAAAATTTTAAATTATAACAAATAATGCACACTATTGCCACCACCCATTTCCAGCACTGTTTTCACCTTGCAAAGCTGAAACTGTAGTCATTAAATGATAACATCCTATACTCCCCGCCCAAGTGCCACAGCCCCCATTCTACCATGTCTATCTGCGATTTGGACCACTTTAGATACCTCATAGGAGTGGAATCGTGCAGTCCCACACTGCTCAGTACTGTCTTTGTGACTAGCGCATTTCACTTAGCATAATGTGCTCTGATCAATCCATGCTGTAACCCGTTTCGAAATTTCCTTTTTAGGCTGAATAATATTCTATGATATGTGTTTTTCCTCTTATCTTACAAATAAGGAAATAGAGGGCCTGAGAAGTGAAATCACTTTACAAAGGACAAACAGCCAGCCAGAGCCTCACAAAGTACCTGTAACATCAATATCCACAGGTCTCTGATTGTGTATTTTGTCACCTTGTGCCTCTCATGCCACAAAGCTGCGTGTCGAGAATTTATAATCTTCAAAGGCAGAACCCAGGTCTCCAGCTGAACAGGTTGTAAATAAGATGGTGCCTGTCTATTTCTCCATCGTGGCTCCTGCCCCTGCCCATGCTCAGAGCTGGAATGAAGTGGACATTTAGACAAGAACAGCTAACCTTGCTGGGCTTGGTAGCACATGCCTATAATCTCAGTTGCTTTGGAGGCTGAGGCAGGAGGATCACAAGTTTAAACCCAGCCTGGGGAAGTTAGGGAGATCCTGTCTCAAAATATAAAATAAAAAGGACTGGGGTGGCGGGGCATGTGGTTCAGTGATAGATGCCCCTGGGTTCAATCCTCAGTGCCACAGAAAGAAACAGAAAACAGCAAACCTGTCCTGGGCCCTTCCTGCCTGCCAAGTGCTGCCTTAGGCACTTCACCACTTCACACATACAAATACCCTTATCAATCATCAATCCTATGGGGAAACTGAGGCACAGAGTGGCTAACTCACATGTGACACACAGCTAGTCATGCTTACGTGAGGCTCTTACGGCACTATTGAGTCCTCCTAAAACGTCCCACCCAGGACCTGAGAGGGCACAGAGCCAAGCCTGCTGGTGGCTGGTGAGACGCTCGGTGCTGGGACAAGGACACATCAGACAGAGAGGAGTGGGCTCCTCTTCCTGCAGCCATTGGCATGCCCAGTGGTCTGGGTGGGACATCGAGTGTCCCAAGATGAGACGGGAGGCCTGTGGTCAGCGGGGGCCGGCAGGAGCGGGCTGGGGAGGAAGTGTATTTTGTTTGCTATTCTGGAGGTGCTAAGTGGGAAGGTGGCGGGCCCTCGTACACCCTCACACACACAGTGTCTCGGTTGACAGGAAGAGGAAATGCCTTGCATTTCCCAGCCCCTGGTCCCCAGGCCAAGCCTAAATACCAGTCCTAAAAATATAGCCTGGAAGCAGAGCCACGCTGCTAACAGCTCCCTCCTGTCTCTGTCACCCTTCCCCTCCCCACTCAGGTTTATTTTTGAATGGGGACAGACGATGAGGGAAAGGAACCCAATGCTAGGAAACCTGAGCCTTTTTCTTACATGTCTCCTTCCATTCGGGTTTCTAGAAGGCAAGAGAAGGCCAGGAGCGAAGCTGGACTGCTCGGGTCCAGGAGGAAAGGGTCAAAGGGATAACATAGACCCCATGGAGTGACTCGGTGACCCTGTAAGTCAGAAGAATTTGTTAAACTGAGAACCATGTCAGACACAGTGCCAGAACCGACCATCCCAGCATTCGAAGCACTCATGGGCTTCGTGGGGCACACACACCAAACACCAGAAAGGAGAGCCTGGTGCCCAGGGCCAGCTCCAGGTCCTCCAGCCAGTCTCGAAGGGCCGCCCCTCTGAATTTACCAAGCCAATAAAAGCCAAGGATAAGGGAAAGACCGAGGACCTGCCTGCTCCCTGTGCCTAGAGTCAGGGCAAGGCTGTCCTCTCCTGCGCTTCCTATTGCAGATTGCACTGGGGTTGAAGCCAGAGCAATAAGGCAAGAAAACAAAATCAAAAGCATCCAGATTAGAACAGAAGAGGCAAAACTCTCTTTATTTCCCAATAGCATGATAGTCTATGTAGACAATCCAATGGAACCTCCAATAAACTGTTAGAATTATTAAATGATTCTGAAGGTTGTAGGACTTAAGCCCAATATTTAAAAATCAATTTTATTTTTATATACCAGCAATAATTTCAGAAAGTGAAATTGAAAATACTATCATTTACAATATGAAAAAATATGAAGTACTTAAGAATAAATTTGACAAAGGATACACAAGATCTGTACACTGAAAACTACAAAGCATTGGTGAAGGAAATTAAAGGACTAAACAAATGGAAAGAGATGCTGTGTTCATGGATTAGAAAACTTAATATTGTAAGGACAACAATTTTTCCCCAAAACCGATGCATAGATTCAATGGAATCCCAGTCAAAATCTCAGCAGGCTTTTTGGTAGAAATTGACAAGTGGATTCTACAATTTTATAAAAATACAAAGGACCTAGAATAGTCAAAACAGTTTTTAAAAAGAACAAAATTGAAAAGCTTACTCTATCTGATTGTATGTCTTATTATAAAGCTATATTAAAACAGTATGGTATTATAATAATGACAAACAGATTGATGAGATGTAATAAAGAGTCCAAAAGTGGATCCACACATATATGATCAGTTGCTTTTTAACATAAGTGCTAGGAAACGAGTAAAGGGATAATATTTTTGACCAATAGTGCTGAAGCAATTAGATGCCCATATAGAAGGAAGGAGGGAAGGAAGGAGGGAAGGAAGGAAGGAGGGAAGGAAGGAAGGAGGGAAGGAAGGAAGGAGGGAAGGAAAGAAGGAGGGAAGGAAGGAAGGCAGAAGGAAGAGAGGGAGGGAGAGACAGAAGGAGGGAGGGAAAGAGGAGGCAGGGAGGAAGGAGAAAAAGAGAAAAAAGAACTTGGATTTGTAACTTGCACTATATATGAAAATCAGCACAAAGGATCATAGACCTATATAATAATAGAATGTAAGCTTACAAAGCCACTAGAAGAAAACATAGACAAGATCTTAGTGATTTTGAGTTTGCCAAAGATTTTTTAAATGTGATGCAGAAAAGCACAGACTATAAAAGAAAAACTAAATTGAGGTTCATCAACATCTTTATAGTTTGCTCTTCAATAGATAACAGTCACGAAAATGAAGAGGTAAAGCACACGCTGGGAAAGACATTTGCAGTGCATTCATTTACCCACCATGGGCCTTGTATCTACGCTGTGTAAAGAACTCTTACAACTCAAATAATGAGACAACAAACAACCCAGTTTTCAAAATAGGCCAAAGTTTGAACTGAGAGTTCACCAAAGCAATACATTGACAGATAAATAAGCACACAGAAAGATGACCAGCATCATTTGTTATTAGGGAAAAGCAAATTGAAAGATACTACTGCAACACTAGGGTGGATAAAACTGGCATGAACAAACTAACCATACCAAGCATTGGCCAGCATGGGAACACTCGTTCTGCTGTCAAGAATGGTCCCCCACTTTTGGAAACAGTACGGCAGTTTCTCCCCACCTCTAGATATTTACCCAAGAAAATGAAAGTGTGTGTCTACACAACTATGTGTTCTCAAACACTTACAGCGGCTTTATTTGTAAGAGTCAAAAACTGGAAACAACTCCAATGTCCACCTACAGATGATTGGATGTAGACACGATGGAATATCACTCAGCAGTGAAGAAAGAAGAGCTATTGACACAAAGTAGTCTGGATGATCAAAATAATTAGGCCGAGTGAAAGAAATCAGACCCTCCCAAAACCATGTACTATATGATCCCATTCGTAGACCATTCTAGAAAATGCAAACTCATCAATAGTGACAGAAAGCAGGTCAACTTTTGAGCTGGATAGATTCATTATCTTGACTGTGGTGATCGCTTCACAGTGTAGACATCAAAATTTGTCACATTGGACTTTTTAAATATGTGCAGGTTATTGTTCATCAGTTATGCTTCAGTAAACCTGTAAAGCAAAGTGTTTTTAAAAGGCTTAGGATGGACCTAGGCAAGGATTCTAAAGTATTGTTTTGTTGTTGCTGTTTGCTTTGTTTTTTCCTCACAGACCTCTGATCAGATGGGAACCACTGAAAATGAGTCATGCACAATTCCCACACCATTCCAGGGGGAGTTGGTGACCCTGCCCACAGGCATGTGGAACACCTGCTCAGATCCTGGGTTTCAGACCCCTGGTCTCTAGTAGCTTTAATTACCATATATGATAATATGCTAATTCTCTACACAAAATAACGTCAACCCCCTCACAGTATTGCTACCCTCACCTGGATTTTTTTCTGGACCAGGAATACGCATATATAAGAAATTCAGGGGCAATAACAGTGAGGGCCTCACCCAGAGACAGAGCAGGGGCTGGCCCACAGGGAGTCAAGCCCAGGATGTCTCCATGTCTGCTGTGTGGATCCCTGTACTATTGGCCCGCCAGCATCGGGAAGGCTTGGAGCAGTCCTCCCAGGGAAGGCGGGGGAAACCTACAGGATCTTCCCTGTCTGTCTTCCCCTCCTGCCTGGGCCCGCCAGACACAGGCCTCCTTCACTATGTGCAGATGTGTGGGCATGCTCGTGAGTGAGGTGGACCTGCCAATGGTGTTCAACTGGCGACCGGACCTGGACACAGGCTGACCCTTGACCTTGTAAGAATGACCCAGCCCCCCAGCGTTAGCCTCAAATAGAATTCCAAGTCCCGTCACGGTGGATCCTAACACAGATTTCCCAGTGGGCCCCAGAGCTTCACACACCAAGTGAGGGAATCCAGAGCAGAAATCGTGGGTGCTGAGGGCCAGCCGAGCCCTCCTGGGGACACAGCAAAAGCCATCGTGTCAGTCCTGTTGCCTCTGGGCATGAGTCACTGCAGGGTGATGCGGATAGTGGTGATAACAAAAAGTGAAAGGCAGCAGAAGTAGGAAGAGCTGCTGCCTGGGCTTTGGCAGTGTGAGCATATCGTCCGGTCCTCCGGAGTTGCAACCTGTGACCCCTCATCAAACCTGGGTTTCAGCTCTGTGGAATATGGAATCAAGAGACAAAAAAAGGACACAGAATACAGAACAGCTGTCCTTGCCCTGCTCTTCCCATTTGGGGAGGTTTAGAGGGAGCGTTATGGGTGCCCTGCCCACTGTACCCTCAGAATCCCCCTTTCCTCCTGCCCGGGAGTCCCCTGGGAGAAACAGCGCCAACATCCCAGCAGAGGGCGCCCTGCACCTTCAAACTTGGGTCAGCAGCCGTTTCCTGGGTGCCAGGGCAAGAGTCCTGGGCATGTGGGTGCCAGCTGGGCTGGTGGGCTAGATGAGGGAGCTCCCAGCAAAATGTTCCCGGGGCCATTTCCTGGCTCCTTCCTGAGATGTGATGCGTCTGCACCTAGGGGTGGGTGGTGAGCAACATCTTGGGCCTGGGGCATCCAGACCGGCTGCTCTCCCCTGTGCTCTCCATGTGCCCCGACACTGAGTGGATGCCTGCCCACTCAGTGTTACAGTGCTTTGCCCTCTTGGCCTGCTTGTGGCCTCTGGAACCGAGTGTCTGTCTTTTGAGAACTTCTAATCTAAGCACCTCCGCCACATAAAACAGCCGCCAGGGCCAAGAACCCAAGCTGGGATCGGTCACCTGAGGGCTGTGGAAACATGCCGATGCCTGCTCCTGCCCCTGTGGAATGAGACCGGTTGGGGGGTGACACCAGGCTGGCGTCCCTCTCAGGTCCCGGGGCTGAGAAGCAGGAGCTGGGGCCTGCCCTGGTCCTGCAGGTATGGCCCACATCACCTGGGAGCCTGTTAGAAATTCAGTCTCGGGCCCGCCCCAGCCTTCCTGACTCGACCTGCATTTGAATGAGATTCCAGCTGATTTGAGGGCACAGTGACATTTGGGAAACGTTGACACTGGGAGGCGGGTTTCATTGCTTCTCGGCCTTCGCCAAGGCCAATGATGGGGTTGTTCGGATGCACTGCTGGAGGCAGACCAGAAACAGTTGCCATGTGGCCCTGGACCTGCCTTAACAGACAGGGACAGGGGTGGGACATTCTAAACCGGGTGACAGGGCTTTAGCATCCTTGAGGACAACTGGGGAAAGAAGATAATGAGGCATTTCAGGAGATGGCCAGGGGAGGAATGCCGCAGCATGTCGTGGGCAAGGAGAGGAAGCTGCTGGTGGGGAAGAGCCTGCTTAGGGAGAGAGAAATCCACCTGCAGAGGGGCTGTGAACGGCACGCAGGAGGGGCAGAGTTTCTCCTGGAGGTAAAGGAGAGCTATTAAAGGTTCTTGAGCAGCAAAATGGCCTGTAAATAAGAGCTTTGAAAAATGTATCTGGACAACAGAATGACTAATGATGCAAATGGTAAGGAGAAAGAAATAACTAGGTTTTGGCTCCCTGGCAGGAGGCTTCCTGGTGGGTCAGAGTCCCCAGCATGTTGAATGTCACCCCTGCTTAAGACTGACCTCTATCAAACATGCCACAGGCAGGGGGCTCGGCCCTGTAGTCCCTGATCTCTCTCAGGCTGTGTGGAGTTAACAGTACCTGTGTCTCACTGAGCTTTGGTAGGGCTGGAGGAGGTGGCTCAGGCAGTGCACTGAGCAAGATGTCTGGCACATGGGGGGCAGCTAAATGGAGCTATTTGCACTTTGTGTGAGAGGGTGACACTTGAGAGTGGGGACAGGGAGTCTTATCTGTCGCCATGTCTGCCACCCGCCCTCTGCTTGGGGTGCAGCTCCACTTCCGGCCCCGCCCCAGCCTCTGCTCCAGCCAAGTGGACCCATCTCCTCCAAGAGGGTAAACTCTTAGGGCTGCAGCTTTCCAGCATCTTCTAGCCCGACTCTCCCTTCCTTTGGGCTGACTCCCTTTTGCCCTTAAAAACCTAGTTCAGTTAGCAAAAGAGAAACCAAGTCCTGGGAATGTTCTCTGAGCCCCAAGGCTGGACTCAAGTCCTGCCAACAGCCATGTTGTCTCTGGTGTCCTTGCTGCCTCCCCTACCAGGCTGCGCAAGGGCTCCCTGGGGCCTGAGATGGGCCCAGCCACTCAGACAGGCATAATAGTGGGTGAAGAATGAATGCATGAATGAGTGAATGAATGAATGATTTCCTCCCAGACTCATTCTTCTATGGCTGGCATATGCCCCCAAAGTCCCTGTATCTGGAGGAAGGTAGTGTGACAGCATGACTAAGGGGCAGTCAAGCTGCACTTCAATCCTGGATCTCTCATTTACTAGCTGTGTCTTGAAGCAAGCTATTCACCCTCTCTGTGCCTCCCTGTACTCATCTCTAAAATGGGCTAGTGAGGAATAAATTAATTAGTATGTATAAAGTACTCAGCACTGGGTCTGATACTTAGTAACTTCTCAATCCATCACAGCTGAAATCATTATCCTTATTATTAACCCCGAGCTCCCTGGGCTACAAACAATCCTGCCTCTTCCGGGTAGAGACAGTGAGGGCGCAGGGGCCCCACCACTGTCTTGGCAGGCAGAAGAGAATGGGAAGATGGGCGGCAGGCCCTGCAGCCAGGAAAGGTGGGCTGGGAGGCAGATTCCTCCAGCAGCCCCTCCATGTAGCCCTCCAACCCCAACCCCACCCCCCTCTGGGACCACATCAGGCTACGTGGTGATGCCCTTGCCTGCAGCCCTAGACCTCTCTCACTGTGTGGCACCAGCACCCGAGGCAGTCAGTGGCCCAGATTCTGCCACCTAGTCCATTCCAGGAAAAGTCAGACTGGGGAGGTCACCCCGCTTCCCCTCTTTCCCCCACCTTCCCCACCAAGTCCCAGCTCGGCTTCCCCTAAAGTAGCGTGCCTTCAAGGCAGGTGCTTCCTGGTCAGACGCTTCTTGTGGCACTTCTGTCTTGCACCTCCAGGGCTTCCTCATGCACAGTAGCTAATAAAGGCCCCAAGGAGCCCTGCAGTAAAGAAACTTACTTCCTTCTTATAAGAGCTTCCAGGGGCTGCCGTAACAAATTTCCACAAACATACAGGTTTCAAACGACATTTATTCTCTTATAATTCTAGCCAGGGGTCTGAATTCAGAGTCGGCAGGACCATGCTCCATTTCTTCCTGAAAGACCACCCCACTCCTGGGCCTGAGACAAGCTGCCCGTGGCTCATCTGACCCTACGGTCCCAAGGCGCCCTCACAATGGCACTCTCTGAGGAGACCGCCGCCGAGCTGTCCACGCTCCTGGACAGCTGCCACCAGGCCTCATGGAGACCTGGAAAATAAATGACGAGCATGGGTCGGGGGCTCTGCTCCCAGGGACTGGAGATTGATGTGGCCACAGCCAGAGCGACATAATGGGCCGTGCAGGCCAGCCAGGAGGGAGATAAAAGGCAAGGGACATAAATAATGCAGGGAATAAAGGGTGGAAAGCTAGTCCAGAGGAATAAATCCTTGCTGCCCGACAGGCTCAGTGTGGGAGTCAGGGCAGTGGCGGGGAGGGGGTAGGAAGGAGGGGACTGTGAGGGGCTACCAGCCCTCAGGGGCCTCTTGGTCACACTCACCCCCAAATATCACACGCATGGAGGCATTGGGGATGGGGGAGGAGACGGAGTCTTTACAGGGGCTACCTTGATTATACCACCAAATCACACAATGAAGGGAGTCGCCCTTTCTGCCTCAGTTTCCTTCTTGACCAAATGAGGTGAGGTTCTCAGCCAGTGTTCTTGGAGATGGTCTAATGACATGGGAATCTTGTCTAACATGCAGGTTCTGGGGCCTCAGTGAATTAGTACCTCTGGGGGAGGGTCTGGGAGCAGCCTAGCAAACAAGCTCCCCAGGTGTGAGACCTGCTGGACCAGGTGGACTCTAAGATCCCATCTATCATATAGATTGAGTGGATGGAGGGAAGGCAGGGGGAATTGTTCAACAGGTAGATACAGTATATGGATGGATGGATGGTTCAGTGGGTGGGTGGATGGATGGATGGAGAATGAATGGATAAATAACCAATGTCTCCACCATTTATTAATGGTTTCCTGTGTGCTAGGCTGACTGCCTTGCTTGTGTTTGTTCAATTTTTGCTTTATTATCCCCACTTTGCAGAAGAAACTGGCTCTGAGAATTTCCATGACCCACCTAGGGTGATACGGGACCAGGATTCAGCCCCGGCCCATGAGATACAGAGCCGATGTTCCTGTTCACCGTGCTGCACTGTCTTTATAATGAGAGACATCCCTGCCCCACCCCCCACCGAGGGTCTGCAGGAGAGCAGGAAGACTCTGAAGGTGTGGCGGAGTCCCCTCTCCCCAGCCTCCACGAGAATGGGGATGAGGAGGAGACCTCTGAATGCCTCCTCCCACAAGTGTGACCATGCAGCAGTCCTCACAGCTGGCAGGAGCCAAACTCATTTTCCCTGACTCTCATGGAGGCCTCCTCGTCTTTGGTGGTTCTACCCTTTCCCCTTCCCAAGGAAAGAATATTCCCCAAATCCATCCTCCGGGACCCATCTGCTTCCCAGGTGTGTCCCAGGCACAGCAGCTGAGGTGACCACTGTGGGCTGACTCCTGGTAGGCCAAAGACTGTGGGTGGACCTTGCCTTTAGACAGTTTTCCAAAAGATGCAGAGAGCCTCTGCTTGATTGGGCCTGCGGCAGAGGAAAATGCAAACCAGATGTGCAGGCCTTGGGGGAAAATCAAGGCAGGACTGGGCATTAGCACCTCATCCCCTCTGTCCTCAGCCATGGCTTGGGGTCACTGGAAGGGTGAGCTGGGGCTCCCAGCTGTCTCTTTCACTCAGATGAGAAGGGAGGGGGAAGGGAGCCTTCCAGGAGTGGAAACTCCAAACCCTCCGGGAACTCTAGGCTGAACACACAGACCAGAACAGGAGTTCTGCTGGTCCCGGCCAACATGGACAAGCTGTAGAGGCCTGAGGCATGAAATTGCTGACACAAGATCTCAGAGGATGTCATTGGATGAGGTGTGACCCTCATTAGCCCCCTGGAGTTCTGCCACCAGCTTGCCTTTGACAGAGCTCCTGGGAAGAATGTGATGTGAAGCCCTTTCCAGCCGTCCCCTCTGGGGGCACATTCATTCATTGCAGACCCCTAATTTTAAGGTGGGGAACAATCTCCTGTAATCTAGCCAGCTGGAACTCCATCCTGGCTACCCAACCAAACACCTGAGGGGCTGGAGGCAATGAAGAAATACCCAAGGGCCCCCATGCCAGTGGAGATTCCAATCCAACTGACCAGCATGGGGGCCAGGATGTCCTAACCCTCTCGTCCCCAGGGACTCTACAGCACTACACCCAGCGTCCTTCCGAGGGACCCCTGCAGGCTGGAAAACCCCTTAGCCCACTGCTCAGGCCTCTGCCCTGAATCCGCTTGGGAAGCAGAGCCTCAGGCTCCACCCCAGCCTCCCTGATTGGAATCTGAATCCGCACCCACATCACACCTGCACCAGACCTCCAGGTGATTTGTGAGATGTTGAAGTTCAAGAAGGGCTGATTACAGGAAACACAGACCTTCACTCCCTCCTTATTCCCCAGGCTTCATCTTATCGCCCTTCCCTTCACCACCCCCAGTGGTGCCCTCTCCGTTGCCCCATCCCCATCCTCCCAAGTCCTTTTCAGCCCAGAGGTAGCTCATCTGCAGTGGGAAGGAGTAAAGGGTGTTTGTGGGGTGAGCCTCTTTCTATGCAGCCCCTGGGGGTCCCAGGTCTCTTCCCCTCTGAGGCAGCATGTGGGTAATTTACTGCTGCAGACACTGGGTGTGATATAGGAATAGGACGTGGCCTGACCTGGCTGGGAAGATGAACATGACCTTGGGGAGTGGCTTTGACCTGACGTCAGCCTGGGGCGCAAAATTCCAATTGCCCCTCTTCCCACGGGATCCAGAAACTCTCACGAGAACAGAATCCAGATAAATATGAATGGCACCACGAGTTCGCCCTCTTGCCTCGCTCACCCCCTGGCTCGCCCCCTCTCTCCCTGCGCTCTCCCTTCTGCCTTGCGCGCTTGCCCCCTGCTCCCTAGTCTCCTAGGCCTTTTCAGATTCCTAACTGCAGCATCAGCTGGTTATTTTACCCACCTGGCCAAACCAGTCCCCCTTTTGTTACTTAAATAAACTTTCCCAATGCCCTAAAATTCGCTCCTGCAATTCATTGCCTGCGTGAATAAAGAACCTGGAGATATATTTTCTGAATCCCCCTTCCCATCCGACAACAGGTGGAGGGGGCGACAGGGGACAGGCTTGGGTTGGCAGGCAGCCTGACCAAACACACCAATGTCAGTGAGTGTCGCCTGGGCCCTCACAGAGTCACACAGCTCCAAAGATGTGATTGCTCCATGCAGAGAAAGATGTGTTGTTTTGTTTCTCTTTTAACAAGTGACACTTGTTCTGGAGACTGGGAGCATATGTCACTGGAGCTGTTCTGGCCCGATCTGCACCTGCTGATTCTTTCTCCAGACCCAAACATCCTAATGTGCCCCCACCTGGTGCCCTTCACCCCTGCTTCTGCCCCCTTTCCATGACCCTATCAGCTCCATGCCACAGTGACCCTGGGCCCACAGAAGTCTAGACATGGCATGAAGCCAATGGGGAGCTTTCCCCTCATCATGGTCTATGCCAGTGGTGCCCTAAGATAGCAGGATAAAGCACGGCTATGCAGGAAGGGAAGGCTGGCAGGTGAGGAAACCGAGGATCAATGTGTTAGAGATGTTTTCCCAGCTATGTCAGCTCTGCAGGGCGAGGAACTTCTCTTGTTTTCTCTGAAGCAGGGTGGCCAAAAGAGAATGAATAAGAAAGAAAAAATGGGTGGATGATGGATGGATGGATGGATGGATGGATGGATGGATGGAAAGTGAAAGGACAGATGAGGAGTGAATGACTAAGATATTTAACTTCAACAGTACAGCAAACTAGACATCTGCAAAGGTCTCTTGCTATAGAACTAGTGCCTGCTAAGTTACAACACACACTTTCAAACACACTTCTGAGTCTGTAGAATTGTAGGGGAATACTCAAAGGAGGAAAAATACTTAAAGGAGGAAAAAGCTGGGACCCAAAGATGATACTGACCTGAGGGTGAGTACGTTTACTGACAGCACCAAGGAGAGCCATTTGCATGCTGGAGAAACTGAAATTGCTACACCTGAATTAAGTTGGGACAGAAGTCTTTCAGGTCAGGAAGTACCAACCAACACAGACCATCTCCAGAGGAAGGCTTTCCCAGCTGAAACTTGTGCAGTGCCCGAGGATTAAGCTTAGCAAAGTGTGAGCTCACAATCAAAAATTACCAAACACACAAAGGTACAAGTCACCACATTTGACCCTTAAAGACTTCACATGCTAAAATCTTCAAATACTATGTAGACAATTAAATCACTGTTTGAAATATTTAAAGAAATACAAGATGGAACCCACTCAAATGAGCAAGGAATGGGAGACTATCAAAAATGACTAGGACTTCAGCTTTCTCCCTTGAGAAATTACAAAGTCTGGACTTTTCCCTTCCTCTGTAAACAACCAGAAAACTGAGGACTGGGTTCAGGGTGATACGGAACAATTGTTTTTGGACATTGGATAATAGATTGCTCAGGACTGAGAGGAGAGAAACAAATGAGATCAATCTTGCCCTGATTTTCTGCAGGGAAGCAATTCTAGAGTGCAGGGCAGAGTAGAGGGACCCAAAGAGAGTCTTCTAATCTCAGTGAGTTGAAGAGACAGAGATTGGAGTCTGGGAAGGCCAAGTTGCCTACAATTTGCAGGGCAAAAAAAAATAAAGTTATACAGAGAAAGGGCTCCAAAATCCTGCATAATTTTCCCTTGAATTTTCAGCTAGATTTATCTGTACAGCACAGATGGAAACCCAAGGAGTGAGCAAAGAACAATACCCAGGCAAAGAATTACTAGGGAGCCATAAGCTGAGGAATTCCCAAACCCCATGCAAAGCTAAGAATCACTGAAAGCACTTTCATTTGTTTCTTTGCTTATTTGTTTCCTTCCTTATTTGTTTTTATATAGTCACAAAATTATTTTAGGATCTTTTGTTGAAAAAGAAATCACCTATCATTATTTCTGTTCAGCATTTTACTGGTACCCTAGCCAATGTGCTATGTAGAGAATAAAAGCACCAGAAATACAACTGTTTTTATTTTTAGGCAATATGATCATGTACACTGGAAATCTCAAGAAAGCTCTACAGCAGCATTATGGCTCATATCTAGATGCCCCCCACCCAGTCCTCATGCGGTCACAGATGGGGTTTTCAGAGGTGGCTGGATCTAGAGTGTGTGATGCAGGGATTAAGGATGTGATGCTGGGATTGATTCATGGTTCGGTGCTGAGATTAAGGGTACCCCACCCTGGATGTGAGTGCAAGGGTGGGTAACTGTGATAGAATATAAGAGAAAGAAAGAGGGTAGTGTTGCTCCTTGCTGCTTGCTGCTTCTTCACTACTTTGCTGCCTTCTGCCCACCTTGAACTGTTTTTCCTCTGCAATGCCTCTTTGACATCCTGCCTTGGAGCCAGCCAACTATGCACTGAAACCTCTACAAACTATGAGCCAAATAAACCTTTCCTCCTTCAACTTTGGATGTTGGGTATTTTGCCTCAGCAACAAGAAAAGTAACTAAGACAAGCAGTTACTAGAATGACAAGGTGAACAAGATTTCAGGATATAATGTTAATTTATAGAAATCAATTATATTCCTACATACTAACAATGAGCAACTGTAAATTTAAGTGAGACATTCACTTGAAATACCATCCAAAAGTACCTAGAAATAAATTTAATGAAATATGTGCATGACATATACACTGAAAATACCAAACAAATGGAGACTATATCATGCTCATAGATTGGAAGACTCAACATTATAAATATGACAATTATCCCTAAATTAACTTGATACAAACCAAGCAAAATCTAAGATGGCTTTTTTGGTAGAAATAAATAAGCCAAATCTAAAATTCATGTGGAAAGGCAAAGAACCTAATAGCCAAAACAGCCCTGAAAAGAGCAAAGTTAGAAAGTTACATTACCTGATTTCAAGACTTACTTTAAACTATAATAATCAAGACCATGTATATTGACATAGAATAGATACATTTATAGATTAATGGAACAGAATAGAATGCCCAGAAATAAAACCCCACATGTATGGTGATAAATTTATTTGACAAAGATGCTGGGGTACTTTAATGTGGAGAGATTAGCCCTTTCAACATGGTATCGGAACAATTGGATAACCGTATTTTAAAGAATCCCAACCTCTACCTTACTGCCTCATACTATATACAAAAATAGTCAGAAATGAAATGCTAAACTGAATCTTTTAAAACATACAGAAGACAATCTTTGTGGCCTCAAAGTAGGACACAAAATTTATAAACTCTAAAAGAAAAAGATTCATAAATTGAGCTAAATTAAAATAGAAATTTTCTTCTCTTAGCACTAAGAAAATGAGAGGCAAGTCATAGACTCAGAGAGACTATAACACATATATCCAACAGAAGTCTTGCATCCAGAAAGTATAAATAACTCAATAATCATAATAGGAAAACAAGTAACACAATGAAATAAATATCTGCAAAAATTTCAACATACATTTCACCAAAGAAAATACGCAAATGACCAAAGGTCAGGAAAACATGCTTAATTTCATTAGTCATGAAGGAAATGTGAATTTAAACCACACTGAGTTATCACTAGACTTACTCAACTGTTTAAAATTAGAAGATTGACAATACAAATATTGATGAGAATGTAAAGCAACTGGAACTAATTAGTTGCTGGTAGGAATAACCACTTTGGATAAAAAGTGGCTCTGTTTCTTAAGGAGTTAAACACACCCAGTCATTCCACCCTTGGTGTCATTCCACTCCTCATGAGAAATGGAGACATTTTTCCACACAAAGATTTGCACTTGCATGTTCAGGGAAGTATTATTCATAATTAGCCAAATCCAAAAATAACTCACACATGTCCACAACAAAAGAATGGATAAGCAAACTGTGGTATATCCATACTATGGGATATTCATCATTGATTAAAAGAAACAAAATAATTATACTCACAGCAGCATGGATGGATCTCATTAAATGATGGAGAAAGAACACTGTCTTATAGAAGAATTCTAATTCATGAAAGAATGATGAATGAGGGAAATAGAAAAATCACGATGAGAACATGAAAGTAATAATCACTACAGACAAGAGCCATGGATGTCCTTATGCTTTTAAGAAGACTACAATTCCTTCACCTTGAACTAAAATTATTGAGCAAAATGATAGGAAGAAAGGAGATATTTGCATAGCCTCAGAGTATCTCTTGTCAAATACTTATCAATGATCATGGAGATTTTAGCACATAAATTCTTTGATGCATTGCTCTTTAGGAGGTTAGTTTAGTTCTGTCCTCCTCGACTATAGGCTAGGTTTAGGTTTCACTTCTGATGAATAGCTAGGAAAAGAGAAAACAGTAACATTCATAGTGGAGAAACCTGGCAGATACCACCTTACCAATAATTGAGGTTAACATCATCATTAGTACTAAAGCCCAGAGATCCTGTATTCCCTAGAATGATTATATAAGAAGGACATATTACGTCTGTGGTATTCCTCCCCATAAATCCATAGCCCTAGTCTAGCTATGAGTCTAGCTATGAAAACGTCAGATAAATCCAATTTGAAGACATTTAACAAGTTGTCTGTTTTTCAGCCATTCCTTAAAAGTATGGAGACCATGAGAGACAGACTGATGAACTATCACAGATTAGGGACCTAAGAGACATGGCAAAAAAATACAATGTAATATCATTGATTGGATCCTGGAACAGAAAATAAAAGGTATTAATGGAAACCAGAAAATAGCAATAAAATCTATAGTTCAGCTAATAGTCTTGTGCCAATGTTAATACCTTAGCTTTGACAAATATACCATAGGTATGTAGGATATTAATGTTAGGAGAAGCTAAGAGGAGAATACAAGAAGTCCCCATACTACCTTTACAACTATTCCATAAGTCCAAAAAGCATTCTAAATAAGAAAATTTTAAAAACAAGGTGTATTTCTTAAATACAGACATAAGGAGGCATCAGCATGAAGCTGTGTACCAGGTCACACACAGGCAAAGACCAGTGAGCTATCACACACACTGTAGCATTCTCTATCAGATCATAGGGTAAGAGGAGAGAGGAATGGACAAAAAGAGACTAGGAGCTGATCTTTTTAGGTCCTGGGACTCAAACCCATTTACACCTGACAAGGGTTCTTCCACTGAGCCACACCCCATCCTTAGTAGTTTATACTTTTAAGAAGGCTACCATTCCTTCGCCCTGAGCTACAATTTCCTATGGCATTTATTGTGCATATATCTTAAATTGTTGTTTGATCTTTTGTTTCTAATTTGTTCAGATTTTTTATGTTGTTTATCCAAATAGATTTTAAACTTCTGGAAGGAGACAATCAAAAGAATAGAAAAAAGGGAGTAGTTGAAGAAAGAATGCTTGAGAATTTTCCATAGCTGATGAAAGACATGAGCACACAGATACAAGAAGATTGACATATATCCAACAGAATGGATAAAAGGTAATCCAGGCTGGGGATTTAGCTCAGTGGTTACAGTGCTTGCCTTACAAGCACAAGGTCCTGAGTTCGATCCCTGGCACCAAAAAAAAAGGTAATCCACACCAGGTCACACTTAAGGAAGGTTTTAGACCTCCAAAGATAAAAAGAAGGTCTTAAAAGCAGCCAGACAGAAAAGATGACTGGCCTACTGAAAAAGATGGGAGCAGATGGAGCATACCTTCAAAGTGCTAAGGGAAAATGAACTATCAGATCGATATTTTGCATGGAACAAAATTATCTTTCAAGAACAAAGTCTAAAAAAAAATGCTTTCTGGTCAATAAAATAGATTTTCCCTAGCAGGCCTTCATGAAAGGTGCTCCCAAGAAGTCTGTGCTTCAAAGTTTGCAAGATTCTTGTGTCCCTTGAGGATGGACATCATGCTGTATGTTGGCAGGGATCAGAAGACCCACTGCCTAGTCATGCCTCTCACATTAAATCAGTGTACAGTACTGACAGGCTCGGGTCCCCTTGGGAACCTTCATGTTCCTCCTTTATGTGATGATGAAGAAAGCTCTCTGCATCTAATTAAATCACTGTTGAAAGGTGATGATTCTCAGAGTATGCAGTAGGTCCCCTGGGGGTCCACAGGACCACTTCAGGGGGACCGTGAGGTGCTTTCTTTTCCAACCACATTCCTACAGGGGACCAGATTTTCTTCTTAGACTTCAATCAAAAACAACCTGTGGGAACAGTGTGGCTGCAGAAACAGGTCTGAGAACCCAGCTGTATCCCATTAGGCCAGACAGTAAAGAAGCATGCCAAAGTGTAAGACAATGCTACTTTTCCAACTGAATGTTTGTATTTTGAAAAATATCAGTATTTTTCACACAACACATTATTTATTTTAACATGTAATGGGTTTATTATTTTTTTAATGGATCGATGAAATAATTTTAAGTTTTTCAATTTTAAGTAATTAAATTCAAAATGATAAATATTGGTAGATATGACACCTGCAAATAAAAGCACTTTGGGGTCTTCAATTTCAGGAATGGGAAGGTGTCTTGAGACTAAAAAGTTTGAGAAATATTGCAGTTAGGATTGAACAAGACTGAGCCTGAGGATGGACCAGGCTTCGTGAGTCTAGGGGCTGAGGAGCCACGTTATCCCCATTTTACAGAGGGTGAAGCTGGAATACAGAGAGGTTAGGTAATTTGTCCAATGTTACACAGAAAGAATCAGAACCAAGGTAACCAGCCAGATGCTCTGGCTCCAGAGCCCAGACTCTTAACCACGACATTATACTTACTACTTGGTAGATGCCAATTTCTTTTTCAACACAAATGTTTAGCTATGTGTTACATGGCGGTACAACTACTGAAAGGGGCTCCTTGCTGTAAAGTCACTGAGAACACTCACTTCATTTTCCAACCTAGGCCTAGAGCCTGCCTCTCTCAGTTCCCCACGGGCTGTTTCCCATCCTTGGCTCCTTCTTCCCAGGGTGGGAATACGAGGCCTTTCCCGTGAAGTTTTTGTGCCAGACAGAGAGCCCTGGCTGGCCCTCATCACAGAAGTAGAAGGACAGAGTGTCTCTGCCCCAAACCGGAGAGGAAGCAGGTCCAAGGAGTAGGTGGCCTGATGCTGAGACCCAGTGCTCTTTCTCCTCATCTCCATCACCATCCCTCGCCCTCGGGTTGTGGCAGCGGCTGCTCGATCCATAAGGAGGACACCTGTCAGCCATCCACAGGGCCCTGGAGCCGCCATCTCCCAAGTAGTAAGATGGAAACGGCCCAAGAGGGAAACCCTGTGTCCAGCAAAGGAAGGCAGGGCTCAGGCCTCTGGTGTTCTCCAAGGGGCAGGCACGCATGCAGAGAATTCCAGCCCCCTCTTTCTTTCTCCACAGGTCCTTGGGCAGGCGCCTGACCCATCTAGCTGCAGAGAAGGCTGTGCACCAAGAGAAGTATGATGATTGACAGGCCCCGCGATCACTGTCCGGGGAAGAAATGGGAAACAGACCACAGGGTCCCTGATATTTCCTCTCTCCCCACTTCAGGAAGGTCTCCGCAGAGCTGTCCGTTGAATTCCCATAGCACCAAAGAGGAGGCTGGCCTGCAAGTGACCCATGCGCCTTTGCCCCTGAAAGGCGAAGCATAGAACGGCAGGAAGTCTCGGGAGCGGGGCATGTCCCGGGGAAGTAGGCTCAGGAGGAGGCTGGAGGCTGGATGCAGCCTGGGGAGGGGGGCCGTGAGCTTTGGTGCTGGGGTGCCCTGTGGTGCCCTGGCTTACAGAGCCTCCTCTTATATTATCTCATCCAACTCCCCTGAAGCTTTGGGGATTTCGAGAAATGCAAATCTTTTTTTTGTGTGTGTGCAAATCTTATTTTTCCTCTGTTTCTCCTTTTTTAACATTTTCTTGGGGTAAAATACACATACATTTTTACCATTGCTGACATTTGATATATTCACAATGTCGCAGAACCTTCACCTTTCTAGTTTCAATTTCATGTATCAATTACTCATTATATATAAGAGATGAAGAAAACATAAAAAGAAATAAATTGTTCAAAATTCTATTCCCAGAGGACAGCCAGGGCCGTGCCTCCCAAGCCAAGCCCAGAGGCACCCCAGGGCACCGCAGCCCATTCCCAAAATTTTGCCAAGATATTTTAAATTTTGCGGGAGACACAGCGACACCTGTCGGATACTCCTCAAACTGCAAGCTCCAAGCAGTTCCCGTGAGAGTAGAGCATGCGGCCTTCCTTCCAAAAATGTCACAGATAGCAAATACCACGTGTAAATCATTGCAATTCAGGCAACGATGTGATGGAGTTCAATGCAATTCCAAGGTCTGAGAAGTTGTGCAGTGCCCAACGCACATCCCATTAGCAAATAATTGTGGTTACTTAAGAATGAAATGAAAATATTTTCTTTCAATTTCTGTGTATTAACTTTTTTTAGATGGCTACAAAGTTGTTAGAATGGAAGTACATATTGAATCATTTAGCTTTAACTTCTTAATCAGCTGGGTGCGGTGGTACATGCCTGTAATCCCAGCACTCGGGAGGCTGCAGCAGGAGGATGGCTGCAAGTTTGAGGCCAGCCTGGGCTATATAGCAAACTCGAGGCCAGGCTGAACTACATAGCAAGACCCTGTCTCAAAGAAAAAAAATAATGAAAATAACTTCTTAATCAATAGATCTTTTGGGGACATCTGTTGACCCTAGGGATGTGACGCCGAGGATGCCACAAATAGAGACAGTCTGGGATTCTCCATTCAAGGGCATTTGCATCACGAGGTCTGTGTACAAACAAATGTGCATAGTTGGGCTCGTATGTGGATACAATTTTCTGGTTGATATGACAGCGAATCTGTTAAGACACCAAGCTCCAAAGGGCAGAGTTCACACAGCTAACCAGCTGCATACTGTCACACCCTGCTGCTGCTCTTTGTGAAATCCCTGACATAGCACCTCTCAATGGCTCCCTCAAGTGCCGGCCTCCCCAACCATCTCAGGGCTTGGGCTTGCTCTGCCTTACCTAGGGTGTTGGCACGGTGTGGCCCCCAATGCAGAAATGCCCCAATCTTGGTCATCATCCCCTTGCTGAAATGTTCTCTACTCTCAGACTAACAAGTGTCATAAATAGCAGATAATGCCTGGAAACAAAACCCACCGAGCTACTGTTAATTGTGTATACTTACATGGGAATGAGCTTTTCAGAGCCTTTCCCGAGAGAAATTTTGAAAGGCAAAATAACAAGGGCTCTGAGAGGCATGGGTAGGATGGGATCTCCACTAGGAGTCCTTGGAAGTGGATTGATCCCGAGAACTGCTGCGTACAAGTGTGTCGGGATGCATTTGTGGGAGACACACCTAAAAGAAATTGAGGGAGGCAGAGTTGGGCAAGGAGGAGCTGGGAGTGATGTTTGCAGCCCAGGTGAGGCTCCGATGGCCCTCCAGGGTTTTCCCAAATGGAGCAAGGAGTGGTCTTCATATCCTAGCATAGAACAGTCACTGGTTGCAAGCCGCCCCTGGGAGCGGATGTGATCCAGAGGGAGGTAGCTCCTGGTGCCACCACATGCAGCTGCGAGCCATTCCAGCGGACGGTCTCAGCAACTCAGGGATGGGTGCCTTGGCGTTGACCAGGGAGCCCAACTGGTACACGCTTGCACATAGCTCGGGACCTTGTGCAGAAAGGAGAGGAGCCTGATCCGGGACAGCAGGGGCCCCAGGAGCAGGCAGACTCCACCCTCCAGCTCTTAGAACCAAGCTAGAGGGTCAAGTGCAGCCTTCAGATTCATTTTGTCTGGCTCACGTGCTGCCAGCATTTGAAAATTAGATTTCATACAGAAATCTGCATTTTCAGCTTCTGTGGAAAACTCAAGGTCTGGACAGTGTCAGGCTCATATTCCTCCAGGGTCTGTGGTAGTTCCCTAAAACTGGGCCCGGCTCTCCCATTTTCCTCCGTCCTACCTGACCACCACGTGTCCATGCCACACTGTTTTGCTATTAGTTTCTCACACTTGTCTCCATTTGTGTGTGCTCCCAGCCCGGCCCTGAGGGACACTGAGTGGGCCACCCTGGGTTAGCAGTCCCCACATGCTGATTGGACAGTGACTCGGGGACAAACGGGGGAAGAAGAGATAGTTCTTCTCCCTCCCCTGGCCGAAAAACTCCAGCGAGCACCATCCCATCTCCCACAGCTGGCTTAGAATCGCATCTTCATGAGATCAGAAAGATCATCCTAGAATTTGTACTTGCGTCATCCTAGAAGCTCAGATTTCTTCTTCAGGGTCCCCACTAACTAGTCATTCTGCGCGCATTCCTCCAAAGACAGGGGGCTTACTAGTCCCTAAGACAGCCCATTCATTTCCTTCCTGGCCACTCTACCAGAAAGATCTTCCGCATGTGAAACTATAATCTTTTTCCCTGTAGCTTCCACCATCTTCAAGGTACCTGTGAGACTGAGTGGGCCAAAGACCCAACTGTCATTTGATAAACACCTAGAAATATCCACTATGTCCCTGTCACTGGGGTGGGAATGTAATGGTGAGTCAGGCAGACATGGCCACTGTCTTCTTAAAGAAGGAATGGTGGACTATAAGGAAATAAGTGGTTACAAATGCTAAGGACACTGAAGGAGAAATCTAAGGAGTGTGTGTAACAAGGGGGAGGAATAAATACCCTAACCTAGTACGGAGGGATGGGAGGATGTCAAGGAGACTTCCTGGAAAGAGTGAAGTTAAGAGGTCTTAAATTTGAGAAGGAGTTGCACAGGTAAAGAGTTGGAGAAGAGCAATCATGCACGGCTGGCATGCACGAAGGTCCTGAGGCAGAAGAGCAGTCTGTAGCCAAGCTTGGGGTATGGAGCTCATCACAAGTCAAGGCTGGTGTGCAGCTTGGGTCAGACAGCATGGACCTGTGGGAGGATTGGGGACTTTATTGTCAAGACGGTGGAAGCCACTGACCAGGGAGTAACACGACCAGATCATTCCCTCCCTTCTGATGATCAGCCTAACCCACGTCATCTGGGTGTGAATACAGTTGCCCAGAAGTTCCCTCTGCCTCTCCAGGGAGGTCCTGGCCCCAGCCAACCCCAGGGCATCCATGGCAGCCAGAGCCCCTTCTCCTGGAACCACCCCAGGCCCTGGATGTCCTCAGAGAAGAGAGCAGAGCCTGGAAAGAAATGGTGTCTGGTCCTCTCCTTCGCCCTTCCCCAGCCAGAGTGGACCAGGCAGCCCTCTAGGACAGCCGTGCAGGGAAGACAGGGAAGTGATTAATCCCTCTGCCAAGCCCTGCAGAGGAAACTGCCAGAACCAGCCGGCGGAGCTCAGAGGTCCCATCTGGGAAACTACTCAGGGTTTCCAGGATCTGACCCGACGGCAGCTCCGAGAGGGCCCCAGCAATCGCGGAAACACTGGCGGCAGGTCCTCGTCTGATGTCTGCTGCTACCGTGGGAGCTTCTCGCGGAAGCCTGGCCTGGGGTTCTGACGCCCGTCTGCTGGTACCTGGGCCTGCCACGCCCTCGGAGGCAGCTTGTCACCCTCCATGAAACAGCAGCACCCATCTCCTTCAGACCACTGTGATTTTTAAAACACCCTGAGCAATCCAGTTCCATCCTGCCATCGCTTGTGCTGCTGTTCTTTCTGGCTCAGTAGAGCGAGGGCTTTAATCATTCCCCTGACCAAGGCAACAAGTCATCCTTGAAAGTTAATCAGCCAATTCGAGGTGGCTCAGAGACTGACATTTTTTTGTATTTTGCTTTTCTTCTTATGTGCCAGGGACTGTTCCCAGTCTTTAACTGACATTTGCCCATTTAATACTTGCAGCAATCCTGTGAGACAGAAAACACAATTGTCACCATTGTACAGAGGCGGAAACTGAGGCACAGAGAACTTAATGAACACTCTTGGTATCCAGGAATCAGTACCTCAGAAACACACCAGATGATTTCATCTGTGGACAAATTTGAGAAATAGAGATGGGCTGCTCTTTGTCCTCAATGGGGCCTAGGTTAGGACCTGGGTCTCAGTTTCTTTGCCTGTGAAATGGGCATAAATCCTGCCCTGCCTTTCTCCTAGAACTATAGTGAGTGCCATAACATGAATACTGTGCTGCAGAATGAAGATGCTTAAATACGCTGGTATCCCCAAAAGTGGAGTGGTACTGGGAAGGGCGGCAAGGAGCCTGGGATCAGAGTCAGACAGACATGGGTTGGTATCTGGGCACCCTCCATATACCAACTCTGTGACCTTGGGCAAGTGGCCCACCGCCTCCATGGCTCGGTCTCCTCTATACAATCGGAGAAACCTGGGTGCCCCGTGGCAGGTGCCCCGTGCCAGTGGTGAACATCAAAGGCAACACTGCCCAGGACCTGCTGCTCTGTGTCAGCACAACAGCTGCACACATGGGCGGCGGTCCAGAGGTGTCTGGTGAAGTAACTCATCCCTCCTGGCCCTTCGGTCTCTGGCCGGGGCTCCCGCTCCACTGTTGCGGTCAACACAACCACAGTGAATTTGGGGTCACCTCTCAACTTTCTCCAGGACAGGTTTGAGATAGAGTTTGGGTGGCCCCGGGGGTGGGGCAGTGTTAACATGTCCCTAAACACTTGCCCCACAGGGTCCTCCGGGCCATCCTCCCCGGACACATCCCAAAGCTCATGGCCACACCGCCCTCTTCACTGCTTTCCCCGCAAAGCGCGAGGGCACAGAACCACTTCTCAGGTCCAGGCCTCACCAGTCAGGCTGTCTTGCCTGCTCAGGGTCTTGCCCCTTCCAAGACCCTCAGAGTCCTCTGTCACTGCAGGCCCGCCCTCCCATCTCCACCGAGCCCCTACATCCCCTCATTTCTTCTAAGGCCTGGTGTGGAGCCCAAAGCCAGGCAGGCTGCCTGTTTCCATTCACCATCTTTCCTGCCGCTCTTCCTAATCACAGGCACAGGGGCAAAAATGGGGAGCATCCAGAAACTGGCCCCCCAGAAAAATACCTGTGAACGCGTCGGACGGAGTACCCCACTTCCTTTGCTGTGGCCATTAGAATCAGCATGACGGCAGAGGAATGCAAAGCCACGGGGAAGCAGTATGAAGGTCAGAGAACAAAGTCCCCCCAGCAGACTGAGCAGGGCTGAAAGGATGGGGAAGTCCCTGGAAAGACATCTTAGGAAAAGAAATCAAGGAGCAGGATCCCGATGCAGAAAAATGGAAGGAAAGCTAGGAGAAGTCAGAGTGACCACAGCTGGAACATCTGCAGGTGGACCTTTGGAAAGGGCTTCCAGCTGCTTCACAGGGAGACTGGGCCGACGGTGGCAGGCAGCGGGGATTTGGGTGGGGTGCACAGACCCCTTCAGCTCTGACACACGCAAGGGACAGCTGGGGATAAGACCGGTCCCTCCTCAATCCCAGACTTCTAAACAGCATTCCCAAAGGAGAAGCAAAGTAAGCTCACATTCTCTCCCTCTGCCAGCAGTAGCTTTAACAGTTAAGGAGAAAGAGAGATGGAGGAAGAAGAAAGACAAAAAAAAAAAAAGGACAAAGGGTATGTATTGGGGCCCTCCCTTCCAACCAGGATCCCTTCTCTGCACCAATGTTTCCCAGATCACGCATCTCTGTGCCCTTGAAATCACCCTGCAACCTCTCCAGGGCGTCCCTGCAGCACCATGATGTCCTGGCACCCCAGGCAGATTCATGGGCAGGCAAAGGACCATGGGCCATTAGATGTCCGTCTCCAAGCAGGACTTTCCCTCCCTCTGCCCACAGTCCTAGCTGAGTTTCCTTGTCCACTTTCCCCCTTGGCTCATGGGACGCTGCTGATAAAAATCCAGGGGCCGTGGAGTCCTGGGGTCCACATCCAGCTTGGCAGCCCTTCCCCAGTCTGAGTCCTCGTGGGGAAAACGAGATGACTGGAATGGAGCTCCTGAGGCCCTCGCGGTGCCGAGATCCTAAATCGCCACCTGCTGCAGCCAGATGTCATCACTGAAAACAGACTCGGCTTCGGCTTTGATCTTCCGGGTGGGGAGGATGGGCTCCCAGAGTGGGGCCAGCAGTGCGGCCGGCCGGGCGGGAGGCAGGCGGTGGGGAGGCTGTTCAGATGGGAGCCTTCCCGTGCCAGAGCGCCAGACACAGGGGCCGGCGTGTGAGCACGGGCGGGTGACAGGATGGAGGGTGGATAAGAGTTAAGAAGCCCAGGACGTGGCTCAGCCAGGGGCTCAGAAGTGGATCAGCTGTGCTGTGTCTGCACCCATCTCTGGGCTGATCTTGAAAGGAATAGGGAAGAGTGCAAGGGTGGGAGGGCGCGTGCTTGAGGACTTCCTGGGCATGCAGACAGACAGACAGACAGACAGACACACACACACACACGCATGTGCGCGCGCGCGCCTTTCCAGGGAAGAAGGCAAAGCCAACATCGGCACCGCTCTCAATCAAGGGTATGATCCAGCCAGCGCTGCTGGGCCAGTGTTACATGATTACGCTATTCCCGCACCCAGGGTAAAGAGCCATAGTCCTGAGCTCTAGGAGGGTCTTCCATATCCACCCCAACCCTGGCACAGTCCAAGGGTCCCAAGACTTCTCCACAACCACGCAATCGGGGGGTGAGCACTGGGCTAGGCAGAGGCAGCCACCCCAGGATCCCACCCAGTGCCACGTCTGCCGTCCCTGCTGACAGATCAGGGTCCGCGTTACCGGTGGCTGCTGATATGTATTAGCCTCCTTCCTCCCCTGCAGGTCCCCTCCCACCTCAGCTGTCCCTTTTCGTTGCTTCCTGGAGTTCCTTAGCTGCAGAAGGAGCTCTGGGTCCCGGAAGAGAATGAGGGAGACCCAGATCACTGCCTGTTCCCTCCTGGAGCCCCAGTCCTGATACCAGGCGAAACAGTCAGGGCGTCTCCAGGTGCTGCAGCTGTCTGAGGAGGCACAAGTGTCCCTCCCATGCTCGGGTCGTGTGTCCCTTCACCGAACAGCCCAGGATATCAATCCTGGGGTGCTAGCTCCGTGACAAGAATCCCACCCAGCTTGGCTCCAGAGGCAGCACAGCAGCCCCTCCCCAAGCCTGTTTACTGATGATCAGGAGAGGGTTTTAATCTCAGAAACAGTCAAGGTGGGGACGGGGAGTGGGGGTAGCTGGGAGGGCCATATGGAACCTGTTTGAGGCGCTGGGTCAGAGCCCAGCTACACCTCCACGCACTGGGGTGCCGGCCAGCTCCTGCCTTTGCCTGCTCAGCTCCGCCAGAGAGGGGCAAGGACGTGGGAGAGCAGACAAGCAAGCCGCGTGGGGATGAGCGTGTACTACGTGTGCATGCAGCCGCTGTCCTTTATGCGTTCAGCCCGGGGCCTGGACCGGGGGCTGGCATTAGAAGGCTTGCAACTCACAATATGTGGAGATCACAGGGATCAACAGAGTGCCATTCCGGTCTCCTCAAGGCTTACCTAGGAACGCCACTCTTGGTTTGCCTCACCATTTCCTCTGCTGGGCTGCTGGTAGAGGTAGTTCTGGAAACCCCTGGAAAGTACCATTTAGTCTCACTTTGGCTTTGTGGCCTCTGCACACCGCCAACTCTCTGTCTCTCTGTCGGCCTGTAGCAAACCCAGTCCACTCCCGGATGTCAGGCCTACACAACGCCAGTGGGTTAGGTTGATCTTATGACGAATATGACTAAATAATGACGATGCTGCTTGGATTTGTGCCTCACTGCACTGAACTTTGGGCTGATCCAGGTTTGGGCTGACCTTGCTAGATTTTGGACCAACCTTACAGAATTTCCAACCAACCACCTCAGTCCACAGGAAGGCTGAACTTCTGTCTAGACTCCTAGGACTCTGGGATGAGCTGACAGAGTTCTGATGGATTTTGCAGAAGTTTTCATGAAATTTGACTGAAAGTAATGTGGCCTGACTTTCCTGGCTTTTTAACCCACCTGACTGAATTTCTGACTGGTTAGACAGAAAAGTTCTAACTGGTTTACTGGATGTTATTTTAAAAGTTAAATTTCTTGAGTGTTTGACTGAGTTCTCTGGATTCTTTCACACCGAATCGGCCAGATGAGGGGCTACTAGATCCAGACTAAATAAAAGGAAATCAATCGAGGAGGCTTGACAGGCAGGTTCAGGCACAGGGCTGAGCCCCACCTCCCCCTCGAGTCTTGCCCAGAGCCATCCCCGACTACAGAGGGCGCAGGGCAAGCCATGCTACGGGTGCTTTATCCCACTCCTGAAAGCTCCCAGCATTGTCTTCATTGCCATCGCCACTGACCGTTCATTGCCTTCCTTCTTGGATCTAGCATGGCCCTGGTCTTAGATCTGGGCATTAGAAATTCTAGGAAATCATGATTTCAAGTCAGTTTCCTTTGAATCCGTTTCTAGCCGGAGAGTCATAGAAACCGGAGCTCCACAGCATGTGCTGGTGTCTGTGTGTCTTCTTCCTCCTGTACACACTTATTGATCCTTTATGGAAAAGCCTTTCTGTGTCAGACATGACTTGGGCTCCGGCAGCGCAGAAACACAAACCCTGCCCTCAGTGACTCACGGAGGCAGAGGAATGCAAACTGCCATGGGGTTACAGGCCCAGGGCACCGAGTGCCAACTGCACGGGGTGAGGAAAAAGCCGGGAAAGACTTCCCGTGGGAGGCGCCACCTACTCATCCTCCGACACCCAGTTCGAGTAGCACTTCTTCTTTGAAGACCTCCTAGATTACCACAGAATGGGGAATACATGTCTTTCTCTCCAGAACTCCTTTGGCTTTGCACGCAGACGATGAGGCACCAGTCACCACATTGCTAGTTCCCTGCCCCATTCCAGGTTTGTTTCCTTCTGCTCTCTCCTGTCTCCATGCCGACAAGAGTGATAAGGGGCTCCCTGGAATATGGAAGTTGAGGGATTGATACAGGGGCACAGGACTGGAAGACACTGCCATCGGTGGCTCTTCATGGCCAGGAAGTGTACCAAGGGGCTCTGGTGTCCTGACCATTGACTATTCTGGACAGAGACCTAAAGGTAGATCAGGGGAACCCACATATCAAAGGAACTTCCAACCTCCAAGAGAAAGGTCACTTGCGTGGTTCTCAGTCCAAGTTATGCACCAATCTGAGGCACAAGAAGGCTGAGAGAGGTCCCCTAGGTGTAAACATCCCACATGCTACCCCAAAGCACCCCATTATCCAGGAATAGCAATGACAGTCTTTGCTTCTCTATGGACCTTTGTCGTAGCCAAGATACCTTCGACACACGGTCCATTTGATGGATGTTTACTGCACCTTTGCTTTGTGCTTGGCTTTGGGGCTTGTAAGCAATGATATGAGCAGGCATAGTGCTAGGCTCTTCACACGCATCACTCTTCGGCCTTCACAATGACCCCTTGGGAAAGATGAACACGATGAGCCCCAGAGTTTATCCATTTTCTAGCATACACAGCATTAGTAGTAGAACCAGGATTTGAATTCACCTCTCGAAAATGACTCGATCCCCATAATTCCTTCCCCCATCTCCAGACCTCTTGACACCTTCCCCCAATAATTTTGAAGTGCTGGAGCAGGTGTTAATGTCCCCTCTTAAGGAAGAAGAAACCTTAGTGGACCACTGAGACTCTCCAGAGGTCTCAGAGAGGCCGGCAGGGGTGCCAGGCTGGGCCCCAGCTCCCACACTGCTCAAAGAGAATGCCTGCCCTAATGCGGCACACAGATGGCCTCCTGCCACCCCAGGCTCTTGTCTCTAGAACGCCCTCTGCCATGTGGCACTCAAGCTCCTTTCACAAATGCTGTGTCCAGTCCCGGTCCACCTGGCCAAGGTCTTTGGGGCTCAGGACAAGGTCAACATTTGCCCAAATGTCAACAGGCCAAATCTTTCTTGTGTGTGCAGACTGGGTAATGTCAACTGGGCCTGTTTCTCTTCCATCTCTTCCTGCTGATTGCGTGCCTCTTCCCTAAAATGTTCAAGTCTTTCATTCAAGGACAAGGACTCTCCTGTTATTTTGAGACCTACTTAGTGTAAACTGTGGCTCAGAGAAAGACGCAAAGTTACAGGAATCAAACATGAAGCTAAGTTTCCAGACTAGAATTTCACCCTCAAAGTGTAAGAAGGTCAGGCAAGCCCTGAGGAGGCCCCAGGGTTGCGAGGGGCCTTGCTCACTTGGGGTCCCATCCACCAGGCTGATCTCATGGGGACTGCCTTCTTTTGGGGGTTTAAAACTTTGAAAACTTTGATTATTCAGAAACAAGATGGAGCATAGGAGAAAAACTCTTTGCAATAAGAAAACTGGAGTTCAAACCTAGCTCTGGCCATTCATTTGTGAGGCCCTAGTCCTCAGTTTACCCATCGTTTTCATGAGAGGCCCAGGCTTTGTCTCCAAATATGATTCCAACTTTGGAACTTGTCACATTGGTTCTTTGACAAGACCAATTTTGGAAAATCATTGTGATGAGGAAGTTTTGTCTTCAAGACACAGTTCTATCATCGCATTTCCGATGGCACATGCACTCAATTATCTGTGCACTCCTTAGAATAGTAATAAGATGAAGAAGAGGAGCAATGTGACATTTATGGAGCACTGACTGTGTGCCTCTGTCTTCTAAGTGTCCTGTGTGTGGTAACTCATATAATCCTCCAACAATCCTACTGGGCATGTATTAATGTTACCTCCCTCCCCATTTTACAGATGAACAGCTCAAGGCTTGGAGAGGCAACACAACAATTTAACACATCAAATTCATGTGGCTGGAAAGCAGCAGAACCAGGGTGCCATTCCAGAGCACACATGTTCAGTGACCTTCCACACAGTCCGCTGCAAGACCAAAGAGGCATCTTCAGAATTCCAGCCCAGAAGGGAAGATGCAGCTTGTATATTTGCTCTTTTAATGCAAGTTGGGGAAGCGATCAGGGATAAGAGAGAAATATAAGGTCCCCTGGCAGCTCAGAAGAGGGGAGAGAGCCTCTAGCTGGAAGGAGAAGGGAAGCTTTGTGAAGAGGTGATGTTTCTACCAGGCCTTGAAGGACAGGTAGGATCTGGAGCCATGGAGGCGGGGGAGAGAGAGCAGCAGGGTTTGTTGGGGAGCAGCCCTGAGGAAGTAGACTGGAGAGCAGAACATTTGAGGGGAGTCACAGGGGCTGTGAGTGCCCCCTTTGTTCCTCCTGAAGGTGATGGGAGAAAAGGCACCTGGATGGGACGTGTCCAGGCGCTTTGGGAATCCCACGTGGAGTCAGCAGAAGCAGCAGCAGTGTGTGCGCTCAGGGTTCTGGCAGAAGACAGTTTGACTGAGCTCGATGGACGGACAAATAACCCTGGCGCCCGTGGAAGGGTAGGAGCAATGGGAAGGCCTCAGAGACCCCCAGCAACGAACAAGGGCAGGAAACCCCATCACCGGAACTGGTGAGAGCAGGAAGCACTACAGCAAGGTCTGCAGACCTTTGAGGAGGCGACCACTTCTGCGAACGCAACCTGGAGCAGGAATGGAGCGAGAACCAGCCCTCAGATCTCGTTCAGGGGACTCCACTGGCAGGTGCCAGAACTGGCCACCGGCTGTAGGAGTCTGCAGTATCAGGGTTTGGAGACACAGAACAGGGCAGAGGGGCAGAGAAGGATGGAGAGACAATGGGAGTGGGGGAGGCAAACAGAAGACTCACCACCCGCCGCAGAGTAGAGTGGCCGTGATGGTTTGGAGAGAGAGACTGTGAGAGATTGAACAGGCCAGTTGGAAGGAAAAGGAGGTGCTGGGGACAAATGTGGGGGGCAAGAGGAAATAAGATGGACAGAATTTGGCAAGCAGCAGTCTGCAAGGGCAAAGAGCATGGGAGCCTGCTAAGTGCCAGGGGTGCATGTAGCAGACCTTCGAAGCTAATTTAAAAATAAACTACTGTAAGGATCTGCTCAGGCGTGTTTTCCATCCAAAAGGCTTAAAATGCCCCTGAGGTAACGGGTGACAAGCTGGACAGGTGGGGACATGATCGGAATCAAAACGGGGCTACCGTGTTGAGCCCGAACAGCAACAACAACGAACACAACCGGGAAGCTGTGACAGAGGGGTGCTGAGCATGCACGTCTGGTAACAAGAACTATCACCAGAGACTTTAGCAGTACCTGGCAGAGACTGCCACAACCTGACACAGAAGAACTTCCGCAACGGCGTCTGCTCGCTGACTGCGCGTCCAACCTCGCTTCGCGCCGGCCTCGACACCCTGCTCATTGATCCTTGTAGCTGAGGATAGTCAACTCAAGCAATTTACATAACCCTCCTCATTTTGCCTTTAAAATCTCCCCCTTGCTTCAACCTCTTTGAATACACACATAATTTACTGTGTGTGTGTATTCCCGTTGCAATGCTCTGTGGTCCCCAGATAAGTGTATTAATCTGGAGAATCTCTCTCCACTTGTTATTTGGTTTGTCACAGGGTTCCTGTGGAAGGGCCAGGGCAGCAGGATCGTCTCTTTATTGTAGTCACCCCTCAGCTGGCCTGGACTTCCAGCCTGCAGAGGAGTGAACTGAGGCTCTGGGGACTCCAGGGGTCTGGGGAAGGTCGCAAAGCATGACTGCCACAGAGCTGCAACTAGAAGGTGCCACAGTCCCACGACTCTCACCTCTCCCCAGCTGGAGTGATACAAAGGACAACGGTGCTTCTCAGTCCAGCTGGGAGAACCAGGACTCGCGCTGCCACCCTCCCTGTGCTTGGGGTGGGCCTGGGTCTTTCCAAAGCCCCAAGATGAGTACATCCTGCCTTAGAAAAGCCGCAGGAATCTATCAAAGATGGTGCCTGGGCAGGCATCTCCCGAATGAACTTCCGTCTCTGTGTTTCCACAGCCTGGTCTCCATTCAACAGGTTTCTGGGGAAGTCAGTTGTGATGATGGATTGCGAAATAAACAATACCGCTCAGAGCAGTTTCATTACCCTGTCGCAGATTTTTGGCAACTCCTCAAGTCTGGCTTGTTTTATGTCTAATTACATATCGCCGTGCATATCCCCCATATGTTATGTTTCACATAATAAATACATGGAAAATCTTTCTCTTTTTCCATCAGACGCTGCCCAGAAATGAACAGATTTCTGGTGTGTGCTTATGCAATAAAGAAGCATTTGTTTCAGCGATGGTGGCACTTCATGACCCGGCTTCCTGGGCCCTGGCACTCTGACTCGGAGGGCTTGGTGGGGGCTTCATACATTCCATTTTTGCCTGGAAGCAAAGGACCTCGTCAGGAGCAACGTCCTGGGTGACTAGAAATTCAGCCAGTGCCCAGTCTGGGAGCCAAGGGGGCTGCCAGGCTATCGAAGGGGACGTGTCCGACCGCCAGAGATGGGGCCTGGCTGCAGAGGTTTCACAGAAAGGTGGGTTATTGATCAGTCATGGGGCACTTGGTTTAACCATCTGTCTACAAGCATTCAGTCAGCACCTTCCGTGCATCCAGGTGTGTTCTGGATGCTGATTAAGGAAAGGGTGGGGAGCGAGTGCAGAAAATATCAGAGTAGACGTGCAGAGGTGGCTCATGATGTGGTTATGAGAGCAAGTTTTTAAAATTGGACAGCCTGTGTTCAAGGCCAAGTTCCACTAGTTACCAGCTGTGGGATATCATTGGCAACTTCTTTGAACCTCAGTTTACTCATCCACAAATTGGGAATGCCAAGGTATGGCCTCCTTTTCAGGGTCATCATGGGAATTAAGTGAGATGATCCACTGAAAGGGGCTCCAGTGTAAGGTCCAAAATAGTTCATCATTACTATTACCACTACTGTTATTGTTATTCTCACACTACTGACTATAGGAGCAGGCTGTGGCGAGCTAGTAACATAAAGAAATAGAAGATGAGGCCCCTGGATCTGGAGTCCTGGATTTCAAGTCCAGCTCATGAGCAGCCAAAGAGGCAAGAGGTGCACACAGTGGGCAATTAAGAAGCAACCCGGTACTGGGCTAGAACGCAGGTTGTCAGTGCAGAGGGGATGGAGTGCTGAGGGCCAGAGTCGATGAGAGCTTCCTGAGGAACAAGGACTCAGGCAAAAGACACAGTGAGACAAGGGAAATGGATAAAAGGGTAGCATGACTAAAAGAAAGGTGACGAGGAAAAAGCACAGGGCTTTTGTGAGAGCACAGAGCCATTTATTATCCACTCTTCAAACACCTATGTGCCCCCTCTATCTCTAACCCTACTTGCCAAGTGCCAGGCAACCTGCAAGTCTCGGACACACCAAGCTGTAAATGTGGTCCTTGCTCCCAATCTAGAATCACCACCACGAAAGAAAACCAGACCCCAAATGAGGCTTTACAAGGCAGAGAAAGCCACAGTGAGGGTGTCTAAGACTTGTGACCTTGTCACAACACACAGCCCTTTCCCTCCTCTGGGTCTTGCTGCCTCCCCAGGAGAGGAGGCACGAGTCCTGCCTGCTCCCAGATCCAGCACCCTGGGGAGCCAGGGCCCTCACACGGCCCAGCTTCCTCCCCCACCAGGCCAGACTCAGTCGGTGGGGGTGGGACTGACTGGCTTGCCCAGGATGTGCTGTCTGTATCTGCTGCCTTTACACCTTCCCCTAATGCCAAGGTCGTCTCCCATCAAAGTCAAGCAGAGTCCCCTTCTGCTTCCCGCTGCTTCGTGCTGTCACGTCCTCTCCTCAGAGCGAAGAGCACCACAGAGCCTGGAGAGGGTGGGAAGGAAGGAAGCCTACTGGGGAAACAATGCCCACTGATTTTTCAAAATGTAGTAGCAGACCGTGTCTCTTTGAACTGTATCTCAAGGCCGTGACATAGATAATTCTATTGTGTCCATTTTATAGATGAGGAAATGAAGCCTGAGGTCTGAGAGGGGCACTGCTAGCCTTTGGATCCTGGTGACTTGCCCTGCTGTGCCCTGGCCCCATGCTCTACTTCTCTCCTGCCTCCTTTAGGCTTAAACGGGCAATGTTTGGGCACTGCTTGGGGAGCAGGAGGGAATCCATGTGATCCCCAGTCTCCCCAACCCCTGCTGACCCTGTCAACCCCCACTGCACCCCTGGTGCAGGTCCTCTGAGGCCCCAGCTCATGCCCAGTTCAGCATTTGGCCCAGAGGCACCAAGTGCCATTTTTCTTAAAGAGCAGATGTTGGAGCTGACAGGGACTTCCTGCCTGGTTCATGGCCAGTAATCAATAAAGCAAATATTGGCTATCATTATTTGTGATGTCCTTCGAGCCTCACAGGCCTAGCGAGAAAGCTATGTTACTTCTTTGGCAGAGATTAAATTATTTGTGTGCATTCACAGGCTACAGGGCAGTGCTAAAGTTCCCCATCCAGCAATGCCTAGAACTGGGCCTCAGGTCATCCCTTGTCCCATGTATGATCAAGGCCACAAAGCCGCTCCCAGAGACCTGGGTAATGAACTCCATGCCCACACACCAGGGGCTTTTCCTCTGCAGCCCTTGCTTTCTGAAGCTGATCAACAAGGACAGGCCCTCTGAAAAAAGTCAACGAAGGGGGAAGTCCCTGTCCACCTCAGGGGACCCTCTCCCTGCCCCAGCCAACCTGCAGAGCCCTGGTCCCTTTGCAAACTGACCCAAAGCTCAGCTGCCATCCCCACCTGGCCACTGTACCTTCAGGAAGCCCAGGTGAGTCAGGTTCAGTCAAGGTGACTGAGTTCATGGTAGTAAGAGGGGGAGGGACAGGAAGTAGGGGGGTCGCTGCCTGCCCCCTCTCATATCCCAGAAGGCCTCCCAGCGTGTTCCCCACATGCCCTTTCCCACCTTGGGGCCTCGGTGCTCTGAGCCTGGTGAAGTTGCCTCTGGCAGTGGCCCCGGATCCTGGCACCTGAGGAAGGCCCCTCTTCCTCCTCAGGCCACAGGTTAGGAGCTCAACACTCTGGGGAAGTTGTCTCTCCCCACAAAAGGCTCTGTCCCTCCCAACTCACACCATCCTGGGTCATGGCAGAAGACAGAGATCACCCTCAAATGTAAGTGCCAATTGCTAACACACACACGTGCGCGCGCACACACACACACACACACACACACACCCCTGCATGGGTGTGTTTGAAAATTTTTGTTCCATAGACTACTGATTAACTTTCACCCTCAATGCCCTTGAACCCCTAGCTTGGCCAAAGTACCATCAGAGGGTGGGGAGGCCTTTGTCTTTCCCAGTGACCTGCCCTATAAAGCCAGTGGGCTCTGAGACATGGTCCATCCCTCGTGTATGCACCTAGCCCTGTGGAGTCCCCACCTGTGGGGGAAACCCACTAAGGGGTCAGCAGACCCACCACCATCCTTGTTCATCCATGGAGTCTGGGGCCAGGTGAGACTCTATAGCTGGGGTCCTAGAGTGCCCATCTTCTCACTGTGTGCACAAGGCCATTGGGACAGTCCCCATCTGGTCACACCTGTGAGGCCTTCTCTTAGGCCTTCTCTTAGGCCAGGTCATGCAGCCCAGCTGCCCCTCAACACACAGAGTTCTGCCCATCCAGGGCAGCTTGGAAGCCATTCCCACTGGGTGCCTGTCACCACCCACAGCCTGCACCCTGGCTGGACAGACAGATGCAGTGGTGAGGAGGGTCAAGAGCCATCCTCAGTGGCCCAGCTCACCTGAGGCCTCAAGAGAGCCACCCTAGGTAGGAGGACGCCTACTTTCAGGCAGCCTGGTGTCTCGGGGTTGTCACGTGAACGCAGAGGGGAACCCCCAGGCCTTGAGAGCAGGTTTCCCCACTCCAACAGCCCCTACAGACAGGCTTCGGGGGAGGACTCCAGGGACACTAGGGAAGCAAACAGACTTCAGTCATTCCGACCACTGCAGAAGGTTCGGGTACCTCCCAGTGTTGTAGAGATGTGGAGACAGCCTCTCTTCTCTGTTTCTGCGGACTGGTGTGCAAGGACATCAGCTATCTGGGTTCAGTGTGCCATCCAGGGCATTTTCTTTGGAGGCAGCGTCTGTCATTCGGACGGGCCTCCCCTCTTGCTAGGCAGTTTGCACACAGATCTGGAGCCCTCCAGCTGGCCAGGTAGACCACAGACTTGGCAGTGGTTGAGGATTCCCCTAGCACTCCCGGGTCTATTTCTCTGTAGCTACTCACATCACCCACTGAGAAGTTACCTGTGGTCTAGGAGCCTGCAGGCCTCTACCTTCCGCAGGTCCGACTGAAATCCAAAATCTCCACCCTCCAGCCACGAGAGGCAGCTGGGAGCACTTTCTGAGTGGTTCCCAAAACCTGACGGCCCCGTACTGGTGACATCCCAGGTGCCCCCCTAAATACAACACCCCCGCCCCCACTCAGTCCCCAATGAGGCCCAGGCTGCTGCCTCCACTGTTCCTTCTCCTTGACCAGCACTTGGCCGTCTGGCCGCATGCCTAACCCTTGCCTCAGGCCCTCTGATGTCTCCTGTCCCCAGGGCTTTCATCCCGTTTGGGCCTGAAACCCCATAAAGAGCCCTCATCCTGTGCAGGCAGAGCTCTGACGCTGCCCTGGCGAGGCGAGTGGGATCTGGACTTTGTCTCTTCACACAGCCCTGTCCCCTCCCCAGGGCTGCGTGAGGGGCCTCACAAGCCACTTCAGGGATCGGAACAGCTGCAGCCAGAAGGAGTCAAGGGCGCACGGCCCCTGAGCCACGTCGGGACCAGCAGGAGTGGGCTCAGGGGCCCAAGTGTGGCAGGAGGCCACATAGAATCAGGGACTCAGGCCCCGAGGCTCAAGTGTGGCAATGATTTTGGCAAGACAAGGGACCTGAGTGAACCAGAATGGGGTAGAAGCCACGTCTGTGAATGGGCCAAGTCTGCAACAGTGGGTTGAACCCCGGCAGGGGGGCCAGCAGTTCTGCTCTGCCATCTTGGGGGAGTTTCTCAACCTCTCTGAACTGTAGATACATCATCCACAGAAACTTACCCCCTTTAACTGTTGACAGGGCTGCAAGAAATGTACATGAAGTACCTGGCATAGAACAGGGCTCAGTCATCAGCAGTGATCATTCTGACTTCATAGTCCTGCCTGGAAGATTAAAGCAAAGGAGATGAGTGTACTGCAGCTTGGTGAAATATGGCGTCCGGATGGTAGCAATTACCACTTATCAGCGTGTCTTCCTCTCCCTGGGCCTCCTCGCCCTCCTTCTCTCTTTCTCCTTCTAGTTTATTTTTTCTGGCTTAATCTCTTCTTGGTCTCTCTTTCTCTGTTCTCTCCCCTATCCTCCGCCCCCATAGCTGTTAGAGCCAACATCCAACACCAGTTTCATCTTCCCTCACTCCAGAGCTTACAATGGCTCCCCATTGCCCTGCATGCCTAAACTCTGCAGCAGCCTCACCCCAAGTCAACAGCTTTCCCCTCTGTCCCCCCAGGGTCTCCTCCCTGTATTCATGTGCACCACACATCATCCCCCTGACCTAGAATGCTTGTGATTGCCAGTTGCTCTCTCTTGTCAAAGGTCTCACCTACCTTTCAAGACCCACTTGAGCCCAATTTCTGAGCCAACAAAAAAACTTTTTAAGCAGCGATAAAAAAAAAAAAAGGTCATCTCCTTGGGAGAATCACCTTAAAATTGCCATCAAAATTTTCTAGCTGTGTGATCTTAGAAAACTGACCTACTTTCTCTGAGCCTTCCTTCTAAGGTGGTTATGAAGAACAAATTAAATAAAACAGTCTGTAACACTTGTGGCACAGGGCCTGGGGCAGGGAAAACGGTTAATAAATAGTAGCTGTTTTTGTTTTCCTGAGTCTTTGGCAAATAAAATGAAGCCACAAAAATCAGCCAGAAAGATTAGTCTTTTACTGTGCTATTAGTGATCATTTGGTTAAAATCAAGTAACTTCTCACTCACCAAGTGCCAGGCCAGGCTCCAAAGCCCCATGTCACCGAGCGTCCTTGGAGGTCTCGTCATTCAGCACTCATCTACAGGTGTCCCATCTGTGCTGGGAACCGTGCTGGGCGTGGGGCTGGGTAGAATTCGAGGCCAGCACATGTAGCTCAGGTTCACAAAGGGAAGAGTAGGAGGAAGGTGACAGGGTCACAGGACCCCCTATACTAGAATGTGGATAGTGGGCCGGGACATGACTTCCACTCTAGCTACAAGGTCTGCCCCATCCACCCTGGGCCCTGTCCCCCCTCTTGGCTGTCCCTGGCCTTCCTACCAGCCTCCCTCCTGTGCCGTCAATATGGACAGCTCAGTGCTGGCTCAGAGACACGGCACATGCTCTTCCTTCTACTCTCAGCCCCAACCTCCAAGGATGCAAGTGCCCTCCAACCCGCTTCTGTCCATTCTTATGGACACTCTACCTTCTTTTACAATCTTATGAAAAGGGCTCAGGTCCCACTGGAATCCCATGTCCTGCCCATGTCCTGCCTCCCCCGCCAACCCCCAGCCAACTTCGGTCCCGTGGGGACCTCACGCCCCTCACCTGCACCATGGAGCACCACGCCCACACGTGTCAAGAACCTGACACTGCCAGGGGCCCATTCACACTGCAGCGAGAGCTGGGGACACAGCCCTTACCAGAGCTAGAAGTGTGGGTGGCAGTTACATGGCTCCAACCTCAGGCACAGGCACCAGTTTGAGCCCAAGCCAGGGCACAGAGTGTCACTGGAGGACTAGTTGGATCTGAGGGGAAGGGACTACAAAGGAGGGAGGGCAAGCTGGACACAGGCCCAAGCTCAAGCCTGTCTACCCTGAAGCCCGTGGGAGCTATGCCAGGTCAAGGGCCCTTAGGGAACATGGCCACACCCCTGCCTCTGAGTTCCTCCCTCTTCAAGCCCCTGAGACAGGGCAGTCCACCTGAGGACCCCGGCGAAGCCCCCGCCCGATGCCCTCCTTGCGCAGTCCTCAGCAAACCATGAAGCACGGCCTTCCAGCATCCCTAGTTCTCTCCTAGTAGCATCCTCCTGGTTAGGCAGGATCAATGATCCCACAGCCCCACCCTCCACTCCCTTGCTCAGATGGTCTGCCGCCCCTGGAGTGAAGGGCGTGCTCTACACATGGTGCTGCTATTAGATCCAGAGGGGGTGGCTTTGAGAGCCGGAGGTAGAGGGCTGGGCTCTGTGCCAGCCGAGTGAGCAGGACTCTTGGGCCCAGGTGCTGTGCATCAGGGCAGGGAGTTGGTGCCGGATCCTCAGAGTTACAAGTGAGCAGGGAGGACAAGCTGGCCGATTCGTGTTCGTCGAGTGTTTGGATGATTTGCTAGTGTCCATAGCTGGAGTTGGCCTGGGGCATGTTCAGCTGAGCCACTTGGAAAATTTATTTTTTGGCCATGTGAATGTAAGGGTTGGGGGATTCTCCTGGCTCTCTTTGGTTCGCACCTACGATGGCCTGTTCTCCAAGACCCTTCCTGGGTGTCCCTGAGAGGGGACCAGAATATGTTAGGCTCAATGCTCAGAGGAGACACCAGCCGCAACCCGAGCCCCAGATTTGGGCCCCTTGGGGTCTTTGATGCTCTTAGGCAAAATACCCTCCCCTTCCTTCCTCTGATGACTTCTCTTCTTTCAATGGCAATGAGGTCCCACCGGCTGGTCTCCATCCACCAGTAGATCGACAGGTAATCTGACCTGGCGGATCTCTCAATCAGTCCATCGCTTCTGGAGTTGATCTCCACCATGGTAGCCACACCCCCATTCTCCTCCCACGGACCACAACCCCATCACATCCTCCACCACCGACTCTCACCCCCACCCCAAACTCCCACCCTCAAGGGTACAAGCAAAAGGAGTCCCTTGTCTGGGAAACTGAGGAAAGGCATTTAAGCCAGGCTGGCAACTTGTGAGCAAGGATTCTCGAGGGGCGCAGAGTTCTGATGAGAAACGCAGAGGCACAAGGGCATCACTGGAGTGGTTCCCATGTCTCAGCTACACTGCCCTGCACAGGACAAAAACCCTGTAGAGCTGGACCATTGAAGACCATCCTCATGTTCCTGGATTTGGAGAGGTCCTTTGGCCTTCAGGAGGAAGGGCTGTGGGATGTTTCATGGTGTCTGCAGAAGGGCTGTCCCTGTCCCTGCAAGGCTCATAGGATCTTGGATGAGACAGAATGTACTTTTAAAAAGGAGCTGAGTCCGCAGCTCAGTGGTAGAGCACTTGCCTAGCATGGTTGAGGTTCAGGCTTCCGTCCCAGCACTGCAGGAGTGAAGATGAAGGCGAACTTGGGACGTGAGCGATGAAGGACAGGGTGGCAGTGCCATCACCCTGGAAAGGAGGGGTCTGACCTCACTGGGCATCCTGGGGGCTTTTCTTAAGAAGGGTCTGAGCTGCTTCCCAGGCATGTCCTCTCTCCTGTCCTCACCTCAGGGCCCCTGCCTCTCAGTACCTGCTCCACACCCCTTCTACACAGAGGTCACTCCTGCAGGTCCTGCATGCGAAGAAGATGCCCACAAATGACAACGTCACTCCCCAGCACCTGGAGGTCACTCACTAGATGCAACAACCACCTCAGCGGCTGCCCACCCTGACCCACACACCCCTGGACACAAACCCCAGGGCAGCTGACTTGTCCAAGTTAAACGAAAACTGAGCAGCACCTCCCGCCTTCACTGTGATTCTATGATTAACTCTCAACTACTCTAAACATCAATTTCCTGTCTGTAAAATGGGACTGCCTCAAATAGGATTCACCAAGACCAAGGCAGGGGATGGTAGCATCCCAGATGAGGGTTTCTGAGAGCCAATGGCAGTAGATGGAGGCCAAGATGATTTTCCTTCAGACACTGCCGCCCTTGGAGACTCAGGTCCCACTCAGTGATACGGACTTTCCATCTCTGACTCAGAAGTGACCCAACTCAAGGGGGTGGTGGGAGAATACTCAACGGAACTGGGGACAGCAGGGAGGATGGGTCCCATCCTGGCTTTCCATCAGTAATGGCTTCGGGGGCCGACAACTGGAGACAGTGTGGTGTGGACGGCCGGGTGAGGGGGGAGCCTGGACAGCAGGGCAGGAAGGTGAGAACTCGAATGGGAGGGGTGGGACACACGGGCCTTAAATATAGCCCCAGACCATTGTTTCCTTGGGTAATTGTATTTTGCCTTTTTCCCTCTTGAGAGGCAGTCTAATGAGGAACTGGCCAAGACCGGGGCCGCCTGGAAGTTCTAGGAACACAATTGTTTCGTGATGAAAATTAAAATTGTATATTTTTTAGGTTTACAAAAGCAAACACACGAAGGTCACAGATTGGCCCTGTGCCTCCTGGAATCTGGGCTTGTTTGCTATTCTTCCTTAAGGTGCCTGAGGCGGGGGCCCGGAGGCCAGGGTCAGCTAGGGGCCACCCTGGGAAGACGGCCGAGGCACAGACCCCAGGGGACAGACACACAGTCGCCTTTGCCATCCCTGTCCAGGACAGCTCATGAGCACCCAGAGACTCAGGAGGTGACCTCCATAGATGTGTCCAATGCAGTCCCCCGAGTCAGGGAGGCGACTTACTGAGCTTTCAACATGAGCCGGCTGGCCAGAGCTAGAACCGGAGAGGGGCTGGAGGAGGCCCTCCACTTCTGGACACGGGGTCCCCAACTTCTCCTCCTAAAGCAGCCAGGCCTGCGAGGAAGGAATAAATAGCTGCTCTAATACATAGACATATCTGCATGCTGACCCCTCGTGCTGCTCGCTCTGGCCTGTCTTCTCCCTCTATCTCTCTTTCTTTCTCTCCTTTGTCTCTATTTCGATTTCTCTCTTTATTTCTGTCTCTTCTTCCCAATCCTCCCACATTTTGCTCCTCAAAGACTCTCTGTTAATTCAAGATTCTTCGTGCATTTAGCAGGCAGGTAAGAGATTCCAGACCGACCTCAGGCTGACAGACTGGCATTGTGTTGGTCAGTGGGCAGAGCCTGGCCCAGGATCCGGGCCCCAGTCTCCAAGTGAGCCAAGCACTCCATCTCCCTGACAGTGGTGGCCTGGAGAAGGCTGTGGAGAACCCCTCTCTGCTGGGCCACTCCACCCCCACCCCTCTTCCGGCTCTCCCTGACATGGTCGGGGGGAGCACCAGACTTCCCCTCCCATTGAAGCTGCTCCTTCCCGAAGGCCCCATGCTCACCCCGCCCTCAGACCACCCTGGCAGCCTCCCACCAGTGATCCAGGGAGAGGTGCTTAGTGGTCAGGCCCCACTTGCCAAACACAGCTTCCCAGCAACCGCAATGTGCGCTCCCGGAGCCACAGAACCAGCCCACCTGACTTCCCCAGCCACTGCTCCCCCGGGCTGCTCTTGAGGGGACATCAGGGAGGGGATATGGGGCAGGGGCCTTGAGAGCCAGCTTGCCTTCCAGACAGCTGGCATCCATCTGGGCAGCTGAGCCTGGAAGGGGCGGTCTGGAGTGCCCTGCTGCAAGCTTCAAAGCTGGAGACCAGTTCTCACCCCAGTAACAGCACCAGTGTCACCCAACTCGGGGCCAGGACTGTACTAAGTTTACACCCCAGAGTTACACCCCACAACAGCCTTGTCAGTATCCCCATTTCACAGATGAAGGAGCCAGGACTGAAAGAGCCCAAGTAACTGGCCCAGGAGCCCAGGATTCAAGCTCCATCTGGCCCTGGGGCCTGCACCCACAACACCCTCCCAAGCCAGCTCCCGCACCAGCTCCCAAGGAGTCCCGTAAGAAGATGGTGCCTTTCCCAACACCAAGACAGCACAGACAGAGCCGGCTTCACAGATGCCACTGCAATCACAGTAGCCTCACTGTTGCCATCTTGGACTTGTGAATAATTACCAACCAAGGGTCTGCCTTTAGCGTTTGTCCTGGGTCCTGCAAATCCTGCAGCCAGCCTGAGAAGCCATGAGCATCCCGGTCATCCTGTGGGAGGGAGAGCCGGCTGTTCACTTCTGTCTGTCTGCCCCCCTGACTCTCCGCTCTTTGCTCAGGCTTCATCTCACTCTGTCTCCGTATCCATGGGGCCACCCGAGCGCTCTCCAAGTCTGTGTCTTTCTCCAGACAGTGTCAACATGAGAAACAACAAATCCTCCAGCCCCCGCCCAGTCGAGCCACGGGAGGCTAGGCAAGGAGCTGCCCGGCAGGAGGTGCCCTGGCCCTGGGGTCCAGGCAGCTACAGATGAGACCTCTGGGGCTCTTCCTCTGCCTCCAGCTCCTGGAGACGGACATGTACAAGGGGGCCTTCCAAGCCTGGCCCAGGCTGCTGTCTATGCCCCTGACCCTGTTTAAGATCCCCAGAGCCAGGTGGTGGGCTATGCTCCTCGCCTTCCCAGGCATCTTCTTTGCCACCTCCGTCTGTAGGAAAGGGTCTTCGACCTCTCCCTGAGAACCTGATGCCCTACTACTCTCGGTCTGGAAGCTGAGATCTGGACCAGGCTTATTCTTGCCAAAGACGGAAGACCGGGCAGGGACACAGAGATGTCCTGGGCGTGGCACAGGTAGCAGGTGGGATGCTAGCCGCTACCCAGCTCAGCTACTGCTCCCCGTGAAGACTTAAACAAGCCACCCGGCCCCCACCCTTTGAGGTCCCTTCTTGCTCTGAGGACTCATAAAGGTGGGACTGTCACAAGCCCAAGGAGAAGCCCGTGTTTCCTGTAAAGCCAGCACACAAAGCCCAAGAGGGACACACTAAGGCAAACCTAGTATCTAACATCACCTCAGCGTCCCCAAGCCTTCAGCAAAGGCCCAGGTGCCACCACCTGGCCTGGCAAGGGGTCGGGGCCAGCCCTTAGGCTGTGGGCCAAGGGAAGAGGGGCTCTGCCTGCCCAGCCTGGCTCCCACCTGAGCAAGAGCTGGCGGCAGGAGCATTCCAGAATGTGTGCTTCAAGGTCTCTCTCAAGTGCCGGCTCGGTCAGGGAGCAAGAGCCTACTTGATGCAGGCTAGAAGTGCTAGAAGTGACATTGCCAACCACAGAGCCATCTCCAAATGGGTTAAATAAAAAATAAATGTGTCGTTCACATAAGGCGAGAAGTTCAAAGGCAGAGTGGACCTCAGGACTGCTTAGACTCAGGGGCTCAAAAATGTCACCAAGAATCTCATTCCCTTCTTCTACTTCTCTTTACCCTAAGGCTGACTTCTCTGGAAGCCTCAGGTGGCTTCCAGGATCTCTCCACTACATACCTATCTCTCAGGAGAAGGGGGCTATCTCTCTACTGTCAAAGTCCTGAAATCCACTCTGCTTACACATGTCCACCCAGAAACAATGGCCATTGCCAGGGCGTGGAGCGAGCTGCCTGGCTGAAGCTGAAGTAGAGTCTCTGGCGGGAAGGCTCTGTACAGGAGAGGTGGATGCTCAGGGGAAAAGGGGGCCTGATGGGAAATCAGCAGCAACCAGCAAAAGCCCCCCACCTCCCCAGCTCCTCCACGCTGTGGACAGCTCACCCTGCTCCACAGCCCCGGAAAGTCCCGTTTCCTGCTTTATCTTTCCTCTCGTAGGACCAGATAGTAATGTGGGTGTTGGCATGTTTGCCTGCCACCTTAGACCTTGAACTCATTGGGACCAGGGACCACATCTTCCTCGCCACTGCGCCCCTTCATCTTGAGGCTTTATTCAGGCCCTGGTCTCCACAGACCTTCAGTTAACGTCTGTTCAAGGACAGAACCTGGACAAAGCTGCCCAGAGTAAGACTCTAAAGCAATACACATCTCTGTGCCCAAAGAGATCATAATAACTTCCTGTTTGTCTTAAAATATATATGTGTATTCTTTTCCTTGCGTGATTTCTTAATTTGGGTAGCTCAGCGTGTTAATTTCCCAAGGGCTGGGAAGAAAGCCTTGGCGACTCCGGGAAGTGGGTTATAGGTGCCTGCCCACCCACACTTCCTGCACCGGCCAAGGTGGATGGCGATGTGCAACATCCTCCAGGTGCCCACCTCCCCTGGGGTGGGGTGGACGCCAGTGCGGTCGCCTCCGGCTCAGTCACCACATCCACACCCCAGAGACAGTGCAGCAGCCAGAGTACAGCTCATCATGACCCTGGACTCTGGGGCTAAAAACAGCCTTACTCAAGGATCAAAGGGCTCTTCCGGCCGTGGGGGAACCCCAAGAAGTGAGGTTAGCAGACAGGAGGCAGGACACCGGCTCAGACTGTCCATCTCCTTTCCTGCGTGTTTCATCTAGTTCCTAGGGCTCCAGTCAGACAGGAGGTCCACAGCCTGTCCCCAGCCCACAGACCCTGCCAGGCCTCTCCTGGGGCCCGTGGAGTGGCGGGAAAGAAGCACAGAGCAGCTCCCAGGCCTCTGCCAGTCCATCAAGCAGGACCTAAAAATACATGCAAGGAAGCACTCGGTCACGTGGCCACAGGGACCTGGAGACTGCAGTGGGGCCACCTCCCAGACCTCATTCTTGCAAACCAGCTGTGTAAATCTGCACCCCTGGGTTTGCTGGTAGAAACTGGGTCAGAGCGCAAGAAATTGTTGGGAACTGCGCAGCCTCAGTAAGCACGAGAACCACCCCTGTTCTTCCCCTGGGCAGCCCGGGCTCCACCTGGTGTTCAAGCAAAGCCTGGTTTCACCACCCGGAAAGCGTAGACACTGGGGGCACTGCCGTGTCATCCCTGAGGCAATGGCGGCAGTGACTTTGAACTGGGGAAAGTGTCAGGAGGCCTCAGTCCTTTCCAAGGGCAGGAGGGGCGGGGAAAGGCCTGGGAGGAGAGGGAAGCATTGAACATTCTGGAAGGAGAAGCAGCACTTGTCACAGCTGTGTGCTGCCATTTGGATCTGGAGTGTGTCCTCCAAAGGCTTTGTCCCTGACCTGCAGTGCTACTGGGAGGTGGCAGGACCTCTAAGAGGAAGTTGGGTCACTGAGGGTGTGACTTGGAAGGGCTATTGGAACCCTGGCCCCTTCCTGTCTCTGTCCCTTTTTGCTCCCCAGCCACCATGAGGTGAGCAGCTCCCCTGTCACACGCTCCCACCATGGTTACTGTGCTGCCACAGGTCCAAAGGCAACTGGACCAAGTGACCATGAACTGAAACCACTGAACCATGCACCAAAATTAATCTTTCTTCCTCATGAGTTGAATATGTCAGGTATTTTGTATCAGGAATGGAAAGCTGACTAACACACACACAGGTAAACAGGAATAAGGTCCATGTTCTGGTTCTGACTCCAAGGAAAGCTTGAGGCAGAGGGTGCAGACCGGTGCTTCCCCACTCCCCACCTCCCCACCTCCCCAAGGCCTGGCCAGGCCACGGCGACTTGGCTTCTGTCCGTTTCGCACACAGGACTCCTGAAGATGAGAAGCAAACAAAGGGACTGGCTGCATATCCTCTGATGAGCATCTCTGGGGTCCCAGGGCCCTGACCATGGCTGGGAGGGAACTCCAGGCTTGGGGGTGGTCCTTGGAGGCGCCGCCATGTAGAGCCTCAAGAACAGCAGAGGGATGACCCCCAGACATCCTCATTCAGAGGACAGCACAGTGCTAGCTAGGCATTGGCAGATTATGGTGAAGGACTTGGCCTGGACTCCCCCAGACAGACAGAAAGGGCTTGTATATGAACCTCACTTTCCAAAACTGTTTTGATTCTGGGCTTTGTCCTGTGGAGTTACAGTTTGTCGGGGCTTTGACCTGAGGGGACTATACTTTTTTGTTGTTTGGAATCTGTCTCTCCCACCAGAATGCCTTTCCCCAGAAGTCAGGAACCACGTGTGTCTTGTCTGCTGTGTGTCCCCAGGGCCTACTAGGCTGCTGTTGACAATGACGCGATGAATAAAGGGTCTGCCACTCCATGACCCTGTGCTACCTTTCGTGGGCATCAGGGTACAAAGCATCGCGGCGCTATCAGAGCCAGCCCTCCTCTCCCTCACGCTCAGCTCGGCTGAGGAACGACTTCCCAGCGGAGGTCCGACTGCCGCCATAGAGACACAGGACACCTCAATCAACACAGAGAGAGGAGACAGTCCTGGGGAGACCATGTGGAATCACCTGCACCTACGGAGTATCATCCCCTTTAGAATGTTTACTGAAAATGTTTTTAAAATGTGAAAAACATCGTGCCAAATATGAAAACAGAAGAGCAGAACTTTTGAACAAATCAGTCAGAAATTCTGGAAGGCAGACATTGAACGGAATGGGTTAAACCCATTATTTCACACATGAAACACATTACATTACATAAATATTCTTAGAAAATGAAATTAAGCTGGAAAACAGTTTAGTGAAAGGACTAAGAAGAAAGGAAGGAAAGAAGGGAGGGAGGAAGAAGGGCAGACAAGCAGGCTTGAGATTTCAAAATCTGGCAAGATGAAGGAAGTCACTCAAAAGACTACAACGGCTCTCAGCCTGTCAGCCAGTCCTCAGAGTGGCCCACCGGGTGGACAGGACTCTCAGGCCGGTCGCTATGCCTCTGCCATGAGTTGGTTGGAGGCTGGGACACTGGAGGAGGCGCCATCAGCCCTCACATCACATCTGCCACAACAAGGCCTCCGGCGGCCTGGACCCTGCTCACCTGGAAACCCGGCCTCCGGGGCTGGACCCCAGGGAACTCGCCATCACAGAGTCACATAGCAAGGGCTAATAGGCCTTCCTGTCCCCAGGCTGTTTCCATGGTGACAGAGCCCCCGGGCTGTGAAAACCCAGAGGCGCTGCCGTGGGAGACCACCAGTCCTTGGAAGCAGCGCCCTCCCAGCCTCTCACGCCTCTCGCAGCCCCAGCACCTCCACAGCAGCCTTTGTGTCTCACTGTGCCTGCGGGCACCTCCCTGGCCCTCTGTTCCCTCGAGAGCCCCCTCCTCCTGTCTGCAGCCAGCACGTTCCCCACCCCCTGATTGATCTGTTCAAGGAGGATGGGAGGAAGGACTCTTTAATTAATCTCCTGCCTTAATTAATTATTGCAATGGCTTTCAACTGGGAGGAAAAGAGGGTTATAATGTGCTTAATATGTTTTCATGTTGACAAACACATTCCCTACTTGGCAGAGAATAGGAGGCCTGTTTTGGGTTTGGGCTGGGGAATGATTTATACGGGGCATTCACACCAGAGAGACACCACAGCCATGGACTCGGGCTTGGCTTCTGGCGGACTTGAACCCTCACCTTCCCCGCCACTGACTCTGGTCTCCATACCACAGCTGCCTGCTTCTCCCAGCGTTTCCCCTCCTCTACACTGTTTCTGCGCTGGGATTCTCCTTCCTCCTTCTCCCACCACCCCTCACTGTCTCTCCCATCTCTCCAAGCCACCAGGACTCAAGGGACACGGATGCCGATTGCTGCTCTGGGTTGCCATCAAGGCCACGTGCACTGAGCCAGGACCTTGAAGAACATGGTGGCAGGAGAGATGGGAACTGGACCAGCTTTGACCTGCTTTTCTGTGGTGACCTCTCAGCAGCCCTTAGGGGTGCCTCAAGCATCCTGTAAGGGGGGAGAAGGCGACCAGGAGAGCCTTGTGTGAGCAAAATGCTCTCTGGACCTCCATTACCTCTGGTGCAGAAGCTCTGTGGAAAAGCTTTGCCCCGAGTGGGCAAAGAAGAAAGTAGGAAGAAGATGAAAAGGAGAAGAAAAAATAGTCCCACAAATCACTCTTCAATGAGGTGAGGGTCTCCACGGCAACCTGCCCAGAACTGAACACCACAGAGGCAGGAGATGCACTGTCGCCATGGAAACCACGTCCTAGAAACCCACTGGTATTGGTCCCTGTTTGCCTTTGCAGATGATGTGTTGGGGGTGGGACTAGACCTACAGGGTCCCTGGGGAAAACGGGGTGGGGGCCAAAGTGAGGAAAGAGACAGGAGGTTCGAGAGAGAAGTGGGAAAGGAGGGGCAGGAGACAGGGGCGGGGGAGAGGAAGGTCCTAGGAAACAGACAGCCTCTCGGGAGATGTCCTGTGCCGAGCGAGGGGCGTGCCTGTGACATGAGCCGGGTCAGGGGGCCACACTGAGCCCAGGCCTTCTCCTTGTTTGTATTCTGTGTCTGGCTGTCATTTATTCAAGATGACTGAAGGGAACACCCAGTTCCCTCACCACACAACATCCCTCCAACGGGCCTCCGGCCCTACTCTGTCCCCAGATGCCCAAGCACAAGGATGACAAGGAGGAGAGTGATTGGAAGCTGCACCTCCGAGCCGGCCTCGGGCCCTAATTCTTCCCAGACTCCGGTTTCACGTCCCTGTTCTGACGGCTAAACCGCAACCGGGCGCCTCGCGCCCCCTGCTGGTGGACACTGGCGGCCCGGGGACCGGCCCTGCGAGCCCGGAGGAGCCGGGACGCTCCTGCACGCCGGCCGCGGAGGGCCTGCGGGCAGTCTCCGAGTCCCCCGGAAGCGTCCTCCCGCGGCCCTGCCCGAGTCAGGTGGCCCGCCCAGCGAGGCGCCGGGAGACATGCGGGCAGAGGAGGCCCGGACCCAGCCTGCTCCCGATCCGGGCAGGCCCCTCCGCGGTCCGCAGGCGAGAAGGCCCTGGGGGACGCGTGGCCGCAGAATCTTCCTGAGAGGCTGCGACCGCATTCGTGGTCAGGGGACTGCCTGCGGGCCATTAATGGGGCCCGGAAAGGCAAGCAGCAAGTCTCCAGAGCCCCTGAGTCTGGAGAGCAAGGTTCGCATCCCGGCTTTTTCGCCCTTCCTTCCCCCGCTGGGCACCCTTCTGCCACCTGCTGCTTGGAAGTGACATCGTGTCCAGCCCCAGGCCGCGCTGAGGACACGGAACTGTGAAGCGTCCTCAGGGCAGGGCCTGGCCGCGGCCCTGCTCAGCATCCTGCATTTGATTTGGAGACTCTGGGTGGGGCCAGGTCAGCCCGACTCTTGGTAATGTTGAGAACATGCAGAGTACAATGTAGAGTGTTCCTTCTGTGGGTATTTATGGGCACCTACTAAGTGCCCAATATGATGCGGGGCATCAGGATGAGAACAACAGAGAAGATGGAGTCGATGCTGGACTATCCAGCTTCTAGTCAGTTGGGAGGCAACTGAGCGTGGTGAACATCAAACCAATAATGCCACAAAGAATGAGTGACTGTCCATTTTGAAAGGGCAGCAAAGATGCCGAAAGAGCATGTGACCAGAGAGCTGAGCCGGTCTGGGTGGTTACAGAGAATTAATCTTTGCCTCTTCCTCCTTCCTGCTGGTGGGAGTAAGGGCATGGTGGCTGGAGCTTGGCAGCCATCTCAGACTATGAGGCAGAGCTATTAGCTAAGAGGGTCCTGCAAGCCCAACCACTTTGTGACCATGCCTAACCTTCCTTTTGACTTTTATAGGAGGGATGTTTTGCCTTTTCTGTCTCAGAAAGTGCTGAACCACCCGACTAGAGTTAATAATGCACACACTCGTTCCTCCTGGCCCTGTAGGAACCACCATGGGGGCAGCACTGCACAGGGCTTCCTCACAGAAGGCAGTCTTGGGGGCCTTTGGCCGATCAGCTTCCTTGAGTGGGAGGGAGCTGGCAGAAAAAGAAGAATCATTCAACAAATCGAGGCAGAAGCTTGGCCCTTCCCCAGGGATGTCTGGGGACAGAGCTAATGGGGGTCGAAGCAGAGAAACTCAGCAGGGCACGGCAGCGGCCTACAGGCTCAGAGCCAGAGAGAGAGTCCAGGTCCAGACCAAGTGCCCCCGGCTCCGAGTGTCTCGGGTCCAGCTCCCAGCTGCCCTGTGTGACCGTGCAGGGAAGACCGGAGACTTGGGCACCAGACAGCCCTGTGCGGAAATCCTGCTGCTTACTGGCTGCGCCAGATCAGGGAAGTTGCTGGCCCTCTCTGAGTCTTCCTTGATCTATAAGACAAAACAGTTGGAATAATATGTATGAAACCCTCCTTGCAGCGCCTGGCACGTGGTGTCGCATCTGGCTCCTTGCTGGGAGTATCCAGATCGCAGCCACTCCACGGGGAGAAGGTGTCTCCTCAGGACGCTGCTCCTCCCAAGTGTGCAGCCACTTGCAAGCAGTCACTTTCACCTGGGTCTCCTCGCTACCTGTGGAAAAAGACACCATTTTCCTCTGGGAGAGGATGGACTAAGAGGAAGCTTTTGAACGTTGATGGCATAGGGCTTGGCCCAGGATGAATCACAGTGGGACTGCCACACTCGCCACCTGAAATCTCACAGAACTGTAAGATCATTGCAGGTCTGGGCTGGCAGAGGTGAGCTCACCTGGGGCCAGAGCGGGGATGGTCCAGGGAGGGTGCGCATGCTCTCACCCAAGATTTCCACCAGGTGGCGCCATGGGATAACGTTCAAAACGTCAGGTCTCTGCGCTAAGGCAGCTGGAGTCGACTGGATTAAAGTAGAGGGGTTCTGTTGCCAGTTTATTCCATGGTCAGTCCAAAAACCTGAGGTTCAGTCACTTTTGATGGCTTCCCATAGCCTCCTTCATCCAGATGTTCATCAAAAACGAGGTGGCAAAGGACGGGGGCACAGTGACGCTGGCAATGCCCAGTCAGATAGCAGCAGTCTATTAAGCATCACTACCGGCCAGACCCAACAAGCAGCCAGGGTCTTTGAGTTTTAGCAGGAAAGGGGGTCTTAAGGAGATCTAGCCTGACCTAGACTGTTTTTCCAGAAGGGAGGCAGGCCAGGAGGTCACAGCCCCCCATTGCAGGGGGTGGGGGTGGCTTTCAGCTCCTTGGGGTGCAGCGTGACCCAGCAGGTGGCTTTCAGGCAAGGCTACCACCCCTTACTGAGCCAGGTGAGAGCAGAAATCACACTGTACCTGACTGCTAAGGGACTGAAAAACCAATCAGACTGACTTTCCAGACTGCTTCTCCGCCAGGTTCTCCAGGGCACAGGCAACACTTCTCTAGGACCCGGGACTGAGTGGAAACCACCCACGGGGCTTCCCTCTCAGGTCCTGAAGAGAGAGAGGCAGGTCAGTGGGGACTCACTCCTGAGTTTCAGGGCTAGAGCTGCAAGGCCCAACGGAGGGTCAACAGCTCACACCAGTGCAAAAAAAAAAAGAAAACTACAAAATAGTTGGGCATAGTGGTGCACACCTGTGATCCCGGCACTTGGAGGCTGAGACAGAAGAATCACTTATGAGTTCAAGGTCAGCCTGGGCTACACAGTGAGCTCAAAGGCATGTTATATAGCAGGACCTTGTCTCAAAAAAAAAAAAAGGCAAAAATACCAGAAAATTTAAAAATCTCTTTATTATAAAATATGTCTAGGATATATTATTAACAGAAAAAAGCAAAGGACAGAAAATGCTTCATTTTCCATCATCTGCACAAAGAAATAGAAGAGAAATCAGAATATTTGCATTGGCTCATATTTGCAAAACTAAATTCCACAAAGACGGAAGACACTAAGAACAGTACCGACAGGATAGAGGGACAGATGCGTGGGGACACGGAAATGGGGGGAGAGTGAGACTGTTCTCTGCCTAAGTGTGTACTGTATTGCCTCCCCTGAGGGCGCTCCACAGCTCCGTGTCCTCAGCGCGGCCTGTATTGCCTGATCTCTGAGCCATGCAAACACTTTACCTTACAAAGACTGGGCCAGCGGTGGCAAGCCTATGGGACGCGTGCCACAGCAGGTCATTTGTGTCATTGACAGTTCTAGAAGGTTCGCCACGGCTGGCCTAGGCTCTTTAAAAGAGCTTACCCAAGATCACACAGCATTCCCTGGGGGCAGGCTGCTGCTACCTGCCAGGTGTGGAGCACTCTGGGGCAGTGGGCAGGAGACACTGGGAGACAACTCACAAACAGCCCTGCACACACAGGAGAAAGCCACTCACTCTCTTCTGGCCCTCAATGCAGCCACGAGTGTCTTGGTGAGGTGCTAGTGAGTCGTCAACACCCCTGAAGTCCTTGTAAACTGATTTTTTTAAACAAAAAAAGCAGACATCAGGCTAAAGCCTCCACAGCTGCAGCAGGTGGGCAGTGAGGGCTCCGCTGGATTTTCTTATCCAAATCCCTACTGTGCGTGCTAAGTGGTGCTGGGGTTCCCTGTACAGTAGGGATCCAACACTTCCTTCAAAGAAGTTAAGAAAAATGCAGGCTAGTGTCTTAAAAAAGTAAATCCTATTACCACTGCTTTGTGAATATGGTAATGTTATCAAGTGCAGACCTGGTGCCAGAAAATGTGCTGTTTCCAGAGAGTCAGTGAACTTGATCCTCCCACCCCGTAAGGGGCAGACGAGGACTGAGCGGCACAGGGAGATGTTGAGATGTGCCCAGCGCTGGCAGGAGTTGGAGCAGGGACTGAACCCAGGTGCTCGGCCTCCAGCATGAGCCCCGTGCACCGAGGGACAAAGCTGGCGCCAGGGTGAAGGTGGAGCCCTCTCCAGCTCTGGTCCTGTGCCACCTTGCCCTGGCAAGATGCTCTAAAGTTATCTCGGGCTTCATCATGAGCAGCTTTGACTTCCTCCTCCCCAGCTCTGGGTCTCTAGAGCCATCTGGTCTCAGCTCCGCCAACCCCATGCAAGAGACTCAAAGACACACTCACCGAGACTCCTTCTCATCCAGGGAGCTGCCTCTGGAACTTCCTCTCACAGCTCTAGGCCCCGGAGCAGCACAAGGAGGGGCTGATCGGACGCCTCTCTCTCCATCCAGCTTTGGGACTCCCACCCACACCCCCCCCCAGGTATTTCATATATTGAGTGTGTGTCACAACTTGGAAAGGGGAAAATGAAAGGGAAGCCCAGCCCAGAGGGACCGCCAAGGGGAGAAGGAGGTCTAAGGGAAGCACCCAGCAGGCAGGGTCCTACCTGAGGGTGGATGGGCGGGAGCTGCAGGAATTTATGGTCCAGGATAGCAGTGGGCAGACATGGCAGCATGATGCCATAGAACAGCTGGGGCACCAGGCGGGCGGGTCCCCCACCCTTGCACAGCCCCCAAGAAGAGCCCAGCACCCCTCCTGTCTACACCCATCATTAAAGGGATCACATGTCCCAACTGCCACCAAGAGATACACACACAAAGCACTGAGAAAGGAGTCCCATTCGGATGCCACAAAACTCCCCCAGGAATGCCTGTGATAGAGGCCACCAGTCCCCCAAGGGTGGCAGGAGACACAGGGGCCTCTCTCTCTGTCCTCCCCCAACCAACCATCCAGGGGATTTGGGAGAAGCCAGAGAAGCCGAGGGAACCTGGGCGGGGCAGGCAGCCCTCTGGCATCTCTCTGACCTACTGCCCTCAGCCCACTGTGGACCCAGCCCTGTAGCCCCTAATGCCTCCCTGGCAGGGCCCCATGCAGACACGGGGTTCACAAGCCTAATTTGACCTAAGCCCTTCTCTCACCAAAAGGGGGTTCCCTCACCCCATATGTACCACTTCCAAGAGCAGCGTGTGGTGGCCAGGGCTCAGGAGAGCCACAGGAGGCTGAGCAACCCTACTCGGGAACCCCCTTCCCACAGAGCCAAGCTTCAAAGCCAGCACCTCAGAATGAGCCTAGAAACTGTGTGTGGTAGACCTCATATGGTCAACTTGAGCCGGAACGCCCAGCTGGACTAAGCTGATGTGATGCTGGGCGTACAAGATCCACCTGAGGGTTGTTGCTGATGCAACATAAGACAGAGTGGGAGCTGTAGCTAGTGGGCAGGCTGTTTCCCAGGAGAAGCTCTGCTGCGGCTGGTTCTTCCAGAGGGGACTCAGCTGTCCTCGTCGAGGAAGGAGCTCGGGGTCTTGCTGTCATCGAGGATGGCTGCTGTTGCTTCGGAGGAGCTCTGCTTGTCATCTCTGCTGTGACCATCATATCCTGGCTCCAGCCATCACGTGCAGACACGGACGTACATGGGACAGTGCTGTGGGCTCCCAGCCCTCAATTGGATCTTTTGGGTCTCCAGTGCCTAGATGGACATTCAGCACCTTCTGCATTTGGCTTCCAGGTGAATATTGTAGATGTCCCCTATTAAATCTATTCTTATAAAACCGTTGGCTCTAGCAAATCTAACTAACACACTATGCAACATCAGGCAAGGGTCCACACCCAGACTTCACCTGTCTCCCCTCCTGCTCCCAGGCTCTGCCAAGAAAAGGAGAAACTGCCTCCAAGGTCCAGTGCTGGCTGCTGCCCAGCTCCTGCCCCAGCCTCTCCCAAACCACCCTCCCTGTCTTCCAGATCTGTGTGCCCCTGCACGATTATTTACCAACTCCTCTCTATGGACTCATTTTTACTTAAATCTATTTATTGAAAATGTCACAATAAATAGAATGCAAGAACCCCTTGTCATAAATAAAAGGTAGCCAATAAAAATACACCATTGAAACAAAACGGTGCTACAAAAGTCTGGAAACTTCTCCCACCTGCCCTTAGCCTCCATCCTGCTCCCTGGTGAGGGGGAATTGGTCCAAGTTCCGAAGATTTACAACACATGGACACCAAGTTGACTCTCTTCTTGGCGTAGAAGGATTAAAGAGAATTGGAAAGAGAATTTTTCTTGCTCTGGGTTTGTGCCTCTTCAAGGAGGCCCCATGCCACCTGAAGATGTCTCCAGACAACCAGGGTACCTGCCCCATCCTTTGGGGATGCTGGACTAGAGTCTCCCTCTGTGCCATGCTTAACACAACAGGGAGACCCACACCCAGGGCCCCTTCTCTGATCACACCTTCGAGGCCCACAAGACCCCCTCCCCACATACCCACTCTCACGCCAAGGCCCAGCAAGTCCCTTTCAACACGCCTGCCCCCATCAGCCCTGGATGTCACCGCTGGCTCAGGTGGGACACCAGGTAGACGAGGCCCACCAGCAGGAGGCCACGAACTCCCAGCATCATGAGGAGGAAGAGCAGCAAGATGGAGGTCACAGGCTCCACTGCGTGATTTCCCAGATGCCACTGGGGGAAGCCCATATTCACCAGCTGCCGGTTGAGGTCATTGAACGGGGACTGGGTGGCACCCAGCCTGACACCTGCCTGCTGCTGGCGGGGACCAGGGCCCGCTGGAGGGGCACCATGGCTCCTGTTGAGAAAGCCCTGGAAGGTAGAGACAGAGAGATGAATGAATCCAGAGAATGCTTCCCCAGGCTTGAGGTACCAACCAGGGCTGGGGGAGGACTTGGGGGCCCTGCCCTCCCCTACGGCCTCCCTGCACCACTCACTCCTTCCTCAGCAACCCCAGAACACCAACCCCCAGAATCCCAACAACTGAGTCGCAGGCTCTCAGAGGGGAGAAAGCGCCAGTCTGCATTCCCCACGCCATGCCAGGGGAGAAGGTGCCAGGACAGAGAGGTATGGAAGGGACTGAGTCGGGTGGACTCGGCACCGGCACAGCTCTTAGACTCTCTCCAGCTTCTCTCCCACCCAGGAGTCTTTAAACAAAGACGCTGGCTTCAGCAGGGTGTGCTAACCAGGTGAGAGGAGACAGCGAGCTTGGGTTTGAAGTCTAGGGAGGCTGCCGGGAGGAGGGGATCTGGGGAGGGAGGGCTGGGCAACAGACCCCTACATCTCCCTGGGTCTTGACCCCACTGGGCTCTCTGCAGAGGCTCAGTGTACAGAAGGTTCATGGGCAGCAAGAGAGACTTCTAGCAGCCGAGAGGGGCCGGGGCAGAGGTGCCTACCTGCCGGGGCGTGCTCCCCCTCTGCGGAGCAGTGGTCCTCACTCGGGGGTCATCATCCTGAACGATTTCGCCATTGGCCAAGATCCGCACCATCCTCCCAGGGGCTGCGGGTCCCTGCTGGGCAGCACCTACAAAGCACGCCAAGGTGGAGGGGGCAGATGGAGGAAGCCAGGCGGTCCCCCTGCCCGGTAACCCCTAACTCTCCGTATCTGTGACAAGGATTGTGAAGGCCCCGGATGCTTCCAAATGCCTGGAGGAAACCACCCGAGATGGGGAGGTGACTGCTTTCAGTGGCGCTCACCTGAGCAGAGGCGGTCTGATTAATAAAGGGGAGAAATAAATGAATGTTGTTTGTCATACGAAAATCCTTCACCCGGCCCACTAGGACACTCCCAGCAGATCCCTGGAGAAGGGTGTTTCACTGCCGACCAGCAGGCAGCAGCAGGCACTGTGGGAAGTCCAGCAAGGCCACCTCCCAGCGGAGACAGCGAGGAAGCAGGGATGCTGGCTCCCAGCGAGGAAGCAGGGATGCTGGCTCCGGGGCCTCCTTTAGCCACTAACCGGGGCGTCCAGGGCACCAGGGTCCCCGGTGTCTCAATTTCCCTTTTGTTAAACATGGATCCCGGAGGCTGCTCCCCCAGGGAGCAAACGCCCAGGACCTGGGCCTCCTCCCTCCAGGACCCCGCGAGATCCGGGCTGCTCGGAGTCGCTCTGTGTCCACCGCCTGGCGGGGACCACGCGACCCCCGCTCAGCCCCTGCGCTGGCCCGGGCGGGCAGACTGCTGCAGGGGGCAGGCCCCACGGTCCGCGCCTCCCAGGTGACACCGGTCCATGCAGTGGCAAAGGGGGAGGGGCTCGGCCTCCCCGAAACACTGGCGGCGGGCGCTGCGGTGGCGCTGGGGCCCCCCGGGAAGCCCTGGGCGGGGCCGTCCGCGCCCTCCGCGTCCGCGCAGAGGCCATTTCCCGGGTTCATCGGAACTCTCCAAAGCACCCGGGTCACCCGCCCCAAGAGGGATCGGGATTCCTGTTCCCCGCCCGGGCTCGGGAGCCCTTCTTTGCAGCCGGGCGGCCCGGGTCCTCCGCGGTGTCTGCCTCGTCATCCGCCCCGCTGGTGGCCCGAGGCGCGCGGCCCTCGATGCACCCGGCGCGCCGCGTGGGCACCGCGGGGGTCGCCGCCCGGGCCTGGTTCGGAGCTCGAGACCCGCCCCGCCGTGCGAGGAGGAGGCGCCGCGTGTCCGCGTCCCGCGTCCCGCGTCCCGGGTGCGAACACCCACCTGCGCGCAAGGTTCGGGGCCTCGGCGGTGTCCGCTCGGCTGTGCGACCGCCCCTCCCACCTGACCTCACAGGAAGCGCGCGGAGGGGCGCGGCCCGGCGCTGCGACAGCGCCCTCTGCCGGCCGCGGGGGGAGCGCAGGCTCCGGGCCGGGGCGGGGCCGGGGAGGGGGCGGGGAGGGGCGGAGAGGGAGGCCGACAGCGAGGTGGGAAAGGAGGATGAGAAGCAGCAGGTGGGAGAAGAGGAAAGGGAGGCAGAGCTCAGGGAGGAAAGCTCAGGGCCGAGGCGGGACCAGGGACTGGGGCGCCCTTGACGCTGGAAGAAAGGCGATACAGGCTGAGCCCCCGATGTGTTTGGGTGCCGGCTCCATGGATGCCCTTCAGGAGCCCCAAGCCCCCGAGGACACAAATCCGGGCCTGAAGGGCAGGCAGATGCAACTGACTGCCGCCGGCTTCCCGGAGGAGGTGCCTTCGGGCTGGGGCCGGAAAAGTAGGTAGGAGTTCGCCCGTCCCTGGAAGAAAGTCCCTGCTAGCAAAAGGAACACCTGGAAGGAGGGCGCCAGCCATCATCCTCTGTCACCTCCCTGGCGCGTCCAACTGTGCGATCCTTCGAGCCGGGCTCAGCTCCTGAACTCCGTTACTTAGCGCCCGTGTCGTCCTGTGCGGATCGGGTGTAACCCCAGCCTCGCAGGACTGCTATGAAGGTTGAGGCTGGTGCCCTGGCGTGTGACAAAGACCGGTGAATGTTAGCTATGGCACCAGTCGGCAGCTGTTTGCAGGTCTGTGCAGATGCTTTCTGAGCGCGTAGGAGACCCCACTTGCCTGAGGAGTGAGAAGTAGACCTTGCTTCAAGGACTCGGTCTGCCCCATAGTTTAAGAAGGTGATTATGAAACCCGATCCCTAAGAAATGCTGTACAAGCCCCCCTAATACCTGCATGTTACTTGCATATTATCTATTTCTAATAAATTATACATGGGTTCTGTGAGAGCAGATTGGCACTGTAGAGGAAAGGGGGTTGCTGGAACCAGCCTGTGTTTGAATCTTGGCGGGGCTGCTTTCCAGCAAGTTATCTTGGGCCACCTGTTAGACCTCTATGGCCTGCGTTCCTTCGTCTATGAGGTGAGGTTAACAACAGCACCAGAGGTGACGGTACTGTTGATCTGAAAGACAACCTGAGGGTGGAGACGTTTTAAACCCAATCTCTACACCATTCTAACAGCAGCTGGGGCTAGAACCACTGCTTTTGTGAGCAGAGCCCCAGAACGGGGACACACAGCCAGGGGCCCCAAAGAAGAAGGGACCTCTGAGGGCAGGATCAGGAATGTGGAGCTGGTACAGCTTCTGCCACAGGGGCCCAGAGCGAGAGAGAACCGCAAGAGTGCGAAGGAGGAAGTGCACCCCTCTGGAGAAATCATGAGAAACTCTGGCGGTGGGCTGATAGTGTTTGAACTTGGACACATCCAAAGAAAACCACCTCAGTGGGGCTGTAGATCACTGTCGCTGCCTCCTTACTGCCTTCAGTTGTCTCCCCTGCTCAAGAACCTGCAATGGTTCCCTTTGGTCTGCTCCAAGATTTAACTCACTGGTAGGGCTTGGGCAACCCTCCCAGTTAGCCCCAGCACATTCTTTTTCTTTTTGGTGCCAGGGATTGAACTCAGGGCCTTGTGCTTGCTGGCAGGCACTCTAACCACTGAGCTAAATCCCCAGCCCAACCCCAGCACACTTTTAGCAGCTGATCACTCTGCACTCCCTGGAGATTGTCACCAAAGGCTTGTGTGCTTGGCCTGTCTACCTTCTGGGAGGCCCTCCCACCCAGTCTAACCAACCCATGGAATAATAATAATAACCCCTATGTGTGCAGAGTCCTCACCATGTCCAAAGCTTTTTCTCAGAGACCACTTCATTCTTTTTGGATTACAAAACAGGAAGGGTAGGTGTTATTGTTCCTCCCTTGTTGATGAGAAACTGAGGCTCAGAGAGACTAAAAGCCAGCAGGAGGTCATCAATAGCGCCAGGACTCAAATGAAGACAGATCTGCATTTGTGCTCTTTATGCCCACGGAGCAGCTTCCCTGAGTTTGTCTCATCTCTGCAGTCTCTTTGCTCGGTGCGCCTCCACCTCCCAGTGCACAGGACGGGGCCCTAGGTCGTGCCTTCAGCCCGGCAGGGGCTCAGGAAAAACATGCTTTGGGCTTTCTGTTCATTGCGGACCACTCAGGTCCTGACCTCTGCTCTACCTCTGCCCTGACCAGAGAAGAGAATGTCACCGATGATGATAGTGATGTCTCAAATCAATCAATCTGCCTTTTCCTTCTGGCGCTTCCCCCAGTGCACTCACTGCTCAGAGAAGGAGAGAAGCAGAGCCACCCACAGGGCCCACCTGAGCGGCCTTCATGGGCCCACTGAGGAAGGGGACAGCTGTCTCCTCATAGAAAACATTAGGCCAGGAACAGTGTTGGGTGCACGGAGGACAAGGGCTGGATCATGAACAGGGTGCGGACCAGACCCAGGAGAAGGAGTGGCCAGATGGTGACTGTGGGCAAGTAGGGCCCTAAGTGGCATTATGGCGATCCCAGGGGATCCCAGGGTCCTTGTGGCACAGATGTGGGAGGATTCCTGTGCTTGGAACCAACAGGAAGTGGGAAAGTTGCTGGACAAGGAGGGTCAGGTACACCGGCATGAAGGCTGCTGACCTCCATCCTTGGAAGGTAAAGGACGACCATCAGGATTGATGGAAGGAGGCCTTAGCACGGCCGGAAGACCAAGTGGCCCACTGTAGCTTGTTTGCATGTAAGTCCTCTAAGACCTACACCCAAGCCAAGGTATATTCGCTTGAGTGCCGGATAAGCTGCTGAGACACAGAGAATCAAACATACCATGACTCAAACAAGCGGATGGGCAGTCCGAGTCCAGGGGGAGGCTCTGCTTTCCGAGCCTGGTCCTGGACACACTCCTGTGCTGTCACTCCTCCACACCATGGGGAACTGCCCTTCTCGGCATGGTCAGACTGGTTCCCCAACTTCTTCAGCATGTGCAGCCCACAAAAAGGGAGTGGGAGAGGGAGGATTAGTGATTCTTTTTAAAGACAGTTTAGGGATTTTGTTTTCTTTTGCAGCATCGAGGGTGGAATCCAGGGGCACTCTGCCACTGAGCTGCACTCAGAGTCCTTTCTATTTTTTGTTTTGAGAGAGAGTCCCACTAAGTTGCCCAAGCTGGCCTCAAACATGTGATCCTCCTGCTTCAGTCTCCTTAGTAGCTGGAATTGCAAGCCATTATGTCATTCATGTTCCATTGGTAAGAGCCAGCTCTGTGGCCTTCAGGGAGCTGGGCAGCAGTGATATCTCCTGTTTCATTCTTGACATTAGTATTTGTGTCTTTTACTCTTGCTAGAGGTCTATCAATTTTGTCGATCTTTTTGAAGAACCAGCATTTGTCACTGATTTTTCCATTTCTGTTTTTCTGTTTTTTGTTTTACTGATTTCTGCTCTTATCTTTATTATTATTATTTCCTTTTTCTGATGATTTGGGGTTTATTTTACTCTTCCTTTCCTAAATGCTTGAGGTGAGAGTTTATTGATTTGAGATTTCTCTTTCAACATAAACATTTAGGACTATGAATTTCCCTCTCAGTACTCTTTTAACTATACCCCACGAATTCTGACATATTTGTTGTATTTTTGTTTTTATTTAGCTCAACATATTTTTCAAACTTCCTTTACTACCTTCCTTTTAGCCCATGGATCACATAGTATAATGTTATTTAGTCTCCGTGTATTTAGAGATTTGCAGCCATTTTTCAGTTTAATTTCTAGTTTAATTCCATTGAGACCAGAGAAGGAACATACTTCATATGAGTTCAATTCTTTTAAATTTATTGATATTTGCTTATGAATATGGACTATCCCCGGGGATTTTCCATAGGCGATAGAAAATGAGATGTAGTCTGTGGCTTCCCTATGGAATGTTCTATAAATCTCAATTATGTTGGTTAATAGTGTCATTCAGTTTTTCTGTATTCTTGATGATTTCCTCTCTAGTTGTTCTACCAGTTGTTGAAAGGAAATATTGAAGTCCCCAATATAGTTATAGATTTGTCTATTTCTCCTTTCAATTCTCTCAGTTCTTGTCTCGCATATGTTGTACCCGCTATTTGATATATGTTTAGGTTTGATATGCCTTCTTGGTAGACTGACTATTTCATGATGTGTAATGTTTCTCTCTGTCTTTGTTAATTTTCCCTTCTTTGAGCTCTGTTCTGCTTTTCTTTAATTAACGTTTTCCTTTAATTAATGTTTACATCTTTTTCCCTCATTTTACTGTCAATGGCCTATGTCGTATTATTTGAAATGAGTTTCTTATGCACTGCCCATAGTTGGCTCATGTTTTTTAACTTTACTCCACTAATTTTCCTTTTATTTCCTTACTCCACTAAATATCCTTTAATTTGTAATTATTTAGGTAATCATATGTACTATCATTATACATATTGTATTGTTTTCTCATTGCAGGGACACAATACCTAGCATTCCACACACATACTTAAAGGAGGAGAGGTTTAATTTGGCTCATAATTTCAGGGAATTCAGTCCGTGGTTGGCTGGTTCCAAGGCAGACACGTCATGGTGGAAGAGTGTGGCAGAGCAAAGCCACTTAATTCATGGTGGCTGGGAAGAAGAGAAAGGAACAGTGCCAGAGAAGAGGGGGCCAGGGACCATATATAGTACACAAGGTCACAACTCCACGACCCACCCAGACACACCCAGAAGTGGGCTCTACCAATCCCCAGGTGGTGCCCAAGCCAATAAAATTGACAAAATTAAATTCGACCACCACCATTATTGATATGTTAGAGCTTAAGCTTGCTGATTTGTTTTTTATTTCTGTTTTTCATTTCTCTGTTTTCTTTTTCCTGCCCTGTGGGTTAGTTGAACATTCTTAGGATTCCACTTTCACTCACCGATGGGATTTTTTTAAGACTCTCTCTTAGATCTCGATATGGTGGTGCATGCCAAATAATCCCAGCTATGCAGAAGACTGTAGCAGAAGGATCACAAGCTTGAGGCCACTCTGCAAAACTTAACAAACACTGTCTCAAAATAAAAATAAAAAGGACTGGGGATATAGCGCAATAGCGGAGTTCTTGCATGAGGTCCTAGGTTCAAACCCGAGTGCCATTTAAAAAAATAGCTGTTTCTAGCTTAGGAGTAAGGTTTAGGGAAGAGTCATCAGGCACCATGTCTGGCAGAGAAGGTGGCAAAAAGAAGTCCCTGAACCATCCCAAGAACCAGGCCAAGCAGACAGAGGAGGAAGATAAGTCTTCCAAGCAGAAATGAAAAGAGGAGCAAAAGAAAATCAAGAAGCTAAAAATGAAGCCTATGATGAAGGTCACCTAGCCATAGGTGGATTTTAAAAAGCTGACAGAACGCGAACTGTTCTCTTGCCTGAGATGGTGGTGACCTTTGATCCCACTCCTGTTCAAACATCTGGATTCGCTGCCGTAACATCTTTTGTCTTCTAGAGCTAGAATGAAGTGTTATCTTGGAGTCTGTTGTATATTTAAGAATTAAATTTTACAAAATAAACAAATAAAGAATATCTTTGTATAGCTCATTTAGTGGTTGCTCTAGGCATTAAGTAACATATGAATAATTTATCAGAGTACTGTTGTCATTGTTTTAGTACAGTTGAGTGAAGTATATGAACTTATTACTTTTAGGCCCTTTATTCTCCCTGTTACACTGTAATTGCGTTAAATATCTCCTCATTGTTAAAATTCCACTTTTACTCACCTATGGTACTTTTAAGAATATTTAAACACACTTAGAACCACATCACAGAGTTATAATTTTTGCTTTAACTGTCAAGTGTCACTTATAAAATTCCAGGGTAGAAGGAAAGCCTGAATTTACCCACATATTTACTTACCACATTAATATTCTATTTTTCTACGTTTCTTTCTTTTGTTTCTTTTCTCTATTTGAAGAATTTCCTCTAGCTATTCCCATGGGCTACCTCTGCTGGTAATAAGTTATTTTAGTTTGTCTTCATCTGAGTCTACCTTGACCTCTTGTATATTCCCAAAGGGTTTTCCACCAGATGTAGGAATCTGTGTTGACCATTCTTTCTTTCAGCACTTGAAAAACATCATGCCAGGTTCTCTATAGTTGCTTATGAGATGTCTGCTGTCATTCAAATCATTTTGTTTATTTTCCTCTATCGATAAGGTATCATTATTCTGTTGGCTGCTTTCATGATATTTTCTTTGTCTTTTTCGAATTTTAAGTAGGATATATTTTGATGGGTTTCTTTGAGGTTTTCCTATTTGGAATTCACTCTGCATCTTGAATTAGTGGGCTTATGTCTCTCATCAACTTTGTTTTTTTTGTTTGTTTGTTTTTTTGTGGTGCCGGGGATCGAACTCAGGGCCTTGCGCTTGCAAGGCAAGCACTCTAATCACTGAGCTAAATCCCGAGCCCCTCTCATCAACTTTGGAAAGTTATTCTCCACTCTTTCTTTTTGGCCCCAATCTCTTTTCCTTCTCCTCCTGGAACTTAGTATCACAAGTGTTACAATCCTTATGGGTCTTCTCAGGTACAATCAATCCTGTTGGGGACACTGACCACAGAGCTAGCCTCACAAGGGTAGGGTCTCAGCTCACCACCTGGCCATCGCAGTTGCGAGTTTTTCTGGTGTTTGGCTAGAGTAGACTGGTTATTGTCTAAAAATGTCCTGTTATTGATGACATTGCCGAGTACCTTGCCTAAGACTTTGGCTCAAGAGAGAAGGTTTTTAGAGGGCTTTTATCATCTCCGCCATTGGCTGATTCCAGGTTGCCAGCTTCTTTGGCTGCTGATCTGGGATATATGAATAAAAAGGGAAACTCAGGGAACTCTCTCCTCCTCCTGGTGATGCTGATCCCCAACTAGTCTGCCTTCTTCTATCCACCTTTCAAAGTCTCCTTGTGCTTGTTTTACATGTACATGTACCGTCCACGAATTTTAGTTATAATTAACAGAGGAATCGGGGAGATTTACTCTACCTTCCTGGAGGCAGACATCCAATTTTAAAGTTATAGAAAGTGTGGCATTGTGATTGCAGTACAGGAATAACAAGATGACCAACAGGTAGATAAAGTCAGGAAAAAAAAAAACCTACAAATTGGAATTTATGATAAAGTAGAAGTGCAGGACAGTAGGAAAGAATCTTTTTTAATGATTGGTGCTGTGATAATTGGATATACCTATCATAAAAAAATTAAATCGAACCCTTATCTCACATATTCACATATTTACAAAAAGTAAATTCACCAGACCTGGTGGCATAGGCCTATAAATCCCAGCACTCTGTGAGACTGAAGCAGGAGGATCACAAGATTGAGTCCAGAATGGGCAATTTAGCAACTTAGTGAGATTCTGTCTCAATATAAAAAATTACAAGGGCGGGGTCCTTGGTTGTGGTTCAGTGAGAAGGTGCTGGTTTCAATCCCCAGTACCATCATACATACATACATACATTCATACATACATACATACCTACATACTTAAATACTAGATGTGTTATAGATCCAAATAAAGAGGCAAAACAAAAATATATATCACATACACTCTAGACTTCAGAGTAGGGATTTTCTTAACACATTATAATAAAGTCAACCATAAATGCTTGATAATTTTTATTACACTACACTTATAACTAAGAACTCCTATTGATCAACAGGGTCTATTAATTCTTAAAAAGTAAAAAGTAAAACATATATACCAGACAGGGTTTTTTTTCAATACACACAGCCAAGAAGAGACTTGCATCAAGAATATATAAAGAGTAAATGAATAAAATAGGCAACGAATAAAAGAGTGGGCGAAAGATTTGATCAGGCACATTACAAAAGAAATCCAAATGTCCACTAAAGTTTGAAAATTATTCAAGATTATTATCAGGGAGATACAAAACCATCATGAGATACACCATACTACACAGACAGACTGTAATTAGAAAGTCTGCCGGCACCACGTACCAGTGTTGATCAGCAGTAAGAGTTTCCACACACTACTGATGGATGTCTAAATCAGGTCACCCGCTGTGAGGAACCATGAGGTGATGTCTGGGACAGCTGAATGTTTGCATTCTTTATGACTTGGGACATAAAAGCGAACACTTTTGTACACTGGGTCCTGTGTACAAGCATTTTTTATCATAGAAACTTGCAAACAATTCAAATGACCATCATGGTAAAATAGGTACAGTCATACGATATAATTCTGTACAACAGTAAAGACTGTGAACCCCAACTGTATGCAAAACTATAGTTGAATTTTTTAAATACTCTACTGAAAAGAAGAACCAGGAAGCAAAATAAATCTTACTGCCTGGTTTCCTTTATGCAGGTCAAAAGAAGGTAACATTTGATTTTTGTTGAAGAATGCACACTAGAGTAATAAAAGTATAAAAAAGAACAAAGAAATTACAAAAATTGGTAGTTACCGATAGGGGAGGAAGACAAGTCGTACTCAGTAAAAAGCTTGCGTATGATGGACAGGCTAGGAAGGCTGACGGTGTTCACTTTCTTGGCTTGGTTAGTGGTCTCACGTAGTAATGTATTGAAGTGCTTGGTGAGGAGGGCGGGAGGGAGCTGTGGGGTGGCCAGTATCCACAGTGCCTACCTGGGTCTCTTCTCCCACTGGAGACAGCCTAGGTAGGAAGCACGGCCTCCGAGGCCAGTTGACTTGGGCTTGAATTCTCTGGCTCTGCTACCTATTTGCTGGATGACCTTGTGAAATTTGCTTAATCTCTCTGTGCTTTCATAGTCTTATATATGAAAGGGGATGGTAACACCACCTATTGTGAGGATTAATCAGGCATGCAGTAAACAGTACAAGAGCTTTGTAAAATGAGTTTAAAAATCAAGCATTCAGGCAGCATTGAAAGCCCTGAAGCACGTGTGCTGTGCCGTGTCCTGCTGTGGGCCTTCACAGGCCAGTGAACTTGGTCCCACAGGAGCAACCACAGAGCTCTCAGACCACCCTCCACCTTACAGGCAGTGTGGCCACTTGTGGCAGAATCTCCCACTAACGTTCTAGTCAGATTGCCAAACTGAGCTGGGCTGAGTCCCGGCTTAGCCAGAGTCCAGGCTCGGGGAGGAAGCCTTGCAGGCCGGCACTGGCCACCTGACTCTGCGGCTGGGCCTGGCGTGTTGGGCAGGCTGGCACAGGAACCCAGGCGGCCTCTTCGGCAGGGCTTGGGAGAGTGGAAGGAGGTCAGAGTGTAAGAAATGAGGAGTAGGGAGTGTGGAGCCAGCGTGTCTTGGACGCCTTTCATCATCCACAGAGGAAGGAGCAGAAACAGAAGGGTGGGGGTGGGGTGAGCAAAAAAGGAACCAAAAGCAGAGAATGAGGCCAGCCCAGCCAAGGGCTTTTTGTGGGGTCTTAATTAAGCCTCAAGGCCCCATTGTTCCTTTCAGTGTGAAACATATGTTCAGGGCCTGGCTGAGGTTTGGGACTAGAATTTCAATGGTGCTGGGCCTTATGGCCCATCAGGGGAGGCGGAGGGGGAGACGGTCCCTAAGCCACACAGGAACCAGTACTGTGTCCAGCACAGCTCTCCCAGAGTCATCTTCCACTAGAGTAGGTAATAAAACAACCAGAGTCCCCACCCCAAGGTGGGAAATGGTGGGGCAGAGCAGGGCCCTGCACCTCTCAGCTCTGCCCTTAGCAGTCAGGGTGAACTTCGGTGGATCTCAGTTTCCCGCTCTGTGCCATTCAGATGAGGTTGTCCGAGAACATAAACCCCATGAGGATCATAACCAGGAGTCATTCAAATAGCTAGATGGCCATGTTAAGGGGCTTCAGGAAGCCATATGGAGAGTTGCACCGTGTTTCTTGGGGTTTGGAGGATGCAGAGCTGGTGTACAACTCACATCTGGGAAGTCTGAAGGAAAGGAGCTGGGGTTGCAGATGCCTGGGATGGCAGGAGGAAGAGAAGTGGCTGCCCTAGGAACAGCTGGCCTTTCCAGAATATGGGAGGCCAAAGTGTCTAGCAGTTCCTCAGTCAGGGGGAGAGCCTGGGAAAGGGGGAAGACAGGCTGGGTCACCTGGAGAGTAAAGAAGGATAGGACTCCCCAGAAGCCAAGAGGTGGAGGAGAGGCTCATACAGGAATAGCAGGTGGAGAGGACATCTGTGCCGAGGGAACTGACAGATGCTTAGTGCTAGGAGGGTGCTGTAGTTTGGGTCCATGTGTTAGAGACTTGGTCTCCAGCCCGTGGCCCAATTGGGAGGAGGTGGAGCCTTGGTGAGGTGTGAGGTCTGAGGTCACTGGGTGTGTCTCCTCAAGGGAATCGTGGGACCTGAAACCCATCCTCTTTCTGCTTACTCTGTGGCTCATGAGGTGAGCAGTTTTGCTCTGTCACATGTTTCCACAATGATGTGCTGCCTCACCACAGGCCCAAAGCAATGGAGCCGAAAGCTAATCATCCACTACAACCTCCAAGACAATGAACCAACATAAAACTTTCTTTCATGAGTTAATTATCTGCTTACTTCTTGATAGTGATGAAAAGCTGATTGATAAGATGGTCTCCAAAGAATTCAGAAAACCGCTTGAAGAGTGGAACAATCAACATTTCAGAGTGTCCACACCCCGAGAGCACCAGATGATAATAGAGCTGTCAAGCAGGAATCATCCTGTGTCTTCCAACTCTGGAGTATAAGACAGGAGCTGGGAGGTGTGCGAGAGAAGGAGCAGAAGAATGAGGCTGATCACACCTCCTACACACACACTGTCCCACTGCAAAGAGTTCAGTCTACTGTGGTCTGAGCTGAGGAAAGCCTGGACAACCGGAGATTTTACCCAAGGGCAACAATGAATACGCTGAAAGAGCTGGTATGAAGAGGAAGGGAGAGGGGAAAGGGGCATGTAATACAGCTGTTTTCCATCTGCATCTTAGTAAGTCCAGTTCATTCAAAGTCCACTTGCCGATACACAGTCATGGACTGATGACCACCAATTTATACCAGGGTGGTCATCTCCATCTCAGAGAGAGAGAATGTAAATACGAACTAGCAAATGAATAAGTAAATTTGCTACATCTCCAATAAACTCAAGCAGATGTGTTTTTTAAATTAAATTTTTTATTTTAAGATAATTACAGTTTCACATACTATTTTAAGAAATAACATGAACAGATCCTTTGTACCCTTTATCCAGTTTCCTTCAGTTGTTGTATCTTGCTCAACCATAGTACAATATCACACCAGTATACTTACACGGGTGCATTCAAGATACAAAACACTTCCATCACTGCAAGGACTTCTCACGTTGCCATTTTATAGCCATGATTCCTCCTTAATCCTTGTCAACTACCAATCTGTTTTCCATCTCTGTAATTTTGTCGTTTCAAGAACACTGTATGAAGGGATTCATTTTGTATGTAGGGAAGTAGCTTTTTTCACTCAGTGTAATTCTCTCAGATTCATGGAGGTTATTGTGTCTATCAATACAGTGTACTGTGGAGTAGTATCTCATGGTGTAGGTCAGTGACGCAAATGTTTTAGAGACCGAGTGCCCAAACTGCAATCCAAAACCCACTTTTTTATTGTGAAGTGCCAATGCTGCAATTAAACCTAAATGCTTGGCAGCTCAGGCAAAGTTGGAGTGAATTGGCTTGCATGCTGATGGAGAGGGCTCGGCATACTGGCTGTAGCACGCTCCGAAGGTTCACCTCCACTGATACAGGTGCACCACCCTCTGTTTTACCGTTCACCCACCTGAGGACAGCTGGCTTGTTTCCATGTTGGGGCTATTAGAAATAAAGCTACTCTAAAGATTCACCTCTGGTGATTATCAAACAAGAGATCAAATAATTCATTCCTAAGTCACAGAATGGGTAAATTTGGTTTATTTTTATGCGTTTGGTTCAGGGATGTGCTTTTGTACTTCCCACTTAAATAAGGATGTACTTTGATATTCTGAGAAAAAGAAAAGAGTCACAGACGGATTTATTCTGTGAATAGAAGTCTTCATTTTCTAATTGGATTGTTTAGTTTTTTTTATTGTTCAGTTTTGAGTATATTCTGAATATATTCTGAAGCTCCGAATATATTCTGGATACTTGCCCTTTGTTGAATATGTGCTTTACAAATGTGTTCCCACATTCCACAGCTTGTCTTTTTGTCCTTTTAGTGGGAGCTTTTACAGAGTAAAGCTTTCTAATCTTAATAAAGTCGATTTATCCAATTTTTTCTCTTTTATGTCTTGCTTTTGGTATAAAGTATAAATGTGCTTTATCTGCCTACCCTAGATCGTGAAAAATTTTATAATCGCTTTTCTATGAGTTTTATAATGTTATGTGTAAATTTAACCTTAGTCTCTATCTTGGGTTTATATCTACAGACTGTAGAGACTTAGGTTGAGTTTCTTTTCTTTTCATTCTTTCTTTCTTTTGTTATTGTTGTTTTTTTCTATGATCATCTACTTATTCTATTATCGCTCTTTCCTCTGTTGGATTGCCTTTGAACTTTTATTATATATATATTTGTGTGGGCTGTTTTTGGGTTCTCTGCTCCATTCCATTGATACATGTGCCTGCTTTCTACCAATACAACACAGTCTTTATTACAACACAGCTTTATTACCAAGTAAACAACATTGGTCTGCTTTTTCAAAATTGTTTTAGCTATTTTAGTTTCTTTGTTCTCTTATATACATTTTAGAATAACATTTTATAGCTGCAAAAAATCTGGATGGGTTTTAACAGAAATTATAGTAAATCTGAGGGTCAGTTTGGAGAAAACCAACATCTTTACAATGTTGAATCTTTCAATTCATAAACATGATACATCTCTCCATTTCATTAGATCTTCTTTGGTTTCTTTCATCAGCATTATGTAGTTTTAGCATATAAGTTTTGTGCATTTTCTGTCAGATTTATACTTAAGTGGGGTGATTTTTCAAAAAAGTAATTATAGGCACTGGCTCTGCTCCCTCCCGGGGAGGACAGCTCCGGACTCCATCATGGGCAGGAGGCTTGAGCTTGCAGGTCAGGCCGCTTCCAGTATGGATTTGTGCTGGCACCGGCAGGGTGAACATCAAATAGGGTGGGAAACACCTTGCACTGAAAGCACTGTTACCTCTCTCCCTCAGTGTCTTCTTTTGTTTTTTTGTTTTTTTCCTTTTCCCATTTCTCTTCTGATATAAGCCATCACTATCTGGTAAAGCCAACAATACCCACACCACTAAGGAAAATTTTAGAGACATAAACTATAAGGAGACGTGGGTGGGCTACCAAAGATCCCCCAGATTGCTGCAGTCTGACAACTGCCTCCAGACTTCATGCTTGGAGGCCAGGATCAACATAGTACCCAACACTGACCACTGCAGGCACGGTAGGGCTAACGAGCACAGAATCAGGTTTCGGCCTGTGCCCCCCACAGAGTGGTGGCCATCAGAGAAATCCCACTGTATGTGTATGTATACATAATATATGTATATATTAGTTTTGTTTCTCCTTATTTTCTCTTTCTCTTATTCATCCTGATACCTGTCCAATACATTCTCTTGTCTACATATTCTTTCTTGTTTTTGTTGTTTTGATTTTTACTTTTATTGACTCCTGCTTGGCTCATATCTTTCCTTCCTTAAGCAAATGCTGTTTTTCCTTTTCTTCTTGTTTTCTCTCTCCTTTTCCTTTTTCA
>PVJO010001090.1:0-50840 GCA_004026905.1 Hystrix cristata
CACTTCTTGGTATCTTCCCAAAAGAATTAAAATCATTATACCACAGGGATATATGCACACCCATGTTTATAGCAGCACAGTTTGTAATAGCTAAATCTTGGAAGCAGCGCAAATGCCCATCAACAGTTTTGTCTTTTCTAACATGATCCTTAAGGATATTCTAGGAAGGCTTTAGTATACAACATTCTATACTTTTAATTTTTTCTTTATAACTAGTTCAAAAGATGGTCAAAAATATTTACAGAAAGAAGACACTGCCTCACAGAATATAATTTGAATGTTGGATTGTTTATTTTTTTTCTTTTAAAAATATTTTTATTTTATGAAAAAATAAAACAAAATTTTATAATCAATAATAAGAGAATAATGATAATTATGAGGTGTGTATCATTGTTTTCAAAGTACTCAGAAGATTCTTACAAGAAACAGATAAAACCCCTAATCTTTCCTTTCAACAAACTAAGATAAACTATTAGTATAAATAAAACCAACTAGCATATATATTGAAGTATTTTTAAAATGATGGAATTTATAATCTGGGAGAGTATTTGAACTTCTCCCTATGTCTATCTCTTCTATTTTGTTCTTCGTGTTTCTTATATAAGAGAAATCATGCAGAATTTGAGCTTGTATGCCTGACTTATTTTCCTTACCTTCTCAAGGTGCATCCATTTACCTACAAATGCCTCAAGTTTATCTTTTTGGAGGCAGCATAGTTCTTCATTGTATATAAATACATTTTCCTTATCCATTCATCTGTTGATGAACATATGTGGTATTTCTGAGATCAAGCTATTATAAATTGTGCGGTTATAAACATGGGTATGCATGTACCTTGTAGCCTGATGATGTTAACTTTTTGGAAAGATACATAGAAGGGGGACAGCTGGGTCAAATGGAATTTCTAGTTTTAGTTTTTTTGAGGAATCTCCACACTAATTTCCATAGTAGTTGTATTAGTTTACATTCCCAAGAACAATGTAGTAGAGTTCCTTTTTCCCCATATTATTGCCAGCATTTGTTGTTATTAGCTTTTTGGGTGACAGTCATTCTTTCTGGGGTAAAATGGTATTTCAGTATAGTTTTAATTTGCATTTCTCTGATGGCCCATGATGGTGAGCATTTTTTTCATGTATTTTTTGGCCATTTGTACTTCTGAGAGGCATCCATTCATTTTGATTGCCCTTTTTAAAGCTGGGTACTTTATTTTGGGAGAGTCTAATATTTTTTAATATTTAAAAATTGTTTAATATGAGATTGTTTAATATGACAGTCTTAAGAAAACTGTGTGCCAAAACTAGTCATTAAGATGGTATATGGATGTAGGTTAGTTTTATGGGCACTTTAGACTATTAACCCTTGTCTAGAAATAGTTGCAACACGTCACTGAATTGCTTCAGTGGACACTCACCACAAATAGATCTGTATATTCTACTCTCCTATTCTCCAGCTAATTAAAATCAATGAAGTTATACATCATAAACATTTAACATTAAATTGTTTTTATGGCTGTACAAATCTCTCTTGGAGCAGCACGTATGAGAGCTAATTCATTGTTATGGATGGAGTGGGTAAGATCACAGACTATGGAGTGAAACTTCAGGGTTCACAACCCTGGGTACTAGTATCTACTGCATATGTTTCCATGGAAAGGCGTCTACTCTTTATGTACTTTAGTCCTTAATTTCAAAATGAAAACAGTATAGCAGGACATGTCCATCCAGTGGGACATGGGTGGAAGGAGTCTAAAGTGGCAGTTGCGAAACACCCTCAATTTGTGACCCTCATATTCACTGTATATTGTGCCTCAGATGTATGCACAGATACCTGTATCTTTATCTGTACGTACCTGTATATAATAGGTATGCACATGTGTATATAACCTCATGATCATGTTTTTTGGCATCTTAATTTTTATAAATATCTATTTCTATAAATATTGAAATATTTAGGACAATATATTGTCTTAAAATAATGATAATGATATTAAAATGTATTTTTTCTGTTAATTTTAAGCTCTAAGTCCATTATTTTGTCTAAATGCTTGTGATAGTTTTCTAATTTAAGATTTGATTTATTCAGATCCTTGTTTAAATTAGGAAATAATTCATAGATTTCAGTACTTGGTTAGGTAGTTTAAAATGCAGATTCTGGACCCTCACTCTGATATTCAGAACCAGGAATTATGAAGTAGATCACAGAAATTTAAATAAGTGCTCAAAGGTGATTCTGGAGCAACTGATCCATAACACACATTTTGAGAAAATCTTAAATAGAGTTGCATTAATTTTGACCTGTATCATGAGGTATGTCCTCAGAATGAAAATAGTTCATAGTAATTTCTTCAAAAAGTTATGCAAACTTTCAGTGATAAGATTGGTGAAAAGAATTTGGAATTTTTGGTAGAGGATGAATGTGGAAAGAAACTATATATCCTATGTAGATAGAGGTTTTTAACTGTATAATTCACTACTAAATTTTTAGCACCTTGGTCCACTGCTGAATTCCGAGCATCTAGACCAGTGCCTATAATATGGTAGATCCTAATACATATAATAATGTTACAAGCTATAGTAACCAATTATGGGAACAAAAAGCTAAAAATTCAGAAGTTATTATAAAGTTTTCAGGTAGGAGTCAAAGAGAAAAGAAGTTAATTCAAAATGTAAAACACATTAAGGAGATACTTAAAATTATGTTATTCTCCCAGTATACTATTAGGGAAGGAAAACAGTGAGCTTGAATTAGAGGGAAGTTCCCACAGATTCACCTGTAGGATATCATCAAAAACATATGAAAATAAAATCTTTATTACTATCAGAAGCAAGTTACTGGAATGTAACTGAGCAAACTGAATTTCCAGCCAGCTCAGACTCTTCTGGGAAAACTGAGTTTTCAGTTAGTTTGTACTTTCAATGTATTCTTTGTCAAAATCCGATGTTACTCATCAATAGGTAACTTTCCAAGGGCAAAAATTGTTGGCTTGTCTCCTTACCTTGTGAAATTTTAAAAGTGTATGTTAGATCAGAGGTCTACGAAGAATGCTCAGCTCTTAAGAAAATAGAAATCTATGGAGATAGAGATTTCATTTGGTGGAAAAAAAATGTGACTCTGATATCATCTCCCATTGAGAAATTAGTTTATGAAGCAAACAATTGATTATCTAAAATATTTCTCCAGTAGTAGCAACACTGTCGACATTTGCAGAATAAATGTAATTACTCAGGCCAGTCAGCCACCCACTAAAAGAGAACTCTACATAGAACTAATATCCTGGTACACACACACGACGGATGTGGCTGATTTCTCTATTTTGATTGTGTTGCGTGTATTGTGACTGAATGTATTTTGCTCCTGTCTCTGTTCCTTTGACCTTTTAGAGTCTTTATGAGACTCCAAAAGCAGCAATCAAAAGCACAGTGTTCCATTTTGGAAGCATTCAGAAAGCGATACCCTTTGTCTAAATTTAGTTGTAGAATTTAAAAACACATCTGGACACTTTTCTAGGAGATACACAGTCACTTTTGATTTACACAAATTGGTCAAATAAAATTTATTTCCTTTTAACTCACTCATGTAAAAACAAAACAAAACTGAGGGCAGGGTACCAAAATAACAAAACTAAAGTGTAAGACTTTCTAATTATTGAAAACAGGTATACTCATTTTGTAAGACATCAAACTGTGGAAACTTTTGTGTTTATTTAAAATAATTCTAACTCAGAAAACATAGATAAATTATAATTAAAATCAAAGTAACACAATTAGAAGCTGAAAACATTGTGGAAGAAATATTGCCTCTCTTATCAAGATTTACATTTGGCACACTCTTCAGAAAATAATTGATGAGGAAAAAAGCAAACGCAAAAGTAGTTTTCACCTCCTACATTATAATATGAGAAATACATGTGTTTGAAAATTGAAAATCTTGTTCATTTTAAACAATATCCTTAATTTAAAAACATATGTTGTTATGGTACATGATCGAAATATATTTCTGCATGACATAATCTAAAAGAGCACATCTATCCACAAATGTTCAGTAATTCACCGCCACAAAGCTAAATTGAGTTCTTGATGTGAGAAAGCTCCAAATATGAATAACCAGATACAATTTAGACTGTGACCACAACCCAAATGTAATCTACCTTTCTAAATATGGAAAGCTGTATTTTAAAAGGTGCCATCTATTTTTTTTAAACATGGAAATATGAACATTTAACATAAACTCTAGCTTCTTTCAAAATGTATAATATAGTATTGTTGATTGTAGGTAAAATGTTGTATGCCAGATTTCTAGATCTTATTCATCCTGCTCAACTGATTTTTTTTTTTATTGGCACATGTTTTCAGTATATGCCGTTTACACTTGTCTGGGGGAGTGGATACATGAACATAAATTTAGTTCTTTTTTTTAATCCCTTTCTTCTTCCCTTCTGCTTCTCTCCCTTCTCTTCTAAATCCCCTTTCTCCACTTTGTTCCTGTCGATATTATTTGTCTTGCCCATTGATCATCAGCTCCCCATTTTCCTATTCCTCTAGCCCCTGGCAACTACCATTTCACTATTTGAGTCTACAAATTTGACTATTTTAGATACCTTACGCAGAGGAAAGCCTTCAGTATTTGTCTTTCTGTGACTGGTTTATTTCTTATAGCATAATGTCATAAAGGTTACCCTGTGGTCACATCTTGCAGAATTTCCTTCTTTTTAAACATTATATATATAACTACATGGAGACAGATAGAGACAGACAGACAGACAGTCAGACAGAGTCAGTTTGCCAAAAAATGTATATACACTTTATCAGTTTGCCATACTAATACATGTCTGGGAACTAATGGTCACCACTTTGAGCACCTCTTGCAATTGTAGAGGCCAAGGGTAACTTCTATTAATCTCATGATGTCTCAATAAATTTAGTATTAAACTTTTTATACAAGTTTTCTTTTCCTGATGATATACATATATAATACATTACATTTCAAAAACACAAAATAAATAAAAAGCACCTCTCTCAAACAGAAATATACAAAATTGTAAATGAAAAGAAAGGCCAAGCTGTTGCCTTAGAAATTAAGGGTTACCTGCCCACCATGGTGCTAAAATAGCATTAAGAATAATGTTAGCTACAAATTTGTCATTCATGGTCTTTATCATGTAGAGATACATTTTTCACATGCTTAATCTGTTCCTGTTTCCAGCATGAAAGGCTGTTGAGTTTTGTTATATGCTGCTGTTATGGTTCAGATCTAAAAGGTTTACACAAAAGCCTCATGTGTTTGGAAGGTAATTGGATTATGGGGGTGCTACACTCATTATCTGATTCATTCACTGATGAATTAATTCAGTAGCTAAACGTGCTGTTACAAGGTGGGGCCTCAGTGTAGATAACTGTGGGTGTGACCTGGAAGGGCGTATTCTTGTCCCCGGCCTTTCTGTTCTCTCTTTCCTTAACGCAGTTAGCAGCTTTCCTCTTCCATGCCTTTTTGTGATGCCATTTCTGCCTTGGAGCCAACCAGCCATGGACTGAATTCTCTGAAAACCATGTGGCAAAATAAAGTTCTCTTTCTTTACATTGTGGGGGTTTAATATTTTATCTCAGTTACGGACAATCGGACAATACAAAAACTTGGTACTGGGAGTGGGGCTGTTGCTTTGACTGGCATGTGGTTCAGAAGCCTTTGAAACTTGTTTGCAGGAGGAGTTTGGAAAGATTTTGAGAAGCAAGCTAGAGAAGACAAACGTAAAGAGCTTGATGGGTGATCCTGGTTGGAGTTCAGAAGATAAAAATGCTGGTAAGAGTATGGATGGGAAAAGTCATGTTCAGGAGATTTCAGGGACTCCACTGACAGTTGGGCTAGAGTTAATGTGTACTACACTCTAGCAGAGATTTGTCTGCATTTTTGTATCATGTGACTTTGCAGAAGATTGAGATTAAGGACTGTGGGGTAATTAATATGGCAGAAGTAATTTCAAGGCAGACTGATGTCCAGGCTGTGGTATGAGTACTACTGGCTACTTTTAGCCAGAGGTACAAAGAGAATCAGGAGAAAGGGGAAGAGTTAAATAATTTTAAAAATTCCTGGGAAAAGAATCAGCTACAAATTTGGAGTTTAGGAAAGCATCAAAAAGAAGCCAAGAATTTTTCATCAAAACAATAGGAAAGATGGCTTGAAAGCATCTCAGGAATTGGCCATGGCCAAAAATTCACAGGCTGACGGGTGCAAATCTATAAAGATTTCGTTTGAGAAGAGAGTCCCTGGGATGCCTGCTGAAGAAGGGCCTCTAGGAAATTGGTGTCCCAGGAGGACATTACCATTTCACCGTACTCAGCCATCTGGGCACCCAGTGGCTACTGTGGTCCAGGGGCAAGGTCACTGCTCCAGCTGGCAGTAGACTTTGACATCATACATGTGGTGGTGGATTTTTAGGCATGTAGAATGTAAGAGTTGTGACATCACAGAGGCTTCCCACCCAGATTTCAAACAATGGCCTACGAGACAAGGCAGTATGCCTCTGAGAGGGCAGCACATGAAACTGTGAGAGTGAAGCCAAAGTTACAGTGGAAACCCCAGGAAAGTGGAGCTGCCAGGCAGTCAGTGGAGCTAGTCCAAGAAAGAGACCGTACGGCTGCAACTAATGAGCCTGCAGGGCTGGTTCTGCCGAAGTCCTTTGGAATTTACATTTCACTCCAACCTGCCTCGGGTGCTGCACTTGGAGATATAAAATTTAATTTGTATTTTTGTTGGTGTCATAGTTGTCTGATTTTTCATAATTCTGTATCCTCACATTGATGAGTGCACATTTCAAAAGACAACCACCTGTTCTGGATTTTGCAGGTATTCTTTAATGGTGATAAAACATTAATATTTAGTCTAATCTGAGATTATGGGTTGGCCAGCACACAGCAGTCCTGGAAAGGCAGGCGCTGGGTTTGCTACTTGTTCCCTATACTCTGAGGATGGACTGCACTGATGATCTACATGGTCTGTTGAGACTACTAGCTGCCCTGCTGGTCTGAGATCATCTGATCAGGCAGATTTCAGGCTGTCTTCTGTGGTTGGATGGTATTATTGCTTACTTCTGTAATTTGAAAGGATGATGTGCTGAGCTCTAAGGTTGCTTGGAGGTTGTTGCCTGGTCACACAGGGTGGGCGAGGCCAGAAGCCACACTCCAGATGTTTGGGGTTTAGACTTGCCTACTGCACAGGCTTAAACAGAGTATCAAGCCTGGGTTAAATTGCTACTCAGCAGCATGGGCTGTGCGGGGCTAGATGGTTCCCCTCCAGGTGATTGCTGGGCTGTTGATGCCTCCCAGCCTAGGGAATACTCAATGAGAATTCAGTCTATGGTCAGAAGCAAGCTAGGGACTTGAGCCTGGCAGACAGTGGTCTATGGTGCCTGAAAAATTACACTGACAGCTAGTCTTTTTGTTATGAAGCCACAGCTGGCAATAATGAAGATCTGAATGCAGTGAGTCCTACCCTTATTCTGTTGCAAACTAACCTCAAGTGGTCCATCTTTGTCACACTCCCAGTGTGTCTTATGGAGTGAACTTCTGGTGAAAGGTTCCAGAATGGTGGAGAAGCTGAACATCTGCCCACAGTTTACCACACCCAGTGTAGAAATTGGAGCACTAGGGGAACCCTCCATGTGTAGTTCTGTACTAGAGTAGGCTGGTATTGCCAGAGGGAACAGCTCCCCCTACACTTCACAGGTAACTTGTAGTCAGTGGAGATGTCTCAGTCTCACACCTGAATTTTAGTGTAGTCATGAATATTTCTAGGCTGTGGAGAATTGCTAGTTGTATTTCTATTGGTGTGGTAAGTGTAGACAGAGAAATCCTATTCTGTCATCTTGCTGATGTCACTCTCTTGAGACTCTGGACCTTTCCTTTGTGTTGATTTTAGGGTAACATTCTCCTTGAAATTCTGTACTTCTTTCTAGGCCTGATACCACTCGCTCCTAGTTCACTATGAGAAGTTCTTATTTTCTTCAAGGATTCCTCTTCTATCAATTACGTCTAATAATTTCCTATTACTCTCTTCCTGTTCTGGCCTTGCTTTCAGTCTTTATGTAGTTTCTTTTTATGTGTACTTATGATCATGATTTAAATTTCCACATTTATGGGGATTACTCACAAATCTCTAGCTGCAGAATGGCTGTGTCTTTTGAGGCTCAGCTTTATTTCTCTAGCTGCTTTAGAGGTATCTCCATATAAATAACTTTTCCTTTTGCCTGCCTCACACTGAATTTATCCTCACTGCAGTTTTCCTCAATCCTTACCCCTCTCACATCCTCTAATTCAATTCAAAAGAGAACACAAATTCACAATTAGAACACTGAAAACTGAAAACCAGGCCATTGATCTCCACCTATTCTTACCTTTAAAAAACAGAAAAGGTACTTCATTATAAAGTAAGTAATCAAATCCAATGATGAACGCGAAAGTCATAAAAGGTAGCCTTTTTAATATTTTAGAAAATGTTTTGAAAATTAACTAGAAAAATCATATTAAATAACTAGGGAATTTGACCTCTTGACTAGATGAGGAAGGTAACATATTGAAGCCAAATTACTGATTCAGGTAACAGAAGATACAGTAATTTTGATATTCCAGATTTAGCTTGACCTCATTTCTAACTACATCACTTGGCCAGGTTACAGATACTCTGCATTTTTGGGGGGTGGCACTGGGGATTGGACGCAGGGCTCTGTGCTTGCTAGGCTAGTGCTCTACCACTGAGCTAAATCTGAGCCCTCATATAATCTGCTTTAAAAAAGAAGTAATTTACAAATTTTAGGTTTTAGGAACCCTTTGTATTCTAAAAAAATTATTCAGAACCTCAATGAACTTTTGGTCATATGGGTTATATTTTCTGATATTTACCACATAAGGAATTAAAACTAAAACTTTTTAACATTCATTTCTTAATTTAGAAATAATAAACCTACTACATGTTAACACAAATAACATATTTGTATAGAAAATTGGGGTTTTTTGTTGTTTTTTGGTTTTTTTTTTTTTTTTTTTTTTTTTTTTTTGTGCCAGGGATTGAACTCAGGGCCTTGGGCTTGCTAGGTGAGCACTCTAACCACTGAACTAAATCCCCAGCCCTAGAAAAATGTTTTTTAAAACCAAAATGAAACAAAAAACTAGTTAAAGGAGAGTTATTGTATTGCATCTTTTTGCAAATCTCATAATGTACCATTTAATAAGGACCATATTCTCATATCTTCTTTTGCATTCAATTTGTTGAGATATGACATGTTGTGCAAACTGGAAATTTCAACTCTATACTTTTAAGAGGTGACTGAAAATGGCAAGCAATGTTTTAATATTAGAAAGGCATATCTTCGATCTCTCTGGCCCCCTGAAAATATCTGGGAAATCTCTAGGACCACCAAGACTACCCAAGAAATCTGCAAGTACACCAGAACATTCAATTCTTTCAAAGATCCATTGACTCCTAGTTCTGTAGTAATTATTAGGGACCATATTACATAATTAATCAATTATTAATTAACTATATTGGCCCACATCTTCTTCACAGATAATGTGGAGGTAATTTTCACAGCATAAATTTGTGGTTAAGAGAATGAACTCCAGTACTAGAGGACTTGGCCACTTAAGAGGGTGAAGCATTGGGAAAGTTAATTTGATCTTTCTCTGTCTCATTGAAAAAATGGGGGTAATAATAGTCTCTTTCCTATATCATTAGGATGATTAAATGGACTAATATGTGTAAAGCCCTTAAACAACACAAAGTAAAGATCGTGTGAGGATCGAACTCAGGGCCTTCTGCTTGCTAGGCAGGCACTCTAACCACTGAGCTAAGTCCCCAGCCCTGTGTTTACTAAATAAGTTAAGCAAAACAAATTTTATACAGTTTAAAGGTTAAAAATAATAAAGTTTACGGAGATATAAAAAGAGTACCTGATGTGTAGTATACACCTGGACAGAAACATATGAACAATGAGTATGGTGTCAAATAGTTTGCAGATTTCAAAAAAGAGACCATAGTCTCATTGAAGAAACTATAGAATAATATTTAATGTGTTGTTACAAAGTACTTCTGAATTTACATGGGTTTAATATCTTCTTCACCACAAATTTGCAACTCAAGGTAATGAGAGATAGTGCCCCTATAAATAATACTATACACATACTACAGATTACAACGGCATTTGAGTAAGTAACAAATGATTGTGGGTTTCTGTCTTTCATAAATTTCAGTCAGACCGAAATATCTCAGATTCACAAACAAGAAACTATTTCCAAACAAACAGTGAGTATTTAGATGCTTTCAGGATCTCATTTATTACTTTCATGCATTTCACATATTGATGTTATAAGTAATATAATATTTCACTTGAAATATTGAGTAAAATATTGAGTAAAATATTACTTCTACCAATTTTAAAGCAGTTTCTATTCACTCTTGTTTTTGCTTGAAATCTAGCTCCAGCCTTATCCCTGTTGCTGCATTTTTAACTTCCTCCTCTTTGGGCATTCACTCAACAACAATGGAGAAGTCATGGAGAAGTGGACTGTCCTTCTCTGCAGACACTTTGCCCATCCACTGCACGCTTCTCTTGTACTGGTGGTGCTGGTTGTACTCTTCTACCCTTTCTACTAGTGCCCTGCTAAGAGATGTTCTTCTCATCTGAAGGGGAATATTTTTCTTGAAAGAGTGGCACTCCAGTTCAGTCAAATCTAGAGGATTTGACCCCTATGAAAGGACAGTTCACTTAATTCCCGAAGAGTCTCCTGCACCTGAATGTAATGGATGAATTCCCACACTCCGATGCTTTTTCATGTACTCTAGGGATTATTCCAAGTGGGAATAAATGTGAGATAGATGATCCCATTTCAATCTATAGGACTCACGCAGAGTGCTGTACTTGTCTATTGATTTATCCTTCACCTTAAAGGAGTGTCCTGGTCTTCTACGGTTTAGGATAATCTTCCTTGCTAGCCAAAATCTTAGGGATGGAGATTGGACAGTCAAATGTTCTTTCCATGATAATTCTTTACAAATATACATGATATTTTATTCATCATTTTTTAAAGGCAAATAAGTCCTCTGAGATACTGTGATTCTCCTAAGACTTAGGAGACAGTTGCAGACCTGAGGAACTTGAATCCAAGTCTTGTTGTATGTGTTCCCCAAACTGAACAGTTTTACTGTGATACCGAATTTTGGAAACTAAGACCTAAGTCTTAAAAAACTACTTCTACTCTTAAATATTTGTGAGTTTTTTAATTTAATATTCTAAAATTGGAATTAGCTCAATATAAGCAATTCCCTTAGTTGGGAAACTCTGTATCTCAAATCTATTAAAATGAAAATGAAATAAGAGTAGTTGAATTACTTTACCCAAAGGTCTTACCTTAGAAAGCATAAGTCTATAGAATAAATCTCTCAAGGAGTCTGGGAATTTATTTCAATATAAGTAGTTAATTACGTTATTTTCCTGGATGTGTCTGATTTTTGTCACATTCTATTAAACTGTAATTAAATTATAGTTACATCTAGGGAAGCAATTAAAATACAATAAATATAAATGAATAGGAACTTTTATAATGAGTGAGAAAATGAATTAAATATTAAGTTCTTAGAAAATAAGGATTCTAAATATCAACAAATAAATAAGGTAGAGCCCAAGGACCATGGGTAACTTTCATGATTATCGTGACCTAAAATATTAACCAACTTAAAATTCTAAGCAGAAAACAATTTTCTTTAAATTTTGACATGAAAATCCTTATTGTTTTACAAAGGGCTAAACAACACAGTAAATTCTCAGAAAAAAGAAAAAAAAATCCTATAATGTAAAATCCTTGAAGTCAGGTTAATGAATGGATTAAAACTGATGAGATTAATTCTGCAGGGAAGGAGTGTGGATTAACTGGCCCATTGGGGAACACTGCTGATTCAAATTATGTCCGTTCACTTGGAAATAATAGTTTTGGGAGTCTGAGTACATGGAAATGTTTTAATTTTGCTTTTAACATATAATTCCAGAATCTCATCAAGTCAATCAGTACAAGTAAAAATCTTAATTCTGATTATTTTTAAATTTCCAAATAATATATAGCTCAATTTCATTTTTCCTTGATTTATGCTGTCAGGATTTCTGTAATATTGGTTTAAATTCTCTTTATTGTGTCTTATGAATAATAACAAAGGATGGTTTTCATATCTGCTATCAATTTTTTGCCACAAATGGTCATTTCTCATGTGATGTTAATTTTCTAGAAATACAAGAAATACAGGGTGCTCAAACATATGATAAGGAGTTAATATCTAAAGTTTATAAGAAACTTCAGCAACTCAATAATAAAATAAAAAAAACAACCTGATTAAAAAATAGGCAAAGGACCTGAACAGACATTTGTCAAGAAAAGATATATTAAATGGCTAGCAGGTATATGAAAAAATGCTCAACACTACTAGTTATTAGAAAAGTGCAAATTAAAACCACAACAAAATATTTCCTCACAACCTTTTAGAATGGCTTTTATCAAAAAGACAAAAGATACGCTCTGGTGACAAGGTCATATGCTTGTCATGTACTCCAGGAACAGTATGTATGATCTTGGAGTACATTGTGTTAACTGAGATAAGCCAGGCACGGAAAGATCAATACCACATTATCTCATGAATCTAAAAAAAAAAAAAAAAAAAAAAAAAAAAAAAAAAAAAAAAAAAAAAAAAAAAAAAAAAAGTTGAACTCAAAGAAGTAAAGTAGAATGGTGGCTATGAGGGTCTGGACACTGAGGAGTTGGGAAGGTGCTGATTTCAAGATACAGTATTTCAGTTAGACAGAAGTGGATAATTTCTATTGTATACCATCATGACAATATTAAATATGTTATATTCTTGAAAACTGTTCTGTGTCTTTACTGAAAAAAGTGCTATGTGAAATACTGCATGTGTTAATTTTATTTAGCTATTCCACAATTATACCTATTTCAAAATATTGCTGTATGTGATAAATCTGTATGATTTTTATTTATTATCTTAATAAATAAATGAAAAAGTAAAACAGTTGTGGTTTTCAAAATAGAAATATACCATTCTTGGTACAAAAGACAAATTCCTGAAACAATGCTAGTAATTTCTCAGACTTCCACCAAAATATTTACCCAAACTTGAAAATAAAAAGATATGGCTTTGCATAGTTTACCTTGAAGCCATGTGGGCTTCTTTTTTAAATCATTGTCACACATAGATGGGTGAAGGTCAGTCAAGGATCAGCCATGGACCCTTTGTCTAGAGACCCAACTCAACTTTTTAAATTGTTTCAATCATATCCATTGTAGACCAAAAATTCAATGTATTATCATGTACTGCACTCAGCGGTTTTGCCTTTCTCTTTCCTTAAGGAATAATTCTTCAATTTTTTCCCTCTTATTTTAATGATTTTAACATCTTAATTAAAGCCCATCTGTTTTCTTTCTTATTCTCAACCCGGGGTTAACTAACGTTTTACCATGAGACACAGATTATGTATTTTTGTCTGAAACATCACAGAAGTGAAATTGTGTTCTTCCCATTGCATTTTTTTTTCAAGTGGCATGATATGTCGTCATTGGTGGTTGTAATTAAAGTGGTTTATCTGTCAGGTTTGTCATTGGTGGTTGTAATTAAGGTGGTTTATCTGTCAGGTTTTTCCATTAGAAAACAACTTCTTTTCCCCTTTTTAATTATTAAAGACAATTATTTGGAAAGATACTTCAAAAGTGTGCATGAATCTCATTTCTCATCTCACTTTTATCTACTAGTTTAAACATCCACTGATACTCTGTTTGTGAATTATTATTTTGATGGTGCCAAATAGGAATTTTCTGGTTTTATCATTTGTTCTACATTCTTAGCTGTTACTCTAGTGTAAAAAGGGGCTTTTGTTTATTGATTTATAACAATGCAGACTGATATTTTAGTTATTCTCTCTTTGCTGGGAAAAATAACTGACTCCCACAAGTTAAAGGAAGAAAGATTCATTTTAGCTCATGCTTTGTAGAGCTTTCAGTCCACAGCTGGCTGGCTTCAAGGGATTGGGATGGCAGAGGGACATGGCAAAGGAGGCTTGCTCATGGAATGAGAGTGGGAATTATAGAGGGTTCAAAGGATGAGGAGGGATATTTACCCATCTAGGCCATGTCCAGAGTGACCTACTTCTTCCCACCAGGCTTCACATCTTAACATCATACCCAGCTATAAACCCTTTGGTGGCCAAATCCCGTGATGAGTATCACATACTCATGATCTAGTCACCTCCCAAAAGCCTGACCTATCAGTGTAGGTGGCTTTGGGGGACGCTGACATATAAACCATAACAACTGACAAATCCATATTTTTCTCAAGGTCTTATGTTTGACCTCATTATAAAATAAAATTTCAAAATAGACTAAAAATAAGAAACATAAAATCAAACACATGGACCCACATGCATATGCAGCGGTAACATAACTTCACAGATAGGTACTATTCCGAGTGAATTTAATATGAAGCCACGTGGACTACAAAATCCTCGTGTGATATTTTAAGGTTAAAAGAACATTCAAAGAATCATATTCTTTAGCATTTATATTGTTGATGGCAATATTGGTTGTTTTGATGTATACTGTTTATGCAATGTAGAATAAAGCAAATAAGTAAGTTTTCCAATCTCTGTCCATTAAAAATGCCAGGAAACAAGTCAATATAATAACTCTGGGCACCCTAAGCATGACTTTTCAGTAGAAAAAATCAGGGCTGTTTGGAGAATTAGTGACTCCAATTCTGAGGGATAAAATGTCTACATGAACTTTGGAAAACTTGCCATGTGAGAAGATAGGAATAACTATCATGGTCATGCCCAAAGGACCTCAGAGTATCAGGATGATGACTACCAGAAAATAGCAGAATAGACAGCTGGAATGTGGAGATGGGGAGGTGATCCAAAAGTAACACACTGTACCCTGGATGGATTGGTCTTTATATTATATTTGCTCTAGAGATGATAGAAACCTGAAGAGTCTTCATATGATAGAAAATTTAATGGTCACACAGTAATGAGTATTAATGATAGTGAAATTCGAAAATGGTTTTAATGCATTTCACTAGAAGTATTAAATTATTTCAGAGTGAATTTATACATTGAAACTGGGTTAAGTATTTTCCCATTACACTAAATTTTGCCTCTTATCACGTAAGTCTGAGAGAATTCTACACTTTTCATAAGGGGAGAGTAAAGGTAAAAAAAAAAATCTTATACATGTATTTTGGCAAATATCAAATCTGAAAACCTCTTCCCTATTCCAGGTCAGTTAAATAGAAATATCCAGTGTAGAAAGTTACAATACAGCAGCTTAAGGGAAAACTATCTAGAATAAGCAATGTAAGAACATAAATCTGATAGTAATTTACTAAAGGAATCCAAAGAAAATCAACATTACTAGTGTTAGATAAAGCATACATTTGACATTTGTGCTATCAACATGTGGCTATTTAAATTTAAATGAACTAAAATTGAGGAAAATTAAACATTTCTTTCCTTAGCTCCACCAGCCACATTTCAAGGGTCTGAAAGCCAAATGTGTCTAGTGATTACTATATTAGATAGAACACAGTAGAACATTTCCATTGTTTCAGAAAGTCTTAGTGGATGGATATGCTGCTCTTGACAAAAACACAGCCATTTAAATATAAGAGTTTATCTGGATAAAACATTTTTGAAAGTATTGTAAGAACACCAAAGATCAATTGCATAATGAAAGGACTGAAAGCAAAAGAATTTTGAATTGGAATTGCAGAACACGAAAATCGGGATGGCAGGTACATTACAAAAATTTTCTGACTGGACAGAGAAAACATAAAGATAACATTTATGTTGGTGCATGTGTGTGTATGTGTGTGTGTCCATGCACATAGATACATAGATAAAAATAGACATACATATGAGTATAAAGACCATCCAAAAAATTTTAGGTGCTCCTGAGAAACTTAAAAATTGGAAAAGAAAAAAATACAGAACTCAGAAAAGAGATTTTACCACATTTAAGATAAGGAAAAACTGTAAAGGAATTTAGTATATGACATACCTGACCTAACTTATGAATTAAAAGAACAATTTAAATTTCCCACAACATCGAAAGAGAAACTCAGGTTACTAATGTAATGCAGTAGGACATTTTTGCTCATCAGAATTCCCAGTGTTCTGTCTCCTTCACCTTTAAAAATGCTTTGGTGAGGGAGGCAGCTCCGCACCACCCTCACACAACCCCCAGAGGCCTGGTATGGCTTTCTTCTGCCCTTTATAGATCTTAACATTTCCTTTTTCTTCTCTCCTTTTTTCCTTTTCCTCTGTTTCCTACTCTCTGTCTCTCACTCTTCCTCTCTTCTCCCTCTCATTTTTCAAGAATATTAACAAAATCTCGTGTGGGTTTCCCTGTCAGAAGTATCATCCATGTACTGTTCTTTATACGATTATTCAAAGAGGTGGTCTAGATTTCTGTTTACACATGAGTCAAAGCTAGGCGAGCAATGATAGAAACATTATAGTGAACTCTAAGGCAGTTAAAAATAAAAATAATTTTATTTATATACTTACAAAATTATATGCACAGATTGAAGTTTGATATTGCAGTCCTGATTGTATATATTACAGTAATATTCAAAGTTACTTTCTAAACCCATGGTACATTTATATTTGTCTATGACTTTAACCCCTTGAAATTATTCCTAAGTTTATGAGTTTCTTTGACCCAACACAACATAACTGGTAGAGTGTTGTTATCAAACGGAAACTTCAATATCTGGTGCACAATTTATTATATTCTTTTCTTTCTGCTGTGGAGTTCAAGCACATGATGTGTAAATAAAACTGACCACATGACACATAACATGACCCACATATGTAATTTAAATTTTCTACTGGCCACATTTAAGTAAAGGAAGGCCAGGTGTGTTGGTACAGTCCTGTAATCCAAGCTCCCTGGGAGGTTCAAAAGTGGGATCACAAATTCAAGCCCAGTCTGGGAAATTTAGTGACTTAGTGAGACCCTGTCTTAAAATAAAAATTAAAAAAAGAAAAAAAAGTTTGGAGCATAGAACTTAGTGGGAAGGCTCTAGGTTCAATCATCAGTACTGCAGAAAAACAGAGTGAGAGAGTGAGAGAGAGAGAGAGAGACAGGGAGAGACAGAGACACAGAGATGGAGACACAGAGACAGAGGTAGAGACACTGAGAGAGAGGTAGGCATTTATTTTATTAATATGTCTGTGTCTCAAATACCATCATAATATATGGTGCGTGTATTAGTTACTTTTCTAGAGTCAATGGTTTGCAAGAGAACAGATTTAATACAGGACAATCACAACTTACAACATTCACACACAAGTCAAATGCAAGAAGGATGCAGACAATCTACCTATGCACTGGAGACCCAAAAGATCCAATTAAAGGCTGGGAGCCCATGACTATGTCCAGTGTATGTCCAAGTCTACACTAGAAAGCTGAAGAAATCTATACTGGAACCAGGATATGATGCTCACAGCAGAGATGAAGACCAAAGTTCCCCAAAGTGAACAACAGCCATCCCCAGCAACAGCAAGGTTGGAGCTCATTCTGGGACTGGAACAGCCAAGTTCCCTTTGGGAGAACCAGCTGCAACAGAGCTTCTCCTGGGAAACAGCCCGCTACTATCTTCTGCTCCTGTTCTCCTTTAGGTTGTGTCAGCAACATTCTTCAGGTGGATTTTCTATGCCCGGAAACGCACCAACTCAGTCCAGCTGGGCGTTCCTGCTCAAATTGACCACAGTAAGTCCACCACAGTGTATAGAATAATTATTACTGAAATAGCATCATATCATTTTTGGTTTTAAATAAGTCATGAATGTCTAGTGTGAATTTTACGTTAAAAGTACATCTCAAGTTAGCCACATTTCAAAATGTTCACTAAGCCCATGTAGCTTGTTCTCCTGAATAAACTACAGCCATCCTCATTCTTAGTAATCATAGTAAACAGAGATCCCAGCTGACCTGCTTTAGATATGAAACACAGGTGAAAAATAAATGGATTGGTCAAGTGACATTAGAAGTTCTCTTTGCATGACATAATTTTGCCTATCCTAAATGGATGCAACATTTGTGTAAAATGCACTTTATTTATACATTTCTACAATTTTCAAATTTTCTGTAATAAATGTCCATAGGCTGAAAAAAGTCCACAAATCTTTCAACACCAAATCTTGTTTCTTCAGAAATAATTTTTTTTTTATTATTTCATATATTGTCTTCAGGTTAAGGTAAGAAAAATAAAAATTATAATAAATGAAATGTCTTTTGTGTTCAGCAGTTTATTTACTTTAACAAAATCTTACTATAAGATTATAATTATTCCACTTCTGAAATATTAACATATATAAAATGTATTGTGAAATTAAAAAAAAACACACAGAGTAAAAATATTTTCATCTTTTTTTTTTTTTTTTTTGGTGTTGGGGATTGAACTCAGGTACTTGTGCTTGCTAGGCAAATACTCTAATCACTGAGCTAAATCCCCAGCCCCACTTTCATTTTCATCTTTTATACATGATAATGAATAAAAAATAAAATCCCCTTTTCACACTCCAATTTGAAAAAAGAAGGTTCCTTTAGCATTCTTGTTTGAGATATGTACAAGTTGCATAACAATAATTCACATGACTCATCTGAGAAAATTGTCTGAATAATATCTAGTTATTATTTTATATTTTCTGTTGTATAGTGAGATGATTATAAATCTATCATCTATTTGTCTAAAGTGAAACAGGTAAGTTTTTAGCAAATTTACAAGTCACTAACCTTGAATGTGAATCAGTACTATATATACTTTTCTAATATTGATAAGTCATGCATATTGTATATACAATGTAAATATATTTTTATATGTATGATGTATCAGAATAAAATCCCACATATTAGGATAAAATAGAAGAGGAAATTATAACAAGAATTTGAAAATAGTGGATATGAAACAAACTTACATGCCAGAAGGATTCACCAACATGTATGCCATGTAGTTCTGTACAGCAAAAGGTAGGGAGAAAATTAGTTTCTGAGTTACCCAATGATGAGACCAAAGAGAACAAAGTCAGTAACATGTTTCCCAATATTAAAAATAATATTAAATATTTAATATTAAAGCAAACCCTGGGTAACACTGCAAAACAGCTCTCTAAAGAATTCTTGTAACAGTGAAGAATACTTGAAGTATGAACCTTAAAATAAGGACCTTAGCAATTTTAATCATTGCTTTCTTCTTTGATTATGATAACTCATGATAAAATATAAAAATTGCATTTAAGTAAAATTATGCAAAATTTTGGCACAGATACAATAGAATGCTAATAGAACCCATGTTCAAGTTTAGTGGCTTCCTAATTTGCTGGTACTTATCTGTTAATTTTAGGATGACTAAGCAGTACATTTCCAACACTGGAGCATCTCTCTAACAAACTAGAAACTATGGTTCAGTAATGGCAAACGTACCTTGGATTCCATTCAAAGGATTTTATTATTGAATGTACCACGAGGAACTCATTATAACCTTGTGTCACCTGTATGAATCAGCCTAAGGCTATGTCATAAACTTAATTCTTTGTGGACACAATCTCATACTTGTCCAGATTTTATAGATATAAAGATCAAGTATGCTATACTGTAAGCACTTAATAAATATTTCATTGACTAATTGAATTGCTGATTGTTATTCACCTCCTTTACCTTTGCCTCTTCCTGTTCTCGGTTCCTCTCTCCATGTCCCAGAATCTATCATTACCTTAAATGCTTTGTTCCTTGCTTTCCAGAGATGCTCTTAAATGTGGATTTTCCCTGGGTTTGCCTAGTGGTTTATCCTCTCATCCAATTTCCCCTAGATGTTAAACAGGGAAAGGTCTACTATATGGCCTTAATACATGCCATTAAAATTCTAATTGTTTGATAATATACATAATATTGACTTAATCTATTACTGAAATGATTTAGTTATATTTTAAACAGTATTTCATAAGAGAAAGCCCATTATGTGAAAGAGATAATAAGGATAAATTTCTGCATTTTATCAGGTCAGTAGAGCTAATCACTTGGGTGAAGAAACCATAGAAACCCTACCACTTACCCATCTGTGGATCATCTGGCTATTACCTAAAACAATGTTTATGAAAGGGAACTTTAAAAACTGTTTTTACAATGAATTTCCAGTATGTTTTTGGTTGTTAATTCACCTGGGTATTTGGGGGCATAGCAACTCAGAATGTTGGTAGCTTTTTTATTGACAATTAAATTGCTATGCAGTTACTTTAAACACTCTTCCAAGAAGACAAAACATAGCTCAACACAATGAACTTATTTTGGGAATTATGACAGTTAAGCTGGATTTTCAACTCAATTGGCTTGAGAACTGCCTAAGGGATTAGTAAAGAACAATTCTGGGTGTTTCAGGGTGGGTTATGGGGACATGAAAATTGACACTCTATCTAACTAGACCCTGCCCTTCCTTTCTGGCTCTGTTTCCCTGCTCTGGTTTCTGGCCACCATAAGGTGACCTGCATTCTTTTGCCAAGATGTTTCTGTTTTGCAAGCTGCTGGCCCAAACCTCCAAAACTGGGAGTCAATATAACCTCTCCTTCATTAAGTGTTGAGTGTAGTGTATTTGTGCTAGCAATGGGAAAACTAATTAATGCAGAAAACTGGTATCAGAAAAAATGGGGTCATTGCTATAACTAAATATGATCATGTGGTTCAGAAGCTTTTGGAACTAGTTTGCAGGAGGAGTTTGGAAACTTTTGGAGATGAAGGATAAAGAAGACCTAGAATGTTGTAAACAGAACCTGGTAGATATTCCTGGTGGGAACTCACAAGTGCAGATTACTGATAAGAATGTGGAGAGTAAAGGCCATGCTCAGAAGGTTTTGGTTGGAATTGGGGATGCTAATGGGAACTGGATGAGAAGCCATGAATGTTACATTCTGGCAAAAAATTGTTTATATTTTGCCCAAGTCTTGAGACTTTATGGGAAGCTAGGATTAAGGGCGGTGGACTAATTGATCTGGAGGAAGAAATTTCAAGGCAGCCCAGTATGTAGGCTGTTTCATGGGTACTCTTTGCTGCTTTTAGTCAGATGGGAATTAGGTACAAAAAGCAGAGTAAGAATATTAGAAAAATCTCAAGTTTTCAAATATAAAACACATGTAATGTTGGGGCCAAAAGAGACATAATAGCTGAAAATAATTGAGCCAATTTAAAACAAATCAAGAACTTTCAACTGACACAAGAAGAAAGATGCCTTGAAGACGTCTCAGGAATCAGTAAGACATCATCCCTCTTTGGTTCCATGGTGAAAAATGTAAACTTTTCATGTGAAAAGGGGGCCTCCGGGCCACTTGCTTAGGAAGAGCAACTAAGGAAACTGGATTTCCAGGATATATTTCACAGTACGCTTTATCTCAGGCATACAGAGGCCACCACAGCTATGGCCCAAGTGGGACGTGGCTACCACTACCAGTGACAGCATCCTTGGCACTGTCCATGTGATTTTGGTTTTATTGGCATGCTGAATGCAAGAGTTGGGATGTTAAGGAAGTTTCTACCTAGATTTCAAAAGAAGAACTGGGAGACCAGGCAGTGTGCCCTTGAAGTAGGTGCATCAGGCAGTGGAAAGAAGTCAAGGGCACACCTCTTTGTCCTTATTTACAGTTATGGTTTCTCATATCAGAGAAACAATCTGATGTGTATTCATAAGTGTCTGGTTTATTTCACTTAGGAGTATGTTCTCATTTACCTACAAATGTCTCTTATCCATTTTTAAGGCAGAGCAGTACTCCATTATGTAGAAAAACCACATCTTCTTTAGCCATTCATTAGTTGTTGGGCATTTAGTTTGTTTCTAAGATTTAGCTATTACAAATTGTGTTGCTATGAACTAGGGAAGGAGGGAGCAGAAGGGAGGGGTGGGGAAGGGGGAGAAAATCAAGACACATCATGTACAGGTACAAAATAACCATGATGAATGTGGTCATTATGTATACAATGTACCAATATGTGTTCTTTGTAAAAAATAAAATTAAAAAAAGAAAAGTCAAGGGTATAGCAGAGACCCACGAAAGTCCTAGAAGCCACAAACATGGAATTTCTCCTGAGGAATGCCACAGACAGTGAGCAGAGTCAGCCCCCAAAGAAACCAAGTGGTATACAACCAGCAAGGCCATGGGGTGAGGTTTCCCAAGCCCTTTGGGACTCACACTTTAATACTATGTGCCCTATAGGCTGGACATGGAGCTATAGAAATTGATGTTTGCTTCACTATGTTTTTGTCTTGTTTGTTTGTTTGTTTTATTCTTTCTGATTGTCCTATTCCTTCTTTTAGAATGGGTATTTTTATCCTGGCATATTTTATTTTAGGATTAAGTAACTTGCTTTTTCAATTTTACAAAGTTTAAAGCTAAGAATTTGCCTTGAGTCTCAGAGGAGACATTATACTTGGACTTTTGACCAATGGTGTGACTATCAAGACTTTGAGGGAAGGGATTTTTGCATTTCCAGGTTTAAACAGGACAGTTGTACCATGTCAGGGACAATTTTGACTTTGTGTTTATTTAGAAATTGAATACAGTTTAAGGAGATGTGTCTGGATGTCAAGTTAGCAAAGGGAGGAATGTAAGAGTTAAACTAGATTATCAACTTGTTTAGTCCAAGAGCTATCTAGAAGATTAGAAAAGCACGCTTTATGATTTTTCTGGAGGCATAATGTTCCATACCTCTGGTCCCTAGCCCCCTCCTCTCTGGCACTATTCCTCTGCTCTGCTTCCCAGCCACTGTGATGTGAGCAGCATTCCTTTGCCAAGACCTTCCACCATGGACCAAATTAACTATGGACTGAACTCTCTGAAAACATGAGCCAATCACATCTTTCTTCCTTTAAATTGTGAGTGTTGGGTATTTACACCAGCAATGAGAAAGTTGGCTAATACGGGAACATACTAAATTCATTTGTGAAATAAATTTAGCATTTATTTGAGCTACTTAGAAGTCAGCTTGTTTTTAGTAGGTGTGGGTTGGTACAGAACTGCAAAACTGACAGGAAAAGTTGAGTTTTTCTAAAAGAAAACATTTAAATTCTTTATAAAAATAACACAACCAAATGCATGAAAACCGCACCATTTCTTTTAGGCAATTAAGTTTGATGTTAAAACCATATTCAATCACAAGATATGACAATTCATCAAAAGTTAAAAATTTTTCTACATCATTATTTAATTTGAAATTCATTTGCATTTGGAATTATGGCACTCTATCTGGATGTGAAAAACCTTGGGGAGAAATTTGAATGGAAATTTAATGAGATAAAATGGTTCAATATGTTACATAAAACATTTTAAATACTAGTCTCAGTTTTCAAAAGAGTTCTTATTCTTTGCTGACTTTCTAATGTATTACAACCTAAATATTGGAAATTGAATTTCATAAATGCCACATGATACCGACACTATGGAATATACTGATGTATCCTTAATATACTAAGAGAATGTGATCTACTTTTCCTAACTTTCATTATACTTTTGTGTAAATGTCTTATCGAACGTATGTAAAATGGACTGTTTTCTTCTATGGAATTTATCTTGGATTTTTACTGAATCTCCTATCTAGTAACCTTTCTATATACCTCTTTCCATAAATATTCCCAACAGCACTATCCATTCTTAGCTCACAGGCCATTGTGGCTATATAGTATGATTTTCAAATGAATGGAAAATTGTTCTATGTCCTTGCTAATTCTTTATAGCCCTCTCAGAAGAGACTTTGCTCACACTGCTGATTGTCCCTGCAGTATTCTGGTGCACTGCTTCACTCTCAGATATCCTCCTCAGTAGAATCCAATAGAAAACAGACCCAGGCATAATTGACATGATGCTATAGACTCTGGAAGATTTCTAACCAATTAATAAATTTGGAAATTTCATTCTTGAGCTCAACATCTCAGATTAAAAAGGTACAGCATACTCCCTTTTAATTTTTTCTACTATATAACCTTTTCTACCATATGACCTCCTGGGAGGAAATGTCTTGCCTTGACTAGTCTTAAATCACACCTAATGTAATGTAATTTCTTATAAGTCAAAGCTAACTGCCTTTTAGTTCTGACAGCACAGAAAAGTTGCTAAGAATTTTTTTTTTAAACTCTCTGGAGATTAGTCCATGTTTTACATGGGACCCAGGGTGCATATTCACATACAATACATGTGCACAAATACACATCCACATTTTTTGTGTATTCACATATGTATATGTAGATAGATGGATAAACATTACATACACATTCACATTTTTATTGCCTTAAAAACCCAGTTTTGTCACTATTTTACTGCATGGGCTTGGAAAATATTGTTTACACTCTATGCCTTCAACTACAAAACTTTATATTTATTGTGGGAGTGTTGGCCAGAGGTATGTATGAGATAGATTTACAGAGGTAAGAGACTTTAGGAGCCACAGGCCCAAAACCTCCTGGAATGCATGGCTAGAGATTAAAAGATAGCATACAGGGTCACAAGTCCAAGTAGGATAAAAGTACATTAGCCTAAGGAATAAGTGCTCTAGCCTTCATCCTCCCATACTCTAATTGGCCCTAAGGTCAGTCATGTAACAGACCACACTGACCCTACCCTGTATTTCTCCCGTCCTTTCCCTGTTCCCCACATTAATTCCTGCACCAACATCCTTCCTTTGTCCTTTATCCTTGCTTCCTGTTTCTACCAATAAAAAGCCACAGAAGCTTCACTTTGGGGCTGTCCTTATGAGACTTTCTCACACTGAGGGGTTTCTGTTACGGCAGTCCCTCTGGACCTTCTTGGAGTTTTAATTGGACATTAACTCCAAGTAACCTCTCATCTTTTGTGTTGTGCCATGGTCATGAACTGCAACAGTTTATGAAAGAAGGTATAAGGTGCCTAACATTGTGTTCATATGAAGAAGTTTTTCAATAAGTGGTGATTACTAATGTTACTTTTGTGTTTTATTACATATATACAATGCTAGTCTTATTAAGAAGCTCATGTGAGATGATATATGTGAAAATATATATAGGAACGTGTCAAACAAATGAAATAAAACAAGGTTAGTGAAAGTAGGTATTAGTGGTATATTTAGTGTGGATGGAAGAATAAAATGAAACAGACACAACATTAGTGGCATCAGAATTCAGTCATAATGGAAAGGTGACAAAAAATCTGGTTGATCCTCACAGTTGATCATAAGCTCAACAAACACTGTAGCTTCATTAATGTCCAAAGTGACAAAAGTAGTAGTTCAAAGCATCATGGGACCAGTGTAAAGGCAGCACATGCCATGCTATCAGGTGGTGATTTTCTCTGCCTTTTGCCTCTTTTCATCTTCCGTGACTGATGTTATGTCTATCACAGTCAAATGGGAAGCTCTGTGTCAAGAGAATCTGAGATGCTTTCATGACAGTTGATGTGAAGTAAGCTCTTCTTATGCTAAAATGAAACCTACCATTGGGTTGGGGTTGCCAGTGAGAAACAAAGGATGCATCAATTGAATCACAGAAAAAAAGTCAATAACCAATTCAATAGGCTGAATCTTAATAAAAGTTGTTATTTGTGAGTTATATGGAAATCTCCAAGTCATTCCAGAAGGGAGTCGAACAAAACGTATATGATAGGATTGTTAATTTTATGTGTTAACTTAGCTGAGATAAAGGATGCCCAGGTAACTCATAAAACATTATTTCTGGGGCATTTGTGATGTTTCCAGAAGAGATTAGCATTTGAATCAGTAGCATGAAGAAAATGCACCCTCATCAAATTAATGGGTGTCATCCAAGCCACTGAGGGCCCCAAAAGAAAACTACTGAGGAAGGGAAAATTCAGTCTGGGACATTCATCTTGTACTGTCTTTAGACACTGCAGTTTTGACTCTCACACCTTTGTCTTCACATTGGGAGTTACACCATTATCTTTCCTGGTTCTCAGACCTTAAAATAAACATACCCTGAATTATACCCTTGGTTTTCCTTGCTCTCCAGCTTACAAAAGCAGATCAAATAGCAAATCATGGGACTTTCGAGTCAATTCTCATAGTAATCTCTCTTTTTCTCTCTTTCTCACTCTTGCTTGCTCTCTCTCTCTGTCTCTCTCTCTCTCTCTGCATCATAGTGGTCCTTTTTCCCTGTGGAGATCCCTGCTAAAAATAAGGTTAAAAAGAACAGTAGTTGTCTTTGCAGTATTTGTGGGAAACAGTTTTCATAAAGTTTTAATTGCCGATGAGAAGCAATTCATAATTTTGTAGGCTAAGTCAGTCTATATAGAACTGTTTCAAATTGTTTCACTTAGTATAGTCTATTAAATGTATACAAAATTCTGGCTAGTTAAACAGCCATAAAATTTAGGTGAGCTCAAAGGATTTTCTTTCAGTGTTTTTCTAAAACTAATTTGTCAAAGATAAAAATAAGTTTGGTGAGTCTCTGAAACACTGACCCTTTCCTTTATCATTTGTGCGTTTCAAAAGAGCATGAGAAAAATTGATCCAGACACTAAACTCTATAAAGAAAAAGTCACTTCTGAGAAAACAAAAATGAGAAGATAGTTTAACACTTTTATGGCAATTACAATAACATAAGAATGAATACCTATTGGGCACTCATCATGTGTTAGATTCCATATCTATCCTGTGGTACATGCTGTTTTAGATCAGGATGCTGATGGTTTATCTGGTCAAGTAATTGGCCCAGGACAGATCACAGTGTTTTGTGCTGGAGGCTGGCCCTCACCAAGTCAGAAGCTATCTTTCTGCCCACAACCTCATTCTGACATTCTTCTTTTTAGTCACTTTGAAACATTGAAATGATATTGAAACACTGAAATGACTGGTGAGTAGAATATGGTGTGTATTGTGTTAAGATTAGCAGTGATGATTATCAATGGACAAGAACAAACTACCTGCTATTATGAGCTTTTCCTTCTCTCAGATCACAGCATCATTCTAGTACACTGCCTTGTGCATTAGAGCAAATGTTTAAACACTTAAGAAAGTGTTTAAACACTTGCTTCAAATATGCCCAACATTGGTTTTGTTGCTGTTGTCTTTGCCCTGAAGGACAAGTTTAAGGGTCCAGAGAACGCTATGGACATTTTTGAGAAAATGTCCATTCACTCAAAATGTGTTTAGAGTGAACCCAAAAGTTATTCTCATACATATGTTGCATGTAAAAATCTGTAATCTAGACAGCTGCAATAGTAAATAAATCCGAAGAAAATCTCAAGCTTTTGTTTTAATATTGTTCATTGATTAATTTCATAGCAAATAGTTTTATAAATTAACATGGATTATTTTTAAGTTTTTATTATTGATAGAAATAACACAGTTAAAGAGTCTAAATGGGTGTCACTTATGAAAACAAAATTTAATGTACTTATAAAATACATTATATTTGCATTAGAAATTTTATTACACTGAATTCTTTTTTTGTTGTTTTGTTTTTGTTTTTTGAGACACGGTCTCACTGTGTAGTTTAGGATGGCCTTGAACTCACAACATAGCCCAGGCTGGGCTCAGATTTGTGGCAAATCCTTTGGCCTCAGCCTCCCATGTAATGGAATTACAGGTGCATGCTCCCACATGTAGTTTCTTAAGGAGATGTATACGAAGTCCCTATCAAGTGCCTGCTTTTATTCTTTGCAAACTTGTGTTCATACAATTTAATGACTTTTCTGGCATCTTATTTCTTGCTTCTTTACTGCAATGTGTGCTTAATGCTTACGTTCTACTCAGCTTGGACTTGTGCTGATGGTAGTCCGCTGTGTGCCTGGAGAGTAAGAGTATGTAACAGAAAGGGAATGAATAAGCCTCACTTGTCAGTGCTTAATGATCCTTATTAATCCTCTGGGCTACACTTCACATTTGCACTGCTACCTAGGCTGGTATTTTTTTCAATGCAGGAAAATAATCTTTAATCAAAACTATTCTAGCTCATCTTTGGCAACAGCCATTCTTATTTGGATGAGATTAACAAGCTAGACGTTTGGTGTTATTTAGGTTTGAAGAGTGGCTAAAGAAAAACAAATTTGTTCAAGAGTATCAGCAGAAACTCCAGGGAAATTGCTTACTGCTTGTGGCATTACAAAGTTTAAAAACAATAGTGCATTGAGTCCAGGGACCATGTTGACTAAGAGGCATTAAAATTCCAAGCAGTCAGCCCCAGGCATGCTTGGAAGGATTCAGGACCTTTCCTCAACAGGATAAAATGTGGATGGTATAAATATTTTAAAAGGATCAACTTTGAGGTCCCTGGTTCCTATAATAGGAGCAACATATAAGACCCTTATAAGTGCATGTTAAAATTTATATTCTTTCTGTTTCTGTGCAGTTCAGATTGAAAAAATAGTAAGTGAAGAATCAATAAACAGGCCAGTGACTCTCCTTGAGACTAATGAGTAAGATTTATTCAATTCATCAGTCAATTTTGGGGTTTTTCCTAACTAAACTCTGTATTTATGAAATTATAGAGAGGCAATGCCCATTTTTTCTGGAAGAATTTGAGCTACACGTTTTGTTATAAAACTGCTTAATTAAGAGATACAAAGCCTTTGTACTTGAAAGAAGAAATTGCATAGAAATTTGAGTGTAACATGTATTTAAGAAAGTAAGTTACATTTTGCAGCTATATTTAGTTAATAATAAAGTTAAATTCTCTTTCATATTATTATCAGTTTTAGTTTTTTTGGTGAATCTGAAATCGTATTTTCTTCATTTGTGAGATACTTGACTTCAAAAAGGCAAATCTTTCAAAGTGCTATGATTTGTATTTGCTTTGTTCCCCCAAATGTTCATGTGTTGGGGGCTTGGTGGCCTGGGTGGTGGTGCTGAAAGATGCTGTGGAATTTTCAAGAGGTAGGGTCAACTGGGAGGAGGGCTGTAGGCCACTGATGGTAAACCATTGGAAAGAATTCAGGTAATTCTCATGGGACCCCTGAGTTAGTTCTTATGAGAGGGTTGTTATAAACAAAAAAAAAGAAAAAAAAAGAACAAGCCTGGTGATGTCTCAGTCCCTCTGCTTTCTGTCTTGTGAGTTCATTTTTCTCTCTCTTGCATGCGTCCCCATCATGCTGTCACCTGCCATGAGATGACACATCCAAGTCGGTCCTTACCAGAGCCAATGTCATATTATTTAGATTTTTAGCCTCTGTTACTGTGAGTTCAAAAAAAGTTCTCTTCTTTACAAGTTACCTAGATTTATATGCTTTGTTATATTAATAGAGAATGGGTTAATACACAAAGAGCAGTGATACATTATTTTTCTGATGTCATTTTTATGATGTAAAAGAATACTCACAAAAAGAGCATAAGCGACATTAATACAGAAGGTTTTCTAGAACGTGTTTTATATGGAAATGCATACTTCATAACCCAAATTACTTTATGAGATAAATTCAAGGTCCTTCAGAAGAGAAAAGATCTGATATTTTCAATTTGTGATATGTAATACGGACACTAGATTATTCTTTTAATTTTCTGAATCTAAGTGCATAAAAGTATCTTATAATATTTGCAAATAAAATATTAAATTGTGTGAAATATCTTGCAATGAAAGTTGTAATATATTTATATTTTTAGTTACTTCTATCTTTACTGTTTCATCTTACACAGGATTTTTACAAATTTCAAAAAGGCAAAACAGAAATTAAGGTAAATAAAATGAGGGAAGACAAAATATCTGGTGTTAGTGATAAAACTAAAGAACCAAGACATTATGCCAGAGAACAATTCAGATAATTTTAGTTTAATGATTATCATTCTCTTCATAGAATATAATGGCACATAATGCTTCTAGGCATAAAAGCTTTCTACTTGAAAATGAAAAAGACAAGGCAGCTATTTTTGAGCTTTTGGTCTTTTTCAAAATCTATCTTACTTTTAAGAAAAAATCTTTATGAATAAAGAGTCAGATGTCATACTCAAAATACTTATAAAATCACACATTAATTACATAATCATTCATTCATATGTATCCACGTATTCCTTCATCCATTAATTCAACATTAACTTGTTGAATGCCTCCTCCAAGTGTGACATGATATGAGGCATTGATGTAAAAACAAATTAAGCTCTTGTTCATAAGGCTCTAACAGAGCAAATAAGAAAGTCATATATTCAAGGAATTAGTAAACATTAAGGAAAGTGCAATAATAGGTATATGCATTCTCAAAGCCAATAAAAATGTACACAATTTAGTATTCTTCAAGTAGGGATGAAAACTCCCTATATTATCCAATGCTATGTGAACTTGGAAAATTTACTCTTTCTGAGCCTCCAATTTTTGTTAAGTAAATATACTTGTGCACAAATTCAAAGAGTCATTTTTGGAAATAAAATGAAAAAAAGTCTATGTCTAAATGCTCTAATGTTTCTAAAAAACACTAATTCTAAAGAAAAAATCATCTTGGTTCATTGATCAAATTAAATCTAGATATTTCCCTTCCTGTAGAATCACAATGTAACTTTATTTAATGCATAATTAATTATACAACAATTTCTTTAACCTAATCCAATCAGAGTGTCCCCAATTTATTTAATTTCTGATTGCTAAACATATTTTGGGTATTCTAGTCTATGGTTTACAGTTATTAAATTTAAGATTGATGGCAATAATATAAATATTTAACTGAAATCTAAATAATTAAGTATGCTCTACCTATTACATTTAGGTATATATTCCTTATTCCTTGTTATGTTTATATATTATCTAATATATAACAATTGTTTTATTATAGTTACTTAGGTATATATTTATACTTTCCCTAAACTATAAACTTCTCTAGTTGGCATACTTTGTTATGTTTATTTTTCTGTTTTCCAATTTGGCCTTTAATATTTAGTGAATAATTGCATGTGCAAAACTATATGATGAGTTTTACATTTTACTTATTTAAGCAACCTTGGTTTATTTAATATTTTTCCTCATGGCTGATATTCACTTCATAAGTATTTATTAATCATCAACTATGTGCTAGTTGATATTCTGGACATCAGAGCTACATCAGACCACATGGAGTCTCCACTTTTAGAGGAAGACAATAAAAAACTAAGTTAGATAGTATGTTAGAATCAATGTGTCACGGAGAAAATAAAGCAAGGAAGTTATATAAAGAGTGGCAGGGATCAGTGTCTGCAATTTGAAATAGGGAAGCCAGGAGAGGACTACTGAGGAAATATTTGAACACAACCTACATGACAGCCAAAGAGTGCTATCTGGGAAAGAAGCCTTCCAGGCGGACGGAGTAAGTGCAAAGTCCTCGAGCTAGGAGTGTGCCCAAAGTTTTCCTGAAATGATAGGAAAACAACCATGACTAGAGTGAGTCACCAAGGGTGAAAGTAGTAGAGGAAATATAAGAAATAATGGAATGCTGCATCACATTACGCCTTGTAGGACAGTGCGTGAATTTTGGCTTTTACTTTAAATAAAAAGAGTAGTGGAAGCTTCAACCCAAGAAATGACATAATTTGACTTGGAACTAAAGAGAATCACTCTGCTGAAATGTGAAAATCAACCGTGGGGTGAGGCAAAGGGGAAGCAAGGAGACCAGTTAGGCAAGAAATGATGGTGTTGAGGCTGCTGTCAATGGTAGTGGTGAGAGTGGCCAATAACTGGGTATGTTTTGAATTAAAAGCAATTCGGGTGGCAGATGAATTAAATGTGTAGACTAAACCAAAGAGAAGACTCAAGGATAATAAGGGTATTTTTTTGACTGTGGAAAAGGAAGGACTGAGTTGCAACTGAGATGAGAAGACTGATGGAAGAGCAGCTTGCATAGATTGCAACTTCGTTTGGGAAAGAATTTGGAGCAACCTGTTAGACACATAAGGGCAATCATGTAGGAATTTGGGTTGATGAGTTACAAGTTTAGTAGAACTCTTGACAAGATATCAGTTTGGGGAACATTAATGAGTGGGTGGTTATAGTGTTGGAGTGAAGGAGTGTACCTAGGGAATGAAAGTAATTGGCAAATATGACAGGTTCGGTGACTGTGATTAAGAGATTGAAAAAATGAGGAGAAACCAGTAAAGAAAAGGAAGCTGAATGGCTATGAGATAGGAAGAAAACTCAGTGTGTGATGTCCTGGGAGCCAAGTCAGGGAAGCTACTTCATGACAAAGAAAGCCTCCAGCCATCTTGTATTAAATGTTGTTAATAGGCTAAATGAAATGTGACTTGACAATGACCATTGGATTTATTGATGTGGAGTGAAGATGTCAACCACAAAAGGTTGAAAGACTGGTAGAGAAAGTCTGACTATCAAGGAGAGAGTGTCCAGACTCTATAAAATTTGGAGCAATTTTATTCTTAAAAGAATGAGAGATATAAAGTGGCAGTTGGAAGGAGTTGAAGTGTGTGGTGAGTGTGTGTGTGTGTGTGTGTGTGTGTGCGTGTGCACACGCGTAAGCATGTGTGTGTGTGTGTGTTTAGGTGTTTAGGAAGAGAAAAAGTGTTTGGGTATATGGAATGAAACAGTAACAAAGAATCACTGTCCAGGCAGGAGAAAGAAAATATCTTGTGGGGAGCAAAGTCCTTGAGAGGCTATCAGGGATGGACCGTACACAGATAGAGGAATCCACGTTGTCCCCTTGGGATCTTCAAGCCTGTCCAGAAACTTCAACTCGTAGGTGTTTCAACAGTTTTACAGACGGCAGAAACTGAGACTCAGAGAAATTAGTAATTTGCACACGTGATATAGTTAGTAAGGAGCAGAACTGAAATTCAAGTTGTATTCTATTTAGTGCTCTTCCTAACAGCTGGAGAGACATAAAAATGGCAGATGTATGTTTGTTTATATTTTGAGATAGGGTTTTGTTATGTGGCTCAGAATGATCTCAAACTCTTGGACTCAAGTGATCCTCTTGCCTCGGTCTCCCAGTTAGCTAGGACAACAGGTGCTCCTGATTGGGGGCAGCTTAAAATAGCAGTGTTAGTATGCTATTTCATGTTATTCCTGTTACTGGAGGAAAAAGTGAAGCGTGCTAAGTCAAGTAAATGTGCTGTTTTCTACTTATCTGGGTCCAATTTGTATAGTATTCAAACACTCTTGGCTTTTAAAGCTCTCTACCCTTTGGTCTTCGGAAAACATTTTCCCCTACATAAGGGAGAAGGGGATGACTGGGCAGAAGAATGATATGAAATGTGATTCTAGAAAAAAGCCTTACTGTGTTGAGGAAAACAATTTCCTAAAATGACATTTTTATATTTTATTAATAGGTTCACTGTGCTGTTTAGTATAAAAATAATCTGAAACAGCTTCTAGTATCATCACAAGGTCTATAGAATACAAGAAATATTTTTAAGTGTGATATTCTCATAGATAAGTTGTAATGAAAACAATGGCAACACTTTATTCCCTATGTGGGTCATTGATGCACTGTTCTGATTTCTCTTTACTGCTGTACCCTTAACCCAGGCCAAGCATACTTTCAGAGTCTGGTCACTGGTCACATGATCTTTAGGTGAGAGAATAGCAATGATTCACCATAAATTCAGCCCTACAACCAACAACATGGTCAAAGGGTGGGACCTATTGTTGAGTAATACCTCCTCTCCATGAGTAAAAGTATGTATTATTTTTATCCTTCTCAAGTTCAAAAGTAAGCATTATTTTTCTCCTTCTAAAAAACGCTTTCTAAAATACTGGACAAAAAAACAGCACTTGAATAGCCTCATCCTTTAGAGATGGATTGGAGTAACAATGTTAACTTATTCACTGAACAAATTTAATGAGCATTCTTATGTTCTAGTTAGCCCTCCTTCACTACATGAATTAGGGTACCAATCTGCCAAAAATCTCTCTGCTTTTGTGGAATTTATATCGTACTGGTTCAGACAGACAATATGAATTAAAGATAATTGATATTCACTTTGCAAAAAAATCTCATCCAGGTTAGGGGATTAGAAGTAGGATTATACTTCTTATAAATCTTCTCTTTGAAGCTAACATCTCTAATAAGGACATGAATATTCTCAAAGCTGAGAATGATTTCCCAATTAGAAAAAAGAATGTTTAAATGACGTATGTATAACATTTTCTGCTTTTAGTCTGAAGACAGTAGTACTGAATTCTGATGGCACCACAATTGTATGGGAATTAGATGAGCTTGACTGTCACCTTTTGATATCTCTGTTTCTGACAGGTCAAACATTTCAATATATATCTCTTGTTAAAAACATTTTAAGCATAATCCTTCTTGAAGATATTTTCATCTTTAATAATAAACAATTTATTAAAAGTAGGACAGAGCAAGTCGGATATTTTTAAAAGAAATAGATGCTTCATTGATAATTGCTTAACATTCTGTAATCTCTGAATGCCCCAAAATCCTCAATTATATTTTTGAAATTTGAGTTAGGTCACAGGCTAAAAATGCCATCCAGTACCCTGATAAGAAAAGAAACAAAATTAGAAACAGGTGTCATACTATAGGGAAGTAAAAGAAGGAAACAAGATCAGATACTTACTTTCTCCCAATAATCAGCATTTATCACCGAGATATTCCAGGGAAGCAATTAATCTCAGATTATTTCTATACCTCCAGATCTGAGCACAGAACCTAATATAAATTCCATTTATTACATTTTGAAGTTTCTAAAAATTGTTTGGCACGCTTATTAAAAATTATATTATCTTTAGCTCCATTTTATAGTAAATATGCTAACTATACTGACAAAATATGTATTACCCTGTGACATTACAATTTAAATCTGGCCACCCTAAGACATGATGAAAATTAAGTGTGCGTGTCCCACACTTCTAAGGACAGATTTCACAACTCTTAAGTATTTATGCAAGAAAAAAGATTCTGTGCATTAGCTCAGTTTTATATGGTTCTAAACAGACTGAGTTTTCTTCCTTTATCCTCATGTCAGTTTGTTTACTGTTTTCTTCTTCTGAGACTAGAAATTAATCCTAGTTCCCCACCGTGGAGGTCACTATAATTAGTCAAATAGTGGGAATCAGCAGATGAGTGCAAAGAAACACAATCTGTTACCATTAGTAAAAATGCTTAAATCAAGTGTCCTGATGACATTATTGAAGCTTCACTTTTCATATACAAGAATTATGTCTTGTTAGAGGAAGGAAAAATCCAGTTATTTAAACTTGTGTGGAATGTTGCGTCTCAATGGAAGATGCTATCTAATAATTTACGTAGGTGAAAATCAATATTCCAAGCACTCCAGTTTTTAACACATCTTATATTGAAATAATCACAAAATGTTCTGTGTATTGGCTGATGATTTTTATTTCTCAGATGTGTTCTCTATGTTCCATTTTACAACCAATTAGATTGGTTTTCATTGATTCTGCCACAGTATCAGGAATTCCCAAAAAACCAGTCTTACAAAGTCATGGTTATTGTGTGGTAAGGAAAAAAATGATTAGTTTAAGGCCACCGTAGAATGAGAAAAAGATATTTTATTCATTTTCTATTGCTGTGTAACACATCATCACAAATGTAACAGCTTAAAACAATATGCACTTACCATCTCATTCTCCATGGGTCAAGGGTCGGGAGTCACTTAGCTGGGAGTCACCTTTGTTTGGTATTTCGCAGGCTACAAGCAAGGGCTTACCTGGGCTGGGATCCCATCCGAAGGCAAAGGTCCTCTTCAGGAACCATATGGCTGTTGGCAGAATCCATTTCGCCGAAGATGTAAAGTTTGTTTCAGCTTTTTCATGTTCACAAGAGCGTCTCTGACTTCCAGCCCTGCTGTTGAAGGGCTCACCCGATCAGGTCAGGGCCAGCTAGAATAATTGTCATTAGATTAACTTAAAGTTCACAGGCTAGAGATCTTAATTATGTCTGCAAACTTCTTTTACTGTTGTCATATGATGTAACATTCTCACAGAGATGTCCCACCCTGCTGTCATATTCTGTTGGTAAGAACCAAGTTATAATTGTCAACTGCACTAATGGTAGAGGAGTTATAAGGAGAACAGCCATTGAGTGATATTTTAGAGATCTCCCTCCATTTTTCTTATAAAAAATAACACTCAAGTCTCAGGCAAATTTTGAAATACAGGAGGCAAGCAGATAACCTTCCCTGCATGAGATATAAATACATATTTGGAGAACTACAGAGCAAAGAGAAAAGGGGATCAAAAGACACAGCAAGGAGGCCCAACATCACAGCTTCAGTAAAATCATGAAAATTCAGTCTTGAGTGTTAAACACATTTTGTGATCCATGTCACCTAAAATTTGAAATAAAATTATTTGTTATACTGTTTTCATATTTAAATCTCCACAGTGTTCAAGAATCTCAAAAATTTTTCTGCACATGGGTTAAAAACAGTGATTGATTCATTGGTTAGGGTACTTGCCTCCCAAGCACAAGGCCCCGAGTTCGATTCCTGACACCAAAAACAAATAAATAAATAAATAAATAAATAGTGATTGAGAATTGAGTAGAAATAAAAACTTGGAGCTATGTGTAATTGGGACTCCTGGAAAATATTTGTGCACTCTAGGGTTTTCAGTCATATAAGTGGTTATGATTATAGTCCATTTTCTTAGATAAATAAGTTCCTGATTTATGAACGAGTCCAATCCAGGAGAATTGTTCTTAAATTGGATTTGTTTGTAAGCTGACAAAATGAGTCTTATATGGTACACCTGTGAAAGGTTGCAACTCTAATTTTTGTAAGTTAGGGACTTACTGTATTAGACAAAATAGTGATTGTAGCAAGCCTGTTAAGAACACATAAGAAGTTATTTTATGGGTTACATATATTCCTGTCTTAGAGGAGAACAATAATTAGAATTTATCTTAGAATATATAGCCAAACTCATATCAAGACAGACCAGGAAAATTTGGAAAGAGTTCAAGCATATAAACTTCAGAGTCATAAAAGCAAGTAAATAAATAAATTCATACTTAACCCTTTAGAAAGAAGAACTTAGAAATAATTTCATTTTCATTAAATTGCACGTGGTTGCTGTCTCTTTGCCTTCACAATTTAGTATCACAACTCTAGATATTACTTATGTCAGCAAAATGTTCCTCGTCACAAAAGATGACAGTTTATTAGATTTTTAAAATTTGACTTTTCATAGTAGCATCACCTCAGGGCTCAAGTACAAAAGAAATGACATGGGTATATATGAGTTTAACTAGAGATGAGAGGATATGAAATATTAATGCAACATTCAACACTTGTTGAAGATGAATTTACACAAAGTCAGCACATGATTATTTCTCTGTATGAGGACACTGAAATAATAAAATGAGTTCAATCCATCAAAATTAGGAGCAAACTTGATATTTAGTATGGTTCTCAGATTGGCTGAATACCAGGAATATGACTAAGACAGTAGGATTAACAGTTTGTGGAAAGAACATTGCATTTAGTACCAAAAGTTCTTTTTTAACACTTACATCTTTAGTTTCCTATTCAGTAAAATGGGAGCAGCCTCCATGGATCAATAATAAATGTTCAAAGATTTTGCAAATTACAAACTACCATAGTAACCTGAATTATTACTTTCCAATGACTGCAAGGTAGCTACCATTCAAGTATTTATTTTGTAGGGAAAAGGCAGATTGAAATGGCTTTCAATAGTCAAAGCACAGTATGGAGTGTGTAATAGGTTTATAGCAGAAATAAAAAGTATTTATAAAATGCAACCTGGGACCTCTGAAGCTCCATGAGATTCTGCATTTCTATTCAATCTCACTTCAGCCAGAATCTTTAAGGCACAGGAGGTACCTGTCTGTGGGAAATCGGTTAATCAGTTTTAAATCTTTGTACTTACATGAAAAAGCATGAAATAGCAAGAAGGCTAAAATCTGGACAAAGGAGGTGGTCTCGACTTACTACATTCGTGTACTAATGTCTAACATTGAATAGTACTTTGAAGTTAGACAGATTGATGTTATCCCAATTATACTGAAGAAGAAGCTCTCTCACAGGAGCTTCGCTGACAAGGTATTGGTAATGCATAAGATGACAGGCCAGGATGAGTGGCAGAGAGTTACTAAGAATTAGGCTTCATGGCAGTACATTACAATCCTTTCATTTGTTTCTTTAATCAACCTATCCCTCTTCCTGTCCCTCTCCCTCCTTCTCTGATTTACATATATGAAAATTAAATGAAAGAGAATATTTAAGCTAGGTAAAATGAAACTAACAAATATTGCATACAAAACAGAAAGCGGTCTAAAAGACGATTTTAGGGATTTTTACATAAGTCAGAGTCACACAATGAGAATAAACAATGCTTTCTGGAGGGACACCTTGTCACTTAGTGGATTAAATATACATTAATGAGAATATCTAGATAAGCTACATATTTGGGCCAGTTGGCATCTCTATTAATAGTTCTTGGAAGGTAATTTTACCAATCATTTTTTCATAGTATATCAGAGCAAAATCTATAATGGATCTACAAATAACATTCTGGAAAAATTCATTATTGAGCTCCCTGCAAGCATTCTTTTGTCCCCTTACATCTTTCACCTTTAACCCTGCTATCTCCATTGCTCCCAGAATTTTTTCTTAAATAACTTATCTCTGGTTATATCATTTCTGCTTGTTTGATTATCTCTATCAAGTCCATTTAGCCATCAGGGAGACTATTAAAGCCTCTGTTTTCACATTCATGCCCTTTCTCATCTGGTCCAAATGCACCTCTCTCGCTTTATTTGCACACACACACTCTAACTCCGCAGACCTTCCAATGTGACATTATTCCATTATGTTCATATCGTACTCTTCAACAAATGTGCCATGTCCTTTCATAAGAACAAGTCATTGCAAACGCTATCCCTTTGCTTCGTTTATCATTCTTTTCCTTCGTGCCTGGAAAATTCTGATCAGGCTTTAGGATCATATATAAGTTTTTACTTATATCTGAATTATCTCCCGAATCCTCTGGGCAGTCAGTCTTTGCTTTTCCTTGGTTCTGGGAGATGGTCTTATCTCCAAAATACATGTGTCACATTACACTGTAGTTTATCTCCCTCTCTCTGAATCTTCTATGGACTAAAGGTCATCTGGTACCAGGCCTGACTTACTATAGATTTTACTGCATATGATATTGTGCTTGTATCTTAGTAGATAATATGTTTTTTAATTAAATCAAGGCTCCAGATACTCTAATTCCTTATAGCATAAAAGCTACTTGGATTTAGTTTTTGTCAAAAGGTCTGTATTTATTTTTGCAACTATTTTTAAAAAGTCTTAATTTCACTGTCTAGTCAGGGTGTAGTAGATCACAACAGGCTACTACTCCCACTGTGCCAACAAAAAAATAGCTAAATAAATTATGAAGAGTGTACTCTTTGAGTCTCAGAAAATTTATATTATCAGTAAAGATTAAGTAGAATAAGATTATGGAAAAGAGATAATAAAAAGAGGAGTACACACTGGCGAGCTACAGATGAACTCATATTCTTTCATGCAGGCTAACTGGCAGTTTAGGGTTTGAGCTGAGAGTTGGGTGTGGCCACGCATCAAGCCTCTGGTGGGGCTGGCAGAGAGTGTCAGGAAGGCTTTTTACTAGTGTGAGTCTGGAGCTGCAAACTGAAGTCCTGAAGAAGCACCAAGATACATAATCCGCAAGAACAGAATTGAAATTCACATAGAATGCCTACCAAAATTAACCATCTAATTGACCATAAAGAACTTCAGAAGTTTTAAAACATTCAAATACATGTTAGTCAGCTTTCTATTACTATAACAAATCCCTGAGATAATTAACTCATAAAGGGAAGGGTTTATTTTTGCTCACAGTCTCAGAGGTTCCAGTCCATGGTCAGTTGCTTTTAGGCTCACGGTGAAGCAGCACATCATGGCAGGAGAGTGCAGGACAGAAACACCACTCACCTCATAACCAGGGAGCAAAACAAAGAGAACAGGGGGCAGAGGTCTCACCGTCCCTGCAAGTGCACACCCCCAGTGAGTGGAAGACCTCACCTCTAGAGGCTTCACCACTTTTTAACAGAACCACCCCAGGGAAAAATCCTTTAACATATGGAGCTTTGAGGGAAACTTAAGATCCAAACTATAGCAGGATAGTTTACAGAACATTCTCTGATCACAATGGAATTGTTAGTAGTCAATAATATGAGAAAGAGTAAAGTCCCAATTGTCCAAAAATTAAATGACTCTTACTAATACACAAATAATTAAGAAGTCTCTCTCATCTAAGAAGTACATAATAACACAAAGAGTATACTCTTATAGAAGAAGAATGGTAATTTTAAGGCAGTGATGCAAAATTTGACCACTTTCAGATGATAGATATCTGTTTCTAATTGCGTATTTGAAAAATACTCTGAGACGTTTTGTGTCATTTAATGGAAATATGAAGAATATAAAGGTCCATTTTAACATTAATATACAATGCCTGTACCCAAATTTCCTCATTACAACATGAACCATGTAAGAACTAAACATGAAGTTGGAAAGACGCTTGGAAAGCCCTTGTGTCTGACAGCTTTTGCATCTCATTACTAAGATGTCACCAGAGATGAGATTGTGCTGGGGTTGTGGTGGCGGTAATGAGACGGCAGTGTCTAAAACAAAGGATAACACTGTCTCTTTGTATCTTGATCACTGTCCTTAGATCGTGAGAGAATGTGTGTTGCTCATTAACCCTTTGCCAGGTTAGTGGTGCCAGCATAACGAGGCTGTTAAGTTAGACAACAGCATTTGATGTTTGTTATGAATTTGGCAAATGATATTTCATCATATTTTGGTTTAGTTCGGTTTGGTTCAGGTTTTAGTATCACAGAAAATAGATATTAAATTTCAAGTCATTTGATTCAACCTGATGAAGTCTCTGTCTGCTCTTTGGGAATACAAATACAAATAGAAGGACTCTCTGGTGCTTTCTAATCTTTCCCTTTCACTCCTGGATGGTGCAAGAAGAGACACTGGAAGGGAGGCTGGAAGCATGGAGAACGCAGCCTGCTGTCCTGTCCTACAAGGTGTCAGGGTGCTTCTCATGCGCCCACGGACTCTAATGGGGCTCTTGGACTCACCTTCTTAAAACTTTGGCAGGCTGGCTTTGAACCCAGGAAAAAAGTCAACTAAATAGACTGAAAAATCAAAGGGACCTAGGTGTGCTGAAAGTTGTTTCAGCAAACTTCTGTGGGGATGAAAAAATAGGAATTTTGTGAAGTCTCCTCCTCCTACACTGTACACTTTGAATTTCCTGCTGAACGTCCAGCAAAAGACAAGCCTGAGTTTCCTCTGTGCTCCCGGCAAGGCTGTTTGTCTAAAGGTCAGAAGAGAGATTAGTAAGATAGATGTAAGCAGAGTTTCCAAATTACCTCTTTACCTACATATCACTGATATATTATTTATCCGTTCTGCTATATATGCTCAAAACTGGGAAAAGTGCTGAGGACACAAAGACAAGTATGACAAGGACCATGATCTGAAGAAGCATCCAGTATACGAGGATGACAGGCAGGAAAGAAAGGGAGGGTGTTGCGGGGATTCTGAGAAAATCAGAGTCAGTCACTATGAGGAAAACACACATGAAAGCCACAGTGAGACATCGTCTCATCCTAGTTGGAACAAAAAGGCAAAAAATAACAGTTGGTGGTGAAGATGTAGAGAAAGGGAAGTCTCTTACACTGCTGCAAGGAATGTAATTAGTACAGCCTTTGTGAAAAATAGTACCGAGGTTTCTATGAAAATACAGCCACCATATGACCTAGCAATCCCATTCCTGAGTACACATCCAAAGGAAATAAAATCTTTATCTCTAAGAGATAGCCGTACTCTCACATTCGTGCAGCAACATTCGCCGTAGTGAAGATATGGAATCAACTGAGGTGCTATCAATGGATTAATGGATAAAGAAAGTGTAGATATGCACATGGAAATATTACTCGGCCACCGAAAAGAATGAAATTCTCTCATTTGCAGCAACATGAATGGAATCAGGGCATTGCATTAAATGAAATAAAGCCAGGCACAAATACCATATGTTTTTAGTGAAAGCTAAATACATCGATAAAAAAAGAGGGTTGAATAGTGAAAGCCAAACAGGGTAGAGGGAGTGAAGAGAGAGAAATGTCGGACAATGGGTACCAAAACAGAGTCAGACTGGTGGAACTTAGTTCTAGTTTTCCATAATGCAGCAAGGTAACTATAGTCTACAACAGTTTGTTATGTATTTCAAAATAACTAGGAGAGTCCAAAGATTCCCAACACATCTAGTGGAAAATGTTTGAGATGGAAATGCTAATTATACTGATTTGATCATTACTGATTATAGAATTGTATGAAAATATTATACTGTACCCCATAAATATGTACAAACATTATGCATCAATTAAAACATTTTAATATCAATATAAAATAAAATAATACAGGATTGAAGAAAAGGGAATAATTATGTCCACTTGTAACAGAGGTCTTTAAACTTTTCAAATTTTTATTAGTACATGTTCACGATACATGTTTCCATTCCTTGTGTGGAACTGGTACAGGTATACAACATACCTTCATTGATTTTTTCATTCCCTCTTTCTCCACCACTTCCATCTCTTGATACCTTTCCCATTTAAGAAAGATCTCTCTCTCTACTTATTGTCTATTTTTGTTTTGCTCTTTATGTATAATTTTAGTTATCTCATATAAGAGAAACTATGTGATAGTTAAGCTTGTGTGTCTGATTAAATTCATTTAACGTTATGGTTACAAGGTACATCCATTTTCCTACAAATGACTCATTTATATTTCTTTGTGGCAGGGTAATATTCCATTGTGGGTAAATATCACATTTTTATGGACCCCTCTGAAAGTAGCTGAGATTTAAGTATTAATACTTACAATTTCAATTTTATGTTTATCAAAAATATTTATGAAATATGTAATTAATGTGACAGTTTCGACCATAAATTAAATTACAGAACCAAAGTTACATCCGTGACTCATAAATGCAGTAAGTCTCCAACTGCCAGGGGTTCAATTTGCAAGTTTTTGATTTTACAATGGTGTGAAAGTAATAAGCATTCCATAGAAACTGTATTTTGAAGTTTGAATTTTGGTCTTTTTCTGGTTGGTGATACAGAGTAGTGTACTCTCTCATGGTGCTGGGCAGTGGCAGTCAGCTGCAGCGCCTAGTCAGTCACGTGATTATGAGGTAACCAACTGGTACTCTACAGTATACTGTTTCCAGTGTCTTTGGACATTGCAGTTTGTATTTTTACATACCATCATGCCTACAAAATACCCATTTGTACCTCGGTGTAAATAAGAAGTCCAACTGTATGCTAATGTTAAGTGTCGCAAGCCCATTTAAGATAAGTGAAGCTAAGTTACATTTTTGGTAGGTTAGGTACATCAAAGCATATTCAACTTACAATATTTTAAATTTATGCTGGATTTACCAGAATATTTCAAAAGTTGAGGAGAATTTGTATATGAAAAGAAAATCCACGTACATTTTTCTATGTTATCCTAAAAATGTCAACAGTGTGAAAGGAATCTGCAACATTGATTCTGGCCTTAGCTTTGAAACCGAGTAGCTCTCTAACCTTGACCAAGTTATTTAACTCTGGCTTCAGTTTCCCCATATGTAAAATGAGAAAGTCACATTTTAGATTGTAATTATTGCACAACAATTCAAATAAAACCTAAATGTGGAAAAGACATAAAAAGTATAACTTTTTAATTATATTTTTCTGTGCAGACATTAGATAGGGATGAATTTGGTTCATTCCTGAAATCCAAACCAAACTGGAAGCCAGATGGTTGACATCCATAATCCCCCTCATGAGTCTCAGGAAGTCCATCTGCTTTAATTCTCTAGTTTCCATGATATCTAGGTATTCATAATCTGGTGAGTCATGTCAAACGAAATTTCTCCTGAGGAATATAAGTAACCCAAATTCTGACTGGTATCTCTTGGACATGTAATAAGTCACCCCTCTCATATAAGTTGAAAACTCCAAAGAGTACAAGGTAAAAATGTGCACTTAATAAACTAAATTGCATTATTTACTACACCTGTCCAAGACTTCGAACCTTGACTTAAAGTCAACTCCCCGCTTCTAGTTTCCTCCCTATCCAATTTATTTATAATGCATGACCAGATTAATTTTCTGTATCTACTCTGTTCATTAAGACTTTCTGTGATGACAGAAATATCTTGGACGTCTCCTACCCAATACAGAAGCTACCGGTTACTGAACATTTGAAATGGAGCTAATGCAATTCAGAAGCTAAAATTTATTTTTATTTAATTTGAATTTGAATTGAAACTTAAGTCTATGGTGGCTTCTGCAGTGACTATTTCAGTTTGGAAACATAGTTCCAACCATGTCCCTCCACTACTCAAAACTTTCTATAACTTTGCTCTTCTTAGAATGTACCATTACATATCTTATTCTAACATTCAAGGAATTCTATAAATTGTTTTCAAATTTTGTTTTCCATACAAATAGCATTTCATCTAAAGTAAACTTTTCTGTACTGAAATCTACCCCCTTTATTTTGCTGCTAGTTCCCCTTCCATTTTCCTTATTGTGTTTTCTTATTTTTTTTTTGTTGCTGTTTTTGTGGCAAGAAAACATTCTATCCATCTATCTAATTATAGCTGATATTGAAATAGCTCAGTTAAAAGTTCTATAGCTCTATCAAGCTCTATAAGGCTATAGAAAATGTCACATCAGTTATCATCCCTCAAACTCATGAAATCAAATCACCACCTACTATAAAACTCATTACACCTTACAGTGTATTTTAACTATTTATGCACAGCAGTTAATGTCACTACTTAGTTGTAATCTTCCTGGAATTGTAGTCCATGTCAAATTTAACTTTGCATTTTTTCTGATCTCCTTTCACATTGAAGGAACATAAGTTAATCAAGAAGCAAAGTTAATAGCATTGGGTTTAAATTCCAGCCACTTGACTGACTACCTATGTAATCTATTAGCACAATGCTGGGCAAAAAACAAGTGCTCAGTGAATAAGCACTATTAAGTAAGCGCTAATGGTCAGGATTTCACAGGCTGGCTGTTGTAATTACTTTGGATGCACAAGTGTAAGGGCATGTATTCCTTTACTGAAGAATAAGATCAGCAAGTGCATTCAAGATTGAGCATTACAGGAATAAGCTTCCTCTCTTTCATAGCAGGAGGTCTTGATTTACATCTATCTCTCTCTGTCACTGAAAAGTGGAGTTTGGGGAAGAATGTCAAGAAAGACTTGAAATTCAGCTCCAGGGTAAGAGCAGCAGCTCCCCAGGAAGCTATGCCTCATAAAGTCATCCCTGTGTCCAGGGAAAGCATGCAGCTTCCTGCCTTCCTGCCCTCCACTGTGTCTCCTTGCCAAAACCCTCTGTTTGCAGGGCCAGAGCTGAATGCCATATTTGCTTTGGCCCTGAGTTTGAAAAGAATTGCAAAGACCCATAGGTAAAAATGGAGCAGTACAGATTTAGAGGAAAGCTGCCTTTCTAGGCATTTGAGAGAATTCTTTATTCTCTGCTCTTGGACAATTTTTGGTTTGACTATTTAGGCTGACCTTGTCACAATAGCTAAAATCAAATGCTGTTGAAACTGTAGAGAATTTTAAAGATTTTGCCCAAACCATAAAATTCTAGTAAAATATTGGTGATAATAGTTAAATTACCAAATTCTTGATTAACAGATACTTCTATGAAAATTTGATTTGTCCACAAAAATAATTTGAAGTAACTTCAAACTTACTGTTAGCAACTGAATAGTAATTGATCTGTTTTAGTAAATGCAAAACAGTATAATAGGTTATAAATACTCTGAGTTTGCCTCTCAGTTTCTATCTAATTACTACAAAGATAATTTCCTTATTTGTTAGAGGCAGCAAGTTCAAACTCTAAATCTGTGCAGGGCTACTTAAAAACTACATTTCTAACAAGTTACTAAACTTCTAAATCTATGTTCACTCATTTATGAAATAGGCTAAACAATAACAACAATTTTTACTTCACAAGATATGGTTAAATTCAAATTGAGTAAGTTAAGGTTAATAAAACCCCTTGCCTTTATTGGTGCGTGCACACACGCACACACGCACACACACACAAAAAACAAAAACACTCAGTATATTTAAATACTTGCCTTATATAATTGAACTAAAATAAATACTGTGTAATATTTAAAAATAATTTCTTTGGTTTCTTTAAAAGTCCTCCATGTTGGCTATGCTAATTTTAAAACTTTGCAAATAATTTCAGACTTGCTGAAAAAGTGCTATGTTCGTACAAAGAACTACCATACAGTTTCTTAAGATTCACTATCAATTGCTAATATTTTGCTTCAGCTACTTAATCATGTATGCTCTATGATATATATCTACATAAATGTGTGTTGAATTATTTGAAAATCATTTTTTATCCCTATGTACTTCATCATGTTTCCTAAGAACAAAAACATTAATATTCTCACATATAACCACAGTAATTAACCTCTGAAATTTGACATTGATAAAATACATTTGCCTAACATATAGTCCACAGTCCAACTTTGTCAACTGATCCAGGTTCACCTCCCATAACACTTTTTAAAACAATTTACTACAAGATCTAATCCAAGATGATGTACTACATAAATTGTGCTGTCCCTCATTTGCTTTAGCTTGGAACCGCTCTTGAGGTTTTGTCTTTCATGGCATTAATGTAGGTGAAAAACCTATTTACAGTATAATTACCGGAGTCTAGAACTGAACTCTGTGGTGGATGAGTTTTAAAATGGTCCAGAAGATCCCTACCTACTACTGTTTGTGCTCTGCATAACCCTTGCACCCTCGGTATGGGTGGCCTTAGGGACTTGTTTCCCACAAATGGAATATGGGCAAAGTTGTGTGATGGTTCTTCCAAGATTAGATTATCGAAAGGTAGCACTAGGTGTCTCTGTGTCTCTGTCTCTCTCCCTGTCCCTTGCCCCTCCCCCCTTAGTCCTTATTCTGGGGGAAGCAATCAAGAGACCGCCTTATGGAAAGGTCCATGTAGGAAGAACATGTCTCTGACTAAGATCCAGCGAAGACCTCAGTCCAGTTTAAACACTATGTGAGCAAGCTTCGAGCTGGGTCTTTTCCTAGCTGAACCTTGTATTTTACCACATACATATTATAAACTATCTGCACTTAAAATTGTCCAACTAATATTGTCATGGTCATGAATATTTTCTTCTGAAAACTATAGTAGTTCTTAGAAGTGTTACTATAAGTTGGATAAGGGTGCTTTCTAAGTCTTTTAAAGTATTTCCTTGACCCAGAATAGTTTATGGTTATGTAACATATTTTTTTCTACACACAATGTAATTTGTGGCTCTGGCATTTGGGATGGCATAAATCATTTTAGACAAAGTGTTCTTTCAGAGAAATTTACAATTTTTCAACTACTAATTACCAAATGCCAGAATTAATTTTTCTCAGATAATTATTCCTTTAGCATAGTTGACAATCCCAGGCATTTAACTCATTCATTAAAATGCAATAATGATTCCTCCAATGGTTTTCTACTACTACTAATGACATGCATTATTATGCACCACTAATTCCGATGAAGAACAACGAGATACTATTTTATTGGTACTTACACATCACAGGACTATATTTTGTTGTAGGCTTCTGAGAACTTTTTTGTCATAAAAAGGCTCATGTCAAATGCATTTTATTTTTGCCCTTAAATATTAAATAACCTGCTATATAATTGTACTGTATAATGTTAGAGTTGCTACTATTTTTGAGTAATTTTTATTGTAATTAGAACAAATACATGGCTATGAAGGATAATTACTAAAGTAAATACGTGATTATGATTAAACTTGGAACTAAAGGAATTAAAGTACTTTGAACTGCAATTCTAAAGAAAATGTTTTAATTAATTGCTCTAAAATTTTTCTTAGATAATTTGTACTTGTTGTCACTATTTGTTTCTCACGTAGTTGCTTATTAATTTAAACAAGCCAATTAACTTACCAAACTATCTACATTAAATGATTTTCTATGTGTATTAGTCACCTTTCCAGAGTCCATAGTTTGCAAAAGAGCAGATTTAATAAGGACATTTACAAGTTACAACATTTGCCCGTAAGCCAAATGCAGGAAGAGTGCAAATGTCTGTCCAGACACTAGAGACCCAAAAGATCCAATCAAGGGCTGGGAGCCCACAGCACTGCCCTGCGTAAGTCAGTGTCTGCACTAAAAGGCTGAAGAATCTATAGTGGAACCAGGATACAAGTCTCGCAGCAGAGATGGAGACCAGAGCTCCCTGAAGCAAACAGCAGCCATCCTCGACGACACCAAGGCCCCTGTGTCTGCAACAATCCTCAGGTGGATCCTCTATGCCCAGAACCCACCAACTCAGCCCAGCGGAGCATTCCTGCTCAAGCTGACCATATCAGTCCACCACGCTGTGTTAAATGTTTTATGATGTTCTTGTTTCAGTGTTTACATTATTGCTCGTTAAAATAACAGGTATTTTTGAGGAAAGTAAATTTCTGGTTTACTTTTTTACTTTACTGAAACAAAAGAATTCAAACCTTTCTCACTTTTATCTAAAAAAATCATCTGTGGTTTTATAAAGTAAAAATGTAGAATATAGTATCTCAGAGTTTCGATCTGAATGAAAAATTTATCAGTATTTACATACACTCATTGACTGATACACTTACTCAGTTGAAAATTTGTTAATTGATCTGCACATATTTCACCTGATGAAGTTGGCTTTACTCGCAAACAATATGAATTTTCTTTAAAATGACGGTTGCTCTTTGCAAAGCAGGCTACTCTAGCCCCGTTTGTGTGAAACAGCAGTGACATACGAGGCCTGATTAGCTTACATCACAGATATTTTTGCCTGAGGGAAGAGGCACTAGCCTAGTTTTCCACATAAAAGTGATGGCAGAATTCAAATTATTTCCAATGCAAAGCCACAACTGTTTCAATTCTAGTATCTCAATGATTGAATTGAATATAGCAAAGAGAAAAGGAGGATTGTAAACATTTAATGTCTACATGGTTTTTCTAAGGCTGAAAATTTCATTCTGTGTGTTGCGAGACTGGGCTCACGAGGCTGACATCAGCAGGCAGCACATTTGCACAGCACTTGAAGACTTCATTTGCATCAGTCATCAACACATGGATACATAACGAGGGTGGGTATTTTTCAGGAAGAGAACACACATTTAATTTGACATTTTCTTGTTGAACTTGAGGCAGCCAGCTTCCCTGGCTTCATTCCACCTTTCATCCCACTAAACTTTCCCTCCTACTCATCAAATAATCACGGCATTCTTCACATAAAACACAGGCAGATGGGTTCTTGTGTCATTATTTGTAATACGATCGAAAAGATCTGTTCTTGCTTCTCCTGGCCCCCATTCTGTAGTTCTCTAAAATCAACATTCATGTCCTAAATTCATAAACTTTCCTTATCTTAGTAAAGAAATAAAACTTAAACCAGTATCATTTTCTCTGAAACTTTTTAATGTACATTTTCATTCTGTGTAATTAATAGTTCATTTAAGTTATTGGAGGGTAGTTTATGTAAAGTACCGAAAATTCTTTTTCTTACTTCAATAACAGGAACACACTTTTAAAATGGAAATTAGCAAATAAGTGCTATATAGTAATAGCAATTTTATGCGAGTCGAACCATTACTCTTTGCCAGGAATGTGAATGCTGTATTATTTAAGCATACATTTATATACTTTCTATGTAGTCATTACCATTTACTCCAAATTGCCTAATAGTTGAGATTATTTCTAATTTTCTTGTAGTAATTATTCGAAGTATCAAGAGTGCCTAATGTTAAAAGATCAGTCCTTAAAAAAAGTTGTTGAAACTTCTTGAAAATGATTGTTTCAGTGCTCATGTATCATTTTCCCTTCTCTGTGAGTGTGCTACAAACATTTTGTTCATCGAGACAGGAAAATACAATATAATGTTTTCAAACTGCCCAAGTAATATTCAAGTACCTACTTCCTAGAATTTTGCAAACCTATAAAAAACTACATAAATCTGATGAGTGGAAAATAAACAAGGAGCAGGCCTCCTTAATGAAATATGAAATATGGAAAACATAACACGAATAAAAATCAAACTCATACTGAGCTCTGAAGTAACATTTTGTGAAATAGTATTATTTCATTCTATGCATTTATCTTGTATTGCGGGGAAAGTGAGAATATTTTGAACAATCATGGCAACTGATTAGACATGGCTGTATCTTTGCATAGGTGTCAAGTTTTTAGCTTTCCTATCATGAAATTTCTATCTTATATTTGGTAGATACTTTGGCCTTATTTTACTGCAAATTATTGAAATATCTCAGCAGAGGAGGGGGAAGGAGGTTTGGGAATTTATATGAGAGAACAAGTTTTATTAGTTCATTCACTTGTATTTATGTCTTGCCCTCAGTCTATCATCTTTCTATCTTTCTAACCAATCCATAAAAATAATTAGAAAAAAGCATCTAACCAATTCGTAAAAATAATTAGAAAAAAGTGTCCCATAGGAAGTAAAAACTTTGTATGGATAGATAGTAGAAATATTGAAATGTACTTGTCTGTGGTTTTCATCAGATGGTAACCCTTAACTTTCTTCCAGACAGATAAACATAATGCTGATTATTACATTTTTGGTTGCCTGCTGCATACTGCTTGATATTGGAAGACACTAATTCTGGGAAGGCAAAAAACCAAAAACAACAACAACATAAAACCCCTCAACTACAGCGATTTTATATTCTAAGAAAAACTTAACACGTTATTTTTGATAGATTGATAATAAAAATAAGGTACATG
>PVJO010001090.1:50940-191193 GCA_004026905.1 Hystrix cristata
GTGAGGGTGTTTGGCTTCTTTGTCAAAGATGAGGTATTTGAGTGTGCCTGGGGTTGTTTCTGTATCCTCCAATCTATTCCATTGATCCTCAGGTCTGTCTTTTTGCCAGTACCATGCTGTCTTTAATACTGTAGCTCTATAGTATAGTTTTATATCTGGGACTGTGATGCCCCCTGCTTTTCCCCTGTTGCTTAGGATCATTTTTGCTATTCTTGGTCTCTTGTGGTTCCAGATGAAATTCATGGTTGTCCTTTCTAATTCTTTGAAGTATGTTAGTGGTATCTTGATTGGAATTGCATTAAATCTGTATAGTAGTTTAGGAAGTATGGCCATTTTCACGATGTTGGTTCTTCCTACCCAGGAACATGGGATACCCTTTCATTTTTTGATATCCTTTTCAATTTCTTTTTTTAGGGTGCTGTGCAGAGGAGAGGAGTACTAGAAAGAAAGAAGGGGAAAAGCAGAAAGGCAACAGGGGAAAGAGAGGGGAAAGGGAAAATATAGAAAATGATGAATGAACCTGATATAAATAGGGGGGGAGGGAGGAGAGGGGAGGGGCGAGGGAGAGGGGGAGAACCAAGATGCACCATGTATAGGTACAGAATAAATGTAATGAATGTGATCAATGTATGTAGAATGTACCAATACATGCTCTTGGTTTAAAATAAAAAAAAAAATAAGGTACATGTGGCATAAAGATTTTTACTTAACCAATAGAGTTTTCTTTAAACAGATTATTATCTAGTATCACGTAATGAAAGATTCACCTCAGTAGGGTTAGGGAACTGCTGATTATTTGTCTCTGGCCTGATAGAGTGTAACCTTGGTTATGCTATTAAAATCTCTGGGCTTCAGATTTATTGTCTAAAGAAAACAGCATTAGTTGAGTGATACCTAACCCATTGTCATTAATTTAGAATTAGATGGTGTGAAGAAAAATGTCCTTTTTAAGGAGAGGTGTATTAACATTAAAATAGTTAATGACTCCTTTTTTATCATACCTTTAAATTTCTGCCTGATTTTTAAGAATCTCATGCATGCGCGCGCACACACACACACACACACACACACACACGCTCTCTCTCTCTCTCTCTATATATATATATCTCAAAATGAACAACTATTGATTTTTTTCCACATAGTGAAGCACTTCTGAAGATATCTATTTTTCACAGTACTCTCTGTAGTATTATAGTTATATTCATTTTCCAGGTAAAGTCTTAGAGATGCCATTAAATTCCATGGCTAATTTAGAGTCATATAAGCAATAAATAGGGAACTGAGATTCAAGCCTGACAATGACTTTGGAGCCACTTTCCTAACCACTCTACTGGACTCTAATGTTCCAGCACTTCTGATTTCACAGGACTCTCAAGATCTTTCTAGGTAGATGGATTCTTTACTGTCTCTGGAGACCTATGCATTCATTCCTGGATGCAAGTCTTTGTAGTTCATCTCCTGCTCAAATGCTTTTCTCCTGTCTCTCTCTTCTCTAGACTCCAAACGACACAGTGCTCCATGCAGCATCTGTACCCACTGAATGGAGCCAACCTCTGGGAAGAATCCTATGGCTCTTCACTGCATACATGGTGGTGGCTTCCACTAGATTTTAAAGCCCTGACCATTCATAGAGCACCTATACTATGCCATAAATTTCTCAGTTAACATTGTATTTCCCTCAGTTTTGCAATGTCTCTGCATTCTCTTGTTGGTAAATGAATCACCAAGTATCTCCAAGCAGAAACTAGTGAAATTCTGCATCTCTCCTCCATTCTCACGGCTGACTCAGGCCCTAATCATTTCTCACCTAGATCATCACTGAGACTTTCTTCTGTGCTCCATGACCCTCTTGCCTTAACTTCTTCCAGTTCATCCAGCATGAAACTGACACAGTGATCTTCAAAAGGATTAATCTTTGGTTCTCCTTATCATTTTCAGCATAGACTCTCAAGTCTTGGTTTTACCCTCCAAGAGCTTTCCTGACTTGACTCCCTGCCTCTCTTACCTGTTCTCTTGATGCTCTCAACCCCAGGGAGCTTCAGTTCCCCGCTGTATGGTTCCAGGCCTCTCGTGTGTCCCCCCATATGACTAACCAGCAGGGTCATGTTCTCTCAGTCCTTTACGCCCAACATCTCCACAGTTTTAAGATTTAAGAATTCATGCTCTAACATTAGGCAACCCTGGTTTAAATCACTGACCTGCCACTTACTAGTAAATTTGAGCACTAGTAACCTACTTCACCCAATTGAGACTTGAGACTTTGTTCATATGTAAGATGGGGGTAACAAAGGTCTGTTACAGTTTGGATCTATAAAAACCCCCATAAGCACGCTGATGTGCTTTTAGGAAGTAGAGAATTTATGAGGGTGTTAACCTCATCAATCGATTAATCAATACTGAGTTCATAAACGAATGGGCTATTAGGAGGTAGGGTCTAGTGAAATGTTTAGATTATTGGGGAAATGATTCTGGGGACTACCTCTGGTCCCTGGCCCCTTCCTTTTGATTTTCTCACTCCCTCTCTTTCTCTCCCCTCCCCTTCTTGGCTACCATGAGACAAGCAGCTTTCTTCCAGTATGGCTTTATTCAGCCATGATGTCTGTGCTTCACCGCAGCAAGACAACACCACAACATCGCGAGCTCAGAAACTGTGAGCCAAACGAAATAATTTCTCCACTAAGCTTTTTCTTAAGATATTTAGTCACAGCAAGGAAGATCTGACTAACACAAAAACTTACCTTATGCAACTGTTAGGTCAATTATAGAAGATGATTCATATAAGCCCTTAGTATGATGCCTAGAACACAGTAAGTACTTAGTGAATATTGATGCCATCGCTAATGTAAATGTAGTCAGCCCAATGAGGGAAATAGCATTTAAAACTGAAATTTATAAAACAATGAATGAACACAAGTATAAAATTAAACTTATAGAGGAAGAAATAGATGTTCTGAGTCAGAGTTGGATAGGTGTAGGATGTGGTAAGGTAACTACACAAAGCATTTCAGATTTGTCAAAGTTATGCCTCAAAATCTGTTTCATAATTGATATTATTTTAATCAAAAAGAAACAATCAGGGGGCTGGGGATTTAGCTCAGTGATTAGAGTGCTTGCCTTGCAAGCACAAGGGCCTGAGTTCGATCCTCGGCACCACAAAAAAAAAAAAAACAAAACAAAAAAAAAAACAAAAAACAATCAGGAGCTTGTTTGGGGTCAGGGTTTCATTTTATATTTCCACTGCCATGTGCTCACCACTTGAGAGGTACTTTATACTTCTTCCAAGATTGTAGTCTTTGTTCATCTTTACTGAATTAGAACAAGCACAATGCACTTTCTATTGATAGAACCATCTGAGGTTCCTGGCCTGGAGGGGCGCGGATGAAGAAAAGCTGGAGTCAGCACATTTAGGGCACATCAGAGAACAATTGAACAGTATGCAGAGTGTGTGCAATTACTTGCTCTCATTTAGATACTTTTTAAATGTTTGCTTGCTTGCCAGTGGCAAAGATGGCAAGCTTTAAGTAACTGATTGAGAACAACATTTTTATTATTCCCCATTGTTCTATAAAAACCAGAGTTTATTGTTTTTCTCTTTTTTGCCTGAGTGACTTTCCACTGAAAACCCTTGATCAAGAGCCCATGTCTGTCTACAGTCAGTATCTGAAGTCCTTAGTGGATAGAATGACAGGCAATAACAACATTTCTCTAAGTGGTGGTCAATAAACAGCAAGATAATAGTAGTAAACATTCTTAAATTTTCATAATTTACACTGTGAATTTTCATAATTTTCTTTGGGATATTTTCACCTATACAATCTTCTATGGGGAGCACAGGCATTTTCATTAATTCTCTTTTACATTTTAGGACATTTTAAGATAAGACAGTGTCAGTCAATTGTTCAAATTCACTCATTAGTAAGTGGCACTCTTAGGGTCATTTATAATGTGCTGCCCATGCACTCACTCTAGATTATGTAAAGGCTGATTTTATAATGGGTTTATAAATTGAAGATGTGTGAAATATTTAATACAAATATTTAGTAAGACTGCGAGGGTAGCAATGTGGCAGATGTGCTTTACCACAGGGAAATTTAAGAGAATACATTTAGACAAGTGTATACTACAGAATGATGAGAAAGTTAGCAGTTGTTACTTGAGGAAGGAACAGGCAGGAAAATTAGGTGGAGAAATAGTAACTAATAAAATCTTTCTCTTACTCTTGCTTCAATCACCATTTTAACTTAAACTTTCACAACCACAGCACTAAGTGGTTAGTTACTTACTTAAAAATCTGTTTGGAATATGCTAACACCAGCTTCCATTCAGGTAAGAAGAATCTCCCAGAACAAATAGCATTCACTTCAACAATTATAAAACAGTCTTAGTTACTAATGTCTTAAAATTAGCGTTATTCTTAGTATTCAGTCTATGGTCGCTACCAGTGTTTTTCTTACTTGACAAAATTTCATAGACTTGTGATATATGACAGGATGTTTGGACATGTGGGTAATTTGTGGAATGGCTAAATCACCTCATATCCACATTTTCTTTTGGGGGTGAGAAGATTTAAAGTGTATTCTCTTAGAAATTTTTAAGTATAAATTATTAACTGTAGTCATCCGGTTGGACAATATTAATTCTCCTGAATTAATACCCCCATATTTAACTTACGTGTTGTACCCTTTCACCAACATCTTCCCTAACATTTATTCATCCACCCAGCCTTTGGTGACCCCCATTCTACTCTGTACTTGTATGAATTCAGCTTTTTAGATTCCACATATAAGTGAGATAAAGTGGTATTTCTCCTTCTGATTCAGGCTTATTTCACTTAACAAATATCCTCCAGGTTCATCTATGCTGTTTTTAAAAGAAAACATTTCCTTCATTTTGAAGGCAGAATAGTAGTCTAAATAATACACATATACATGCATTTACATGTCTTTATTTATCCATCCTACTTTCTAAAGTCTTAGTGTGCAGGTGTGAGTAGTTGTGATTCCTTGAATTCTTCTTTTCTTACTTGCCTTTTACTTTCAGTAACATATTCAGTGACTACTTCTGAACACCTGGCATGTGCCGGCCTTTCCACTAGGGCCCAGAGATGCAGAGAGAAATCTGAAAAGTGCTCTCATCTCACCATTGGTTGGGAGATACACATCTTGGTAGTTTCTACAAAACAGAGATTAGCAGATGTGTCCATTGAGACCACTGTGGATTTGTCCCCAGGAAAACGTGAATCTCTTGGTCTACCAAGAGAGGGAGTTAGTCTGGTGGGCCAGGCTGCGCCTGAAGATAGAGGCGCCTTGGTATCTCCACTGTCTACTCTCATCCACTGACAGACCATACAGATGACATGATTTGGAATCCTATGATAAATTTAATCCACCATGCTTCACATCATTGATATTATCTCTGGTAACTACCTAGTATATAAACCTTGATCACCTGATACTCCCCGCAGCCTCACCCTTAAACACTTCAGGCTCTCTACTCCTTATCTGTACATAGGCATCTCCTCTTCAACTTCTTGTTGAACATGATGCTGACAGTCTACTCAGAAAGTTCCTTTTCATGGCTAATAAACTATCTTATTTTTTCTCCAACTACTGGTTTTAATTGAAACTGAGACCTTGGGATACAACACTTCTACGATGATAGTGATAAAACCTAACATCGGAAAGGAAGTAGGCATAGCAGTTTGTGTGGGTTTCTGGCTCTTCTACAAGAATTTTCAAAAATGGTGTTTGTTTGTTGTGGCCTGGCCTGAGTGAGCCCTTCCCAGGGGTCCTCCCACTGATCTTGAGGTACATCAAGAGTGGCTATCTGGTACCTATTTGCATCAAGTATAGGAATCCTTTAAGAGTAGGAGCATAACAAAAACCACTTTGCCAGGTGCAAGATGTCTAGACAAGCAAGGCCTCCAGCTCTGGGGATGTGCCTATCCTGCCTTAAAGTCATTCATTTTAAAAAATGTATTTCAAATAGCCTTATCTGCCAACTATAACATTTTTTCCTTTTTTCTAAAACTTTTATATTTTAAATTCATTTCCCCTTTATTATTTTTCACTTCTACTAACTCTTGAAGTAAATAATTTGGTATGTCTTCCTGCTGGGTGAAAGATTAAGAAATGTTGTGTTACTTTGCATAATTGAGTAATGAGGCACTCTGCATACCAAAAAGTAGTGTCAAACTCTACATATTTAAGAAATATGAGCATAATAGAATATACATAATAATCATCCCGTTCTGGCCTAATTTACAGTTTCTTCTAATGTCTCAGAAGAAAATTCAAGATTACACAGAAACCTCAGGGAGAGTGTGGCTTATTACAGAAAATATGCAGAAATCTTAGCAGAGATTTCTGATTGTGTGAGAAATGTGCTTCATATTTAAATGTAAAAATATGTTAATGAGAAGTGTTTCATAAATAGAATTTCATGTACTGTTCTGAGAAAAATGATAGAGTATAAAAGTCTTAGGGTCTCTTTCTTGAACCCTAGAAACCTCTTGAAGAGAATAAATTAATAATCTATTTTTTAGATTTCATTATCTTCATTCAAAAATGAGATTCTTGCTTTCGCCTTTGCCAGTAATATATTCTTTATTTCTGTCTCCTACACACCAGTAAGTCACAAGGTTGAAGAAGAAAGAATGCAGACGCTAAAATAAAAAACCAGGGAATGAAATTAAATTTATTTCTGCCACTTACTAGCTTTGTAATCAAGAAAAATTATTCCTGAAATTTCCCTGTTTTTTAAATCTGGAAAATGGAGATAATTTTAGGCATACTGAGTTGTTATGAGGAACAAATGGGACAAACATTCCAAATCAGGTAAAACATTTCATATTGTTCCTGGTACATTCTTTATGTTCAACAAGTGCTTTCTGTTAATACTTATCACTTTTTAAATTTAAAAAGTGGCTCACAGATGAGGTCCTTATCAGATTTAGTGAATACATCTTTGTTAAAGTGAACTACATCCTCTTCTAATGGTTGTTTTCCCAGACGGAAGAGGCCTAAGCTTTTTAATCTTTGCTATCATTGATTGCACTGTGGCTGCAGCATCTGGTGGCTTAGGGCATGATGAAATATTGGAGAGATGGGATGAGGACTGAGTATTGCCCTGGTCCTCTCTCACGTTGCAATGAAGTCGGTTTTCCTCTATCTTTTTTAATATTTTTCTACTCTTGCTTTGCAGGCTGCATAAAATATGAAGACATTCTGGGCATTAGACAAAGCTTCCAATATTTTAAAATAGCAATTGTGTTACACACACACACACACACACACACACACACACACACACACCTTTCCCATTTCAATACTGCAGTTCCTACAAGATTTCCTGGTAACTGTTTTCCAAACATTTGTCCATCTCATCATTCTCTTTTGTGCACAGTCCCCTAAAGTGTTCTTGGAGCAGAATGTATATTCTGGATATGTCAAAGAAATTATGAAATTGCCCTTGTTGTACACACAATTTCCATTAATATAGCATAAGATTGTATTCATTTTTGGAAAGACTTTTGCTATAATTGGGCCTGAACTCTGAAGTAGTCAGTTTTTCCGATGCTGGGACAAAATACTTGACACCTGAAACTTAAAGAAGGGGACATTTATTGTTTAAGAAATTTCAGCCCACAGTCACGGTAGAAGGGCATGAGAGAGGAAAGTTGCTCCATTCATGGCATCTGAGAAGCAGAAAGCTGGGCAACAGGGATCAGATACGGTTCCTCAGGTCACGATCCCATGACCCACTTCCTCCAACTAGATGTTACATCCTAAGAGCCTGTTCAACTATGAACTTGTCATCAAAGAAGTTAGTGACCTCAGAACCTGAACACCTGTCTAGGAGTCTCTTAATCCAGTTAGGTCAACAACTGAGATTAAATGGTATAAATTCATCGATAGTACCATACTTGAGTTTTCATGAGAACAACTGGATGTCAAAACGGATTTCCCCCATCAAATAATTGACAGTGATGATAATATGAACCTAATTCTTGAGTTTCATATTTCTGCCAAATTTTTTGTTGTTGGTATCATCTCGTTTCTCCAGTATATTGAAACTTGTAAATCTTTAGTCTGTCATATAACTCATTTGTTATTTTGTCTTAGCATAGGGTATCTGATAATTTAATAAGCATGCCTCAGTGTGTAATAGTATGATGGGGACCTTGGTGAACAAGAAGTACATTAAGACACGGTTTACTACACAAATGCCTCATATAGTAGGCACCTTTATTCAGGCTGGACATGAATAATAACTGCCATCCTTCAATCTCTAGTCTTGCCTCTCTTTGCTTATAGTGAGTAATTCTTCTACTTAGTGATTTATTGAATAAATCTGGTGAGTCTTTCATCATCTATGATATAAATCTTCCAAGCCTAGATTGTTGGACTTATTATATACATATACACACTCTATTTCCACAGCTCTCTCGTCTCAAGGTTTTGGTCTAAATACACACACATACACATGCACACATGCACAATATTCTAATATATAAAATTAAGATCACATGATATATAATAATTTGTTATTCCTAATTGTTTACAGAATTTTTCAAAGTGATGAAATATTAAAGGATATGAATTTTAATGGCTGCACAGCACTCTATAAAATAAATACAAAGTAATATAATACATGTAACAAATTCCTAAATTAAGTATGTATTCAAATTTTGGCCATTATGAATAATCTCATGATAAAAATCAGTATAATCAAACAATTTTCAGCATCTCTGGTAATTTATTCTTCATGAATGCTTAGAAAAGATTAATTAAACAGGCACATATTTATATATGTATATGTCTACATATATTTACAATTCTTTTTACAAAAGATATTTTTGTTTTAGATAATATATAAAATACAAAGAATAAATCTTAAAAAAATCATTACAACCCAGAGAAAACACTGCAATGACTTTAATGTATGTGCATATATTTCCTGATTTATAAATGTTTTTACTATAACAGTAAAACCTTGGATTGCAAGGAACTTGTTCTGAGAGCATTCTGTGAGATGAACAAACATATCTTAAAAAATTTTAACCTGATAAATGAACGATGTCTTGCAATACAAGAATTACATGATGCCAAATGTTGTCCCATGATCACAACTGAGCCAACGGTTCTCTCTCTTGCTCCCCCCCCACCTCGCTCTCTGTGGGACTGTCTCCCAACAGCAAACGATTATGGAGGAGATCTCCTCTACAGAGTTGGAGAAAAACCCCCACCTCGCTCTCTGTGGGACTGTCTCCCAACAGCAAACGATTATGGAGGAGATCTCCTCTACAGAGTTGGAGAAAAAGCCAGAGGAATCCTTCACTTTACATGAGATTAGGGCAACATGCAAAATGTGGGAAACACCTTTGTAGAAAAGCACCACCCAAATAATGCTGTAGCAATGAAAGTGATGAGTCTTTTTAATGACAATACAATGTCACATTTCCATGAAATCCCCAAAAGGAGGCAAAAGCAAATGTCATTGGATAGGCTCCTTGCACAAAAAGCTGCACAAAAAGCAAAAGATTCCATTGAGCTAACAGAGAGCAGTGATTCCATCAGTGACCACGAAAAATCACCCTACACAGCAACACTCCTCTCTCATCTCCCTCACCTTGGCCACGAAGGTTTACAAAGGTAAGTGCAGGTTAATTTATTTGTATTTATATTTTGTATATTCTTTATTATTTTGTATTACATTACAGTATTATAATAATTTTTATGTGAATTTTTGGGGTTATGAAACGAATCATCTGAGTTTCCATTATTTTTTATGGGGAAATTCAGTTTGATATACAAGTGCTTTGGATTATAAGCATGTTTCTGGGACAAATCATGCTCACAAACCAAGGATTTATTGTATATAATCAGCGTATCATATGCACATGCTACTTTTAAAACTATTTTGATTAACAATAGCTCATAACTATTATTATAAATCATTTATTAGTTTTCTCTAACAAAATTTCTATCTCTAATATTCTTTTATATGACTTTTTGCCTCAAAATTTTTGGGATTATAATTGACAGAAAAATGAATATATTTAAGGTGTACACTGTGCTAAACACTTTTTAATCATACCTTTTGTGAAATGATTATCAAGTTAATTAATTGGCATATCTATCTACTCACATAGTGCCCTTTTCTTCCCAGTCATGAGAAAATTTCTGATTTATTTTCACAAAAAATTTAAGTATAGCATGAAATATATACTAAATTTCCAGCACTTATTTATTCTATACACTTAAAATTTTGTATCCTTTGACCAACATCTCATTCCTTCCATTCTTCTGTCTCTAATAACCACCATAGTACTCTGCGTCAATAAATTTAATGTTAGGTTTCACACATAAATGAGGTTATGCAACACTTACCTTTCTGTGTCTGGGTCATTTCACTGTACATTAGGTCTGTTAAGTTCATCTCTATTGTCACAAATGGCTGGATTTCCTTCTTTTAAGGTTTAATAATATTCCATTATTCATAAACATTGCTTTAATTTTTAAAAGGCTCCTTATTATAAACAGTTGCGATACTTCTTCAGTTTTTATTATTATGTACGCTGTGATGAAATAACCTAATTTTTTTTTACAAAAATTCACTAAAAATCTTGAGGATAAAGTCTCACAAGTGAAACTGTTGGACAAATAATACACCACTTTTTATGGTGATAGTTCAACTGTAGTTTGGAAAATGTCTACAGATTTTCCCTCCTTGCAGTGCAAAGTTACAGTTCCTCAAATTCTTACCAACACCATTTACACATTTCTGGGATTTGATTTTTAGACCTAAATCTATATTTTATTGGTGTTGCCTGGATTACCAGAGAAGTTCAGGTTTGGGGATGTGTGTGTGTGTGTGTGTGTGTGTGTGTGTGTGTGTGTGTGTGTGTGTGTGTGTGTGTGTGTGTGAGAGAGAGAGAGAGAGAGAGAGAGAGAGAGAGATGGAAAGAGAGAGTCAGACTTTGTGAGTGTGACTTTTCTGTTCTCCATTATTTTCCAGATCTGTGTGGTTTTTACTGTTCTAAAGAAAATTTATCTTTTGATATTAATGCATTTAATAATTTCTCTTTCGAATATTTTTCACTCTCCAAAATTTTATTTTTCACTATGTTATTAGTCTTTGCTTTTTAGCATTTCAATATTTTGTCCTGAAATGTATTCCTATATAAGTTAAATAAATTTTGCCTTGTATTTTTTCTTTTGGAGAAATTTTAATTAGTTCTTCCATTACTATTTAAACAATGATAATTCACCTCCAAAATGATTTTTCAGTAATGCAAAAAAAATTAGAATATTATGAATAAATATTAGAGATGTTCTGTCCATTACCTATCAATTTTAATCTTTTTAACTTTTAATTTGAAAATTAATATTGATAAAGTGTATGATTCAAAATTAATCTACATGAGGTTTTAGTTTTTTGATAGACTGAATTTTATCATGTTTTGAGAAAAATCATTGATTTTGCAATTTTTTTCATAATTTTTTTAATCTTACTCCAATGACAGAGTCAAAGCTCACCGAACTTTTCATCCTTTTTCTTAGTTATTTAGGATATAATTTTATTTTTTCAAAAGCAATATTTTAGGCAATGTATTTTCTGATACCTTTTAGGTTTGTGAATGGCCATTTCATCCATTAAACACACATGAATTGTTTTAAATTTCTCAAGAGTCCATTTTTATCTCCTCTAACTTTGCAGGCTGATGTCTGGTTTCCCTGTTTATGCCAGCATCTTCCGAGTCATTGTTGTTTCTCTCCTCTTTTCAACACTGGGAACTTTCTCAGTAGTTCCTGCACTCTGTATTTTATCTTCTTGTGCTCGATGCCCGAATCCCTTTCCCAGCCAGAGCCTAGAATGAAATCTATTCCAGTCAATTCCCACACCAGATAGGCCCTCATCTACTAATTTTATGTTCACTATCCCCAGAAGATTGTTCTCTGATGCTTTAAACCAATCACATTAAAAACTGTAGTTTTCATTTTATGTTTTTACTTTTGGCAGTTTTATCTTAAAATATTTACAGATTCACATGAAGTTTAAAAGATAGCACAAGGAGGACATGTGTACCCTCCAGTTAGTTTCCCTCAATAGTGTCATCTTATTAGCTGTAGCACACTATCAAAACCAGGAAGCTGATATCACGGCTGGCACCAGACAGGTGTGAGGTGATCCCCCAAAGAAGAGATGAGGACCTCCACCCAGCCTGCCAAGTGGGTTCTTTTTAATTTTTAAAATTTTGAGACAGGCTCTTTCTAAATCATTAAATTGCCTAGACTGGGCTCAAGCCTGCCATCCTCCTGCCTCAGCTTGCCAGAGTGCTGGGATTACAGGAGCTCGAATGGGTTCTTTGTATTATTAGTGCATGTTTGCAGTACACATTGATTATAGTTATCATGGGGAGTTGGTACAGGACGTAATACATCTTAATCATTTTCCCTCTCTTTCTTTTGTCTTTCATTCCCTCCCCATCCTCTCCCTCCCTGCTCATTCCAACTGTTGGTCCCCTTCCCATTTGCAAAAACTCTTATGTTCATCATTTTTTCCATCCTCTTTTACTTCCCTCCCTCCTCTCTCCATCTCTTGTTCCCCATCCATTTGAAAAAGATTTACCTACTTACTCTTTAACTATCTTCTATTTTGCTTAGATAGAGAGATAGACAGATATAGATATAGATATAGATATAGATATAGATATATTTTTTTCACATGTAAGAGAAACCATGCAATATTTTAAGCTTGTGTGTCTGACTTATTCCACTCAACATTATGGTCCTGATTTTGTCAGTTCATTTGAGAGCCAATATGGCCAATATGACATTGTAGAGACAGTTTCTGGGCATGCCACATCACAAGGTGAGGTAACCAGGACTGTCAACCCATATTCTCCTTGTATATTACAGACTCTGGAACATGTCCCACTACGCATATCTGTGTTAACCTTTATTTATACTGAACTGTAAAAGTCAGTAACCTAGTATGTGGCAGTGTTCAAATGGGCTGTAACGGATGACATATATCTATAGGATACCTCAATTTGGGAATATTTAAAGGTTCATATTTGGGGGTTAAAATTTTTTGACTTACAGTTATCTGAGAAAAATCTTTGTTTGAAAATGAAAAGAAGATAGTTAACTTTATCTCAATAAAAATGAAATTTCTGCTGAACTTTCAGCCTTACATATTTAACATTGAGTCTAATGATTTTGACTCCATATATGGTAAAGTAGACAATTATTTTAATACATAAACTAAGGTTAGTAACATTGCATATGCTTTTTCTGAGGAGGGATATGCATAGATACTTTATTGTCATTTTGGTAAATAAAAATTATTTCAATATACCTTCTCTAGTAAGATGCAGATTATTCTAAAACATTAGTTACATATTTGTATTTGTTATAGAGTCCTATATTATTTAAGAAAATGCAACAGGAAATGCAGAATTACAAAAATCACTGAGGAATAAATGGAGAATATATGTGCTTGTAGTGTTGAAACATGAAACATTTTAGAAGTTTTTTTTTTAAACCAACAAGAAAATGCCAGGATAAATATGATTATTAAAGAATAAATAAAGTTGAAGGGCTGTGACATAAGCTCGTGGATTACAGCACACACATTAATTTGCTTGTGAATACATCTCCGGAGAAAGCACTTTTTTCCTTTATGACCCTTTAGTAACAATGGACATGCCGTAACTATATAGCCATGTCATTTTATAAATCAAGAATGACAACAGTCTGGTACTTCCATATCAGAAATGAAGGACATGAATGCTAATTCTAAAAATTTTACATATGTAGTTAGTTGAAGATACCTATAATTTTAATACTGAATATGAAATATATACATATTTTTTAAAACCTTATAAGCACAGTAAGATAAACTGCACCAACACCCTTAACCCATATCATTTAATTTTAGATAATATTGTTAGTCCATATTTCTACCATTTTCTACATCCTTGTCAACACTTCGTTTTTTTGAGAATGCAATCTTAATAAGGTGCTATTTCATGTTTCGCTAATAATTAATGACATTGAGCATCTTTTCATATACCCGTTTGCTGTTTGTATGTTTTCTTTTGAGAAACGGCTGTTAGAGTTCCTTGATTATGTTTAATTGGATTGCTTTTGCTATTGAGTTGTATGAGTCTCTCGTAATTTAGAAATTGCCCCATATCATATATATGCTTTGCGAATATTTTCTCCCAGTCTGTATGGTGTCTTTTCTCTTCTTGATTATCTCCTCTGGTGTGAGGCAGCCTTTGACGCTGTTGTAATCCCATGCTTATGTTTGCTTTTGCTGCCTGTCCTTTCAGGGTCATCTGAGAAATCACTGTCAAAACCAATGTCAAGAAGCTCCTCCCCTCTCTTTTCCTGCAATAGTTGTATAGCTGTAAGTCTTATGTATAAGTCTGTAATCCATTTTGAGTTTATTTGGCTATATGGTGTAAGACTGTGGTTCAATTTCATCTTTGTTGCATGTATAGTCTCCTAAACCATATTTTTATGAAACTATCCTTTCCTCGTTGTATGCTCTTGACCACCTCTCAAATGGTTTAGCAGCTATGCTAAACAGTAGGAGGGATCATCAAAAACAAAAAAAAGTAGAAATATGTTTTAGCAATCCCACTTCTGGATATATACCCAAAAGAACTGATCAAGACCTTGAAGACATATCTGTACTTCCACATACATTACACTATTTACAATAGCCGAGAATATGAAAAAGTGTTCAACATCACTAGTCATTCGAGAGATGCAAATCAAAACAACATTAAGATTCCATCTCACTCCAGAAAGAACCACGTTTATGAAAAAATCAACCAGTAACAAATGCTGGAGGGGCTGTGGGGGAAAAGGAACCCTCCTTCATTGTTGGTGGGAATGTAGACTGGTCCAGCCACTATGGAAATCAATATGGAGATTCCTCAAACAACTAGAACTAGAGGTTCCATTTGATCCAGCTATCCCCCTACTGGGGATCTTCCCAGAAGAACTGGAATCCTCATACTACAGGAATGTTTGCACAACTATGTTTATAGCAACACAATTTGTAATAGCTAAGTCTTGGAAACAGCCTAAATGCCCAACAACCAATGAATGGCTAAAGAAAATGTGGTTTTTCTACACAATGGAGTACTACACTGCCATAAAAAAGGATAAACTAGAGTCATTTGTATGTAAATGGATGTTCCTTGAGAGCATACTATTAAGTGAAATAAAATGGACACTTATGAGTACACATCGAATTGTTTCTCTGATATGAGAAACCATGGATGTAAAAAAAAGAACGAAGAGGTGTAATAGATATAATCTAAAAGGAAGATAATATTCCAAGGAGAGGAGCATTGAAAGGAGAGAGGGGGAGAAGCGGGAAGGGAAAAGAGGGATAGAAAAAGGAAAGGGAATTCATGGAGAAATGTGCATGTACCTGCTGTAAATAGGGAAGGGAATAGAGGGGAGGAGCAGGGAAGAGGGTGGAGAACCAAGATACACCATGTACAGGTACAAAATAAATGTGATGAATGTAACCATGATATGTACATTGTACCAATACATGTTCTTGGTTAAAAAATAAAAATAAATAAGTAAATAAATACAATAGCCGAGATATGAAAAAAAAAAAAACTCACATGCATCAACATATAAACAAAGGGAATGTTGTATATGCATGGAATGAAATATTACTCAGCCTTAAAAATACAAGGAAATTTTGTCACTTGTGACAACACATAAGTGTAACAATATTATGCTCGGTGAAATAAACAAGTAAGAGACAAACACTGCATGATTCTATATGAAGTATCTGTAATAGTCAATCTTGTAGAGATAGAGAATGTAATGATTGTCAGGGTGCAGGGAGTTGGACGAAATAGAGTGTTTTTGTTCAACAGTATCAAGTTTTAGTTACGCCAGAATATATTCCAGAGATCTGTTATATAGCATTGTGCCTATCGTGCTACTCAAAATTTGTTAATAAAGTAGGTCTCATGTTAACTGTTCTGACCACGCTGACTATGTCTATTATCTCGATTGAGACAATGGTGTCACGGGTGTTTTCATATGTTCATGCCCATCAAACTGTACCCTTTACATTGCGCACATCTTTGCATATCAATCATACGTTCATAGAGCTGTTAAAACTTTATTTTTTATCTTATTGAAGTAAAATAAAATGCACAATATTTCTATGGACTGTTTAGCCATATTGATTAAATACTCACAAATTTTGGAAATTGAGAGCTAATTTTAAATTGCGAATGAGAAAGTCATTTTCTTAGAAACAAAAATATTCAGTAGGTGTCAGAATTCATAACTGTTTTTTAAATTTTTTTTCCCCCACTGGGGATCAAACTCAGGGCCTTGTGCTTGCAAAGTAAGCACTCTAACCACTGAGATAAATCCCCAGCAAGAATTCATAATTGTTTTCACATTCAGCTTACTTTTTGCAATATTTTGATGATCATTTCTTGAGATGTCACGACTTGAGTCTATCTTAATCTATCCAAATATAATCTACCTTGTTTTTAATCCATTTGAAGATTCCCTTGTGCAATAAATAGAAACACTTTGAAGTCAAGCTAGAGATACAAAGAATGATTTGTTCTGCCAAATCATTTCTTGTATAGTTCCTGAGTTATAATCAGTTTCTAAGCAATTCAGGTGAGGCTTAGTTTCTGAAGATGGAAAAGACCACAAGAAAATGACTTTTATTTCTCATTTAATTCAATTTACAGAGATTGGGGTTGACAGGTGTTTGGCTACTACAAATGCTGTATCAAACTATTCCGATATTAGTGGTTTCAGAAAGAATTTATTTGGTCACATCTGGAGGTTAGCTGAGGTCTCTCCTAGCCTTGTCTTGAGTAGGCTGGATTTGGACTGATTTTGAATAAGATATCTCAGCTCTTTTACATGTGTCTCATCTTCAGCAAACTTAATTTCTGTATGTCCTTCTTATTAATGATAGAGAGCAAGAGAGTAAGTGCAAGCTATTTTCAAATCTCTGTTTGTCTGAGAAGTCAGGGGACTGACTGCAGCGTCAGTGTGGGAAGGCCCCGAAGAGATACATGACAAAGTGTATGGGTGCAGGAGAAGGTGAAGAATTAGAGTCATTTTGCCATCTACTATTGTGATTGTCCTAGGATCCTATTTACCGCAGCAGAATACGCACGCTATACGCATGCTCTGCTGCTTTCAGAGAGCAGGAGTACTTCAAAACTGCTGGAACCTCACAGGGCAGTTCAGAGTTAAAGCACTACTACCTTATGGCACCACATGCGTAAGCACTGCGTTCAAATAATCAAAGCTCATGCTGTTGACTCCTAATGGGAAAAATGCCATTTGGGAACATTATTCTGATACTGAGGTCTACTGGAACTTTAACAATAGTGCAATTCAGGTTTTCATAAATTTATCTCTTAGGAGAAATAAAGCAAGCACAATTAAATGTTGAATTATTGCTCTCAAGCAACTCATTTGTGAAGGATAATGGTCTCACCTAGGAGATAAAAGTTTTCATGTGATGCAGTTCTTTAGTCCACGGAGCATTATTGAACTCTGACTCCTATTTTCATTCTCAATTCTGATTTTTCCTGTTCTAACTTACTTATTTAAGTTTTTCATTTAAAGTGTCTAATATGCTGGTTTGAGAAACTGAAAGTATAAATAAAGACTAACATACGTTATATTGGGAAAGGAAAGAAAGTGCTCAGATGGGAAGGGAAACAGAGGGAGAGAGGGAAAGGAACAGAGGGACAAGAGAAATAAGGAATAGAAGGAAAAAATGGATACAAAGCTTTTGTAAATAAGGAGGGAGAAGGGGGTGAAGAGAGGACAGGGGAAGGGGAAAAAAGAAGCAACAAGATATACTGTGTACAGTAAAAATCCCCTATGATGAATGTTATCACTATGTACATCTAAAATATACCTTTAAAATAAAATTTTAAGAAGTGTCTAAAATGTATAAAAAATGTGGAGTTAAATCTAATGAATACATCAAGTACTTAGCCATTTATCTCATCATTCATGTATTTACATAAGGATAATAATCTACGTTTAAAGTTTAAAAGTGTGTATGTTTATCTCAGGTCAATCAATAATAGCAAAACGAAAATATTAATATATACCACCAGAGGATTAGTGAATATATTTTTTATGTATATTATTTTGTCAAATAATACCAAACAACAAACTGTAAATTCTTACATAAAATAACCTAATGGATGCAAAATTTTATTAGATGATCTTAATTTAGTTGATTTAATATGAATAGAAAATGCCTTCAAGTAAATATATCAAATGTTAGAGGTTAAATGTTACTTTGAGTTTTGTGAGTGCAAATGCTTTTATCTTGTCATATATTTTTTATATATTCTGCTATGGATTTCTATTATCTTTATCAACAGAAACATACACTGTTTTAAATTACTTAAAATTTTTGATTTATCATCATAATAGTAAAATATATTTTATATCGATAGATATTGGTACTATTTTGTCACCCTAAGATGTTGACTTAAATTCTTTCTATTATACACACAGATAAAAAACAAACAAAACAAGAAATTATCCAGTTAAGCTTAGTAAGGACACTGTAAAACTTTAACTTCTGAAAAAACTGTGGTTTTCTCTAAAATTATCCTGTGATGGTTCTCTTTTTGCCATAATGATCATGGCAATTTTTCAAATTACAAAGGCAAAAAGTCTAAACTATCGAAGTCTTATGTGTAGGTGGACTCAGAATGATTACTTAGCCTCAGAAAATTTCTGTAACTTATGAAATAAGTTGACACAAATTTCAATGATTTTAAGCCTTTTTCTTTTGTAAACCACACTTATTCTTCAACATACCAACACTAACTGAATTGAACATTTCCACACTACTTAAAGTTTTAACTTTCAATGGTTTTTATATTCTGCAAAAAGTGTAGAAATCTGGTAGTGGAAGATCTATCATGATTACAATGCTATTTTCCCCACACATAATTATGCCGAGTCCATTTTCATTTCATTCTCTACTACTAGCATTAGTATCATTTCCCACATGTTGAGAATGTATAGACCGTGTTTTATTTCAAAGGAGATATAAATAAACAAGAGATGGATTGTAGTTGCACATGTTGAGTTATGAATGACTTTCTCTTCAGCAAAATGTGTGTTGTTTTAGTACAGCCTCTAATATATTGAACAATCGGCAATTTCTTTTTCTTGGTATATCTTTTCTTCACAATAAAAATGCTTTTCTTCACAAAAAAGGTGGAGTTAACCTATCCATTCTGCATTCATAACTAAACTATTGCTTTTGAAGGATTTTGTCTTACATGTGTGTGCGCGCGCGCGCGCGTGTGTGTGTGTGTGTGTGTGTGTGGGTGTTAGGGCAATGGGATTTTAAAAATTCCAAACAATTCCAAACAAAAGGTCTACTGTTACATCTAATTATTTTAAATATTTACAATAGTGTGATAAAACAAGAAATTTAAAATATTAGTTTATTACTCTGTAACATTAAGTTGTCTGTGTTCCTTAACAGGATCAGTGTCTCAGTTAATTCTTCTAGTTAACATTCTTTGTTCTAGTTAATAGTCTTTGTTCTAGTTAACAATCTTTGATGCTAGAACTTAGTTACAACTACAGATAGTATAGTTTTCTCTCCTTTGCTTATTATCAAAAGTATAACTTTCATGACAATACTATATGATTCTTCAGATCTTTCCTCAAAGACAATTCTGTTTCATTAAAAATGGGCCAAACTAAGTTATACTTCTCAGTTTTATAAGCTTTTGTAAAATAAAAACTTTCGTTAAAATGATTCGGACTTGCATTTTTCCTAGACTCACACAAAACAAAAATGAAGGGAATTTCATATCCTCAGAAGTTTTCTTCCATTTAAAACACAACTTCTAGTCTTAACCTTTTTGTCTCTTAAAAATTCAGTCAAGAATTTTGATTTTGTTTCCAAAACTTTGTAAACATAGAAAGAAGAAGCTTAGTGTGTTTGAAAAAGGTCATATTTTGTATAAAGGCTATAAACTATGGCTCTTGCAATCACACCAGTCATCACTCCAAATAGTTATGTTTCGCTGGCCTAAAAGCAAGCTTTCAAATATGTTTATCCATGGAACATAAATTCTTAGACAAATTATTTTTTTATTAACTCTCAAATGCTCATAAACTGAGGAAAATTCATCTTATTGTCACTTTCTTTAAAAAAATCTAAACTTGCTAAACCTCATTTTTCCTTTCCTCAAAACCTTCCCATAATTTTTTTTCTCACAATCTCAAATTTCACAATCTCAAGTCAATTTCAGTTCTAAACTCTTTTTCTCTTTTTATTTGCTTTTTGGTAGCTTTTCATTTCTCCAAGTACTAAAAATGGAAAATTTCACTCAGCCTTTCAACCCTTTCTCTGTCTGCACTCCCTTTTATGACTTCATCTGGTTTTACTGATTCAAATCCCTTCATGTGCTAGTGATGCCAAAGCATATACATCATGGCTGAAAGTCTCCTGTAACTGCCAGATTTATATAACCAATTGCCTGTGTGACTTTCTCTTGATTCAAGTTGGCCCTCAACGTAATGCTTAATTGGACCAGGCAAGAATTTTTTGGATAAGATACCAAAATCACATGAAATCAAAGCAAGTAAAGCACAAGAAACAAAAGCAGATCCCAATTTTTGGGACTGCATCAAACTAAACAACTTCTGCATGGCAAAAGAAACAACCAAGAGTGAAAAGACAGCCCCCAGAATATGAGAAAATATTTACAAACTATAGATCTAGTAGGAGGTAAATGTCATTATTGTCCAGAAAACATAAGGAATTCAAACAACTCAATAGCAAAACCCAATCTGATTTTTAAAAATTGTAATAGACAAGCAGACATTTCTAGAAAGAAGACATACAAATGACTGACAGCTATATGCAAAAATACTCGGCTTCACAAATCATCAAGGAAATGTTAATCAACCACAATGAGAAACACACACACACACGCAGAATACCTTACCACCTTGCTTTAGCAAGAATGGCTATTCCTAAAAAGACGAAAGATTACAATCATTAGTGAGGATGTGGAGAAAAGGAAACTCTTATACACTGTTCTTTGGGGTGCATATCAATATAGCCATTAAGTAAAACAGATGAAAGCACCTAAAATATTAGAAATAAAAGTACCACATGATCCCACTACTGAGTGTATATCCAGAGGAAATGAAAGTAGATATTGAAGAGACATTTGTACTTCTATCATCACTGCTGCACTGTTCACAATAGCCAAGAAGTAGAAAAAAACTAAGTGTCCATCAAGTAATGAATGGATAAAGGAATGTGGTACATATACAAAATGGAATCCTAAGCATCAATTTAAAAAGATTAAAATGCTTGTCACTTGCAACAAGTATGGAACCGGAGTTGAGTGAAACAAAAAGACAAGTACCACATGATTTCACTCATATATGCAATCTGAAGAAGTTCATCTCATAGACATTCATGAGATGTTGAGTGAAACAAAAAGACAAGTACCACATGATTTCACTCATATATGCAATCTGAAGAAGTTCATCTCATAGACATTCAGAGCAGAACAATGGTTGCCAGAGTGTAGGAAGAGCAGTGGAAATGGAGGTAGTGGAAATGGAGGAATGGGGAGCAGTTGATCAACTGGTACTGAGTTATACTTAGATAAGGGGGATAAGTTCTGGTTTGCTATTGCACAGTAAAGTGACTACAGATACTGATAATGTAAGGTAGTTTCAAAAAAATCCAGAAGAAGAGATATTGAGTGTGCTTACCATAAGAGAATTATAAGTGCTTGGGACGAAAGGCATGCTTATTCTGCTTTGACTATTATTACACATCACATGGCACCTCATAAACAGTGTAATTGTTTATATACAATATAAAAATTGGAAAAGAGAAAACCACCTCCATGTCTAAACTTGCACCTCTTATAGACATCTCCAACTTTTAATAACCACTGTCCAGTGGATAAAGTAGAAAAACAAAAAAAAGCTAGGAATTAAAGTCTGTGCTCTCACATTTTACATTTACTTCATCAGAAAATCCTGTTGAATCTGTTTCTTCTAAACCCATTTAGTGCTGTTGACAAGACCCTACCTACCACTCTCTTTCCGCTAGAGCACCGAATGATAGATAACCTTAAAATGGTCTTTCCACTGTGTCTGTGCCTCTGTATTTTCCACAATGCAGTGATCTTCTTAAAATATGGAGAAATCACCTCATTCCTCCACTCAGAATGTCCTAAGGGCTTCCTATCTCTGTCAGAGTAACAGAAATGCTCTTTCATCATCCTAATTTGGGTTATCTTGACCTCCCTAACTTTTGTCTTGGTTTCATACCTGTCACTCTTCTCCAGCCTCACTGACCTCTGCGATTTTCCTTGAACTCTCCAGGTGTGTTCTTTTGCACTTTCTTTTCCCTTTGGAATACTTTCCTCCCAGATTTCTACATGACTCATTTTCTTACCTCTTTTTGGGTGTGCACTTAAATGCTATACTTTCAGTGTTTCTTTCCCTGGATACTGTTTAAAATCTTCACCTAGCCCCATCCCATTTATCAGCTTTATTTCTCCACTTAGCAATCATCTATCTTCATCACACATATTTTTTTAAATTTTATTTTATTTTATTTTAAACCAAGAACATGTATTGGTACATTTTACATATAATGGTTACATTCATCACATTTATTTTGTACCTGTACATGATGCATCTTTGTTCTCCCCCCTCTTTCCCGCCCCTCCCCTCTGTTCCCTCCCTCCCTAATTAGAGCAGGTTTATTCTTAATTTTCCATATTTTCCCTTTCCCTTTTCTTTCCTTTGTTGCCTTTCTGCTTTTCCCTTTCTTTCTTTCTAGTACTCCTCTCCTTTGTTGAAGAGCTTTACTCAGATATGTCTTCGAAATTTCAAATGGTACCAAAACAACTTAGGGAATGATTTCTGTTGCAATTATGTCCCATTTTGATCACAGAGATCATTCTCTAAGCAAATTACCAAACGTAGTTATAGGTGTAGACATCTATTTTAGGTTATCTATAACTAAGAGAAATTCATTCCTCTAATTTAAGAATGAACCAATGCCAAGAATATGACCCTTTTGTGTTCCCTGAGCCAGGATTCTGCTTTCATATGCAGGCTGGATGGGACATTCTGGATCCACTGTAAGTGGCCCTAAAGCAGAGTGCAGAGATAGGAGTTTTAATCACAGTTTTCTTTATCCCTTACTTCTTTCTACCACCACCCATCCTTCAAAATAATAGTGTTTGACAGCCATAATAATCTGCTAATGACACACATAAAAGCTGTGGGATAAAATCTATTACGTATACAGAAGATCATTTTTGTATTTTAGTAAAAAACTACAATATGATTGTTTGCTGTAATTATTGTTGAAAAAATCCTTAAACTGTATGAGAAGTTGGACATGGCCCTCCAAGTTTAAGCTTCTAAATTTGATAATCTTTAAAAATTACCTATTTACAAACCACATTGTACTATTTATACAAGGAAATGAAATTTCATCTTAGCCCTTTTTATAATTTGTCTTTAAAAGAAATCTGTAGTTGAAAAAACACTTTTTTGCTGTGTGAATTTTGCATGAATAAGTAATTGAGGCTAAAAGGAATCGACAATCGGTTTTTATAAGAAAAGAACACTGACAACACTAGTATATTTTTAACCCTAAATGACACATTGTAGAAAACATATTTAAGACAGAAACCTGACATATTTGAAGAGCAATATATCATTGGCCTAAGTTTATTTCCTTGTAAAAGAGAGGGTGGAAGAATACGAACTGTTCTCTGAAGACGTAGATTAAAAAATAAAAAGATTTTGGTGTTCATATACATCAGAAAACATTAATAAAAACAAGCAACTGGCAATTGTCCCCTTAACAAGAAAAATTAACATAATATGCAGGATTTTTTGTCAGAGTATAATAAATATAAAATGAAAGTTCATATAATTCAGTCAATAAACAATATAGAGATGTTGAATCAAAGTTATTATTAAATTGCAGATCTTCCAACATTATTAAGAAACTTCAGGCACCGAAGTAAAACTAGACTAAATATTACAATTTTAAATTTAAAAGTACATGTTGATGGCAAGCTGATGTCAAAATAATGTTACCAAATTTTTTATCCTTCTTATTAGTTCAATTGCATTTTTGTAGATATGACCAAAATAATGGAGATTATTTCCTGTTTTCTCATCTACATTTTTACTGAGAAACTGTAAGCTAAGCTATAATAAAAGTCAGCTATTTTCTACATCAAAGAACTTTTAGAAAGAAATGAATGTTATGTTCTGACCAACTGTAAAATTAAGCCTGGTGAATTCTCCAAGGGAAGGTCACTTTTAAGAAGTCTTCTTCTGTTTGACTTGTTATATATTGGCTGTGAGATCAGTAGATAAAAACATTTTGTACTAAATGAGAATGATGACAAGCATGATGAGGCATAAGGGAACTTCATTATTTAATGTCTTAACAGTTGGAGGATAATAAATTCCAATAGTGATTATTTAAACATTAGAGCTAAAACTGAACTCAGCCATTATCCAAATAAATGATTTACATGGCTCATGTCTTCAATGAATTTAGTTAAATCAAGTTATTTCCATTTGAGAATGTAAGTAAAACATGCACACATTTAACTATATGTATGCACCTTTATTTATTAGTATAATTACAAGGGGATTTATTTAAAATGGGAGAAACAATTCAAAGAGTAGATCAGTTACATGAGATCTTATCAAAAGAGATATTTTTGACTGACATCACAGAAAAGAATACCAGAAATAAATTGAAATTTGTAAGTATAGATTCTTTATATTGTTTTAAAGATAGCACACAGATGTAGTCCAACTGAATTCTTTCCTCTGAGCTTGTAAAGCTAAACTATTTATTTCCCTTTTTGGTTAATACAACACAAGTCAGCCTTTTATAACTTTGAGCTATAAATAAATCTTGATTAATAAGATTGATTATTTACCATAACCATTTAATACTTCTTCTGTATTAATCTATCAAGGTCCAAGCTATTTTTTACTGTGTTTTTAATATTTCTCCTCCAGTGAACTATAACTCCCAGCCTTAGATGAATTTATAAGTACTGGAAAACTTGTTCATTTCCCTTTTCTTGTCAAATAGATTGGAATTTATATACTAAAACAGAGTTAATTATTTCCTCTTTGTTTCTGACACCATACATTTCTCTTTTGTATGACTTCTCAGAACTCTATAATCATTTGTTGACTTGTCTGTAGTATGTCTCAAAGTGACATGAGCTTGATAGCTAGCTGTCAATGTCTGGCATATATTGAGCTCTTAAGTGGTTATTTGTCTGTTGTTTTCCTACACAAGCATATGAAATATAATACATTCATTAATTTATTATATTTAATTGAATAAGAACTGAGCCACCAATTATGACTCCTTGGACTTGTAGTCATTTTCTTAAATGTGAATACCATGTTTAATGTAAAGGATGTGGCTATGTAGATAAGAAATTATGTACCATGGACATGCACAAAACAACTGAATTTAGTAAATGGAAATCTTCCATTTGTCAACCAAATGGCTAGCCACTGACTCTGCATCAGACAAATAAGTGGCTACATTCTTATTTCAGAGAAAACATGATGGGCCTTCAAAACTCACTCATTTCTTTATATATACTTCAGTTTCTCACACCAGAGAAACTATGTGGTATTTAAACATGTGTGTCTGATTTATTTCACTTAAGAGTATGGTCTCAAGATACATCCATTTACCTAAGCTTATCATTCTCAAGCTTATCATTCTTTATGGCAGAGTAGTACTCCATTGTATAAAAAAAACACATTTTCTTTATCCATTCTGCTGTTGATGGGCATTTGGAACAGAGGGACAAGAGAAATAAGAAATGGAAGGAAAAAATGGAAACAAAGCTTTTGTAAATAGGGAGGAAGAAAGGGGTGAGTGGAGGGGAATGGGAAAAAAAGAAGCAACAAGATATGTCATGTACAGATACAAATCCCCTATGGTGAATGTTACCACTATGTACATCTAAAATGTACCATTAAAATAAAATTTTAAAAATTAAAAAAAAAAACTCACTCATTTCCTCTACAGGTGTAGGGGATGATTTATAAGCAGCAAAGAGACTGAAGGAAGAGGTGGAGAGGGAAACCATTGGCTCTTCTTGAGCTCCACCACTGGCAAGTGAGCATCCAGCTCCAGCCCCCGCCCTTGCCCGCCACTCAGCTGACCACTGCCCAAATGTTCTCAAAGGAAGGAATCTGTGGGACTCTTTTTCATTGGATGAGAAAGAGAAGAGGATTTCAGTTACAAAGCAGATGAAAGTTCTAGCTAGACCAATGACAAATTCATGATTAAATGGGAAAGACTGAATAGTTTCTTAGAGTTGGTACTGTCTTTTATAGATCAAAGATTGTGACAAAGTATTCAAAAAACTGAAGCTATATTTAAAAAGTAGGTTTTTGTATATTATTTTGTACCTCCAAAAAACTTATTCCTCTAGTCTGAGCCACAAAAAAAATGTATAGGGCTTACAGAGAGGCATCAGCTTTACGAATAACTCAGCTCATTCATCTCTCCCTCCCAGGACTGAATTGGAACCACCCGAGAAGGAAACCAATAACCTTTTTGTTCCTGATTTCTAGAACTATTTTGTGGAGATTACTGCTCTACCCATTTTCAGTGCACAACATTTGAGCCACTAACAGGATTTTCTCATGAAACAAATTTTATGTTTTTTTTTTTCTTTTTTGAAAACTTTCCTCTATCTGCAGTTTTACTTGAATTCAGGAAATAACAAGGAGATTCAGAGACTCAGCATTCCAAAACACTGAGTATTACCAAAATGGAAACATTTTTAGTTTTTCTACCTCTTCTTCTTTCTGGTCTTCAAAGTAAGTGATAGGTAGAAAGTTAGGAGCCCATTATAGGAGTACTATACGGGTTAAACAGAGTATCATATAACAGCTGTGCATGTTATGTGATTTTCATATTTCCTTGACTTCTACAAGTATTAAAGAGAATCCATTAGGTAATATAAATGATTTCTTCGAAATTAAAAGTATTAATCAGATATAATGTGTCACTAATGGTATTAAAATATCAGTTTATCAAGCTCTAGAGTAGATAAAAATGAAGGAATAAAATTTAATGTGTTACTATTATTCTATACTACTGAAATATAAGTTCTGAGTAGAATTCGGGAACTCAAAGTCTCTTGCAAATTACATATTTTCAAGAAAAAAAAAGCAAAATGGAATTCACACATAGTTTACATAAAAAGCAGGAATACATATTTCAGTTCTTTTTTTTTAATTTAAACAACTAAAATAAGTTATCCAGCATCCTTCTATGGGTCATTTTTAAGTCACTGAAGGCTAGGTTACTGTCTTAGGTCCAGTTTTCTCTTGGTTGCCAAGGCTAATTTGGTCGGAGTGGACAAAGACTCAGAGGCAGGGATGTCCTCCAACCAAAACTTTCTGCCCAGCCTGAATTACAGATCGCTCAAACCTCTCAAAGGGTCTCCCTCAGCAGGTGAGTACAGAACTCCATGCAGTTACTGAGCATGGAAGAGACCAGACAGCCCTTTCTGAACAAGACAAAGGAGGAGGTGGGATTTAGAGCAAATACACTCTGCCCTGTAGAAGGGCTGCTGGAGAGCACTGAGGCCCTCAGAACAACGAAGTAGGAATTAGGAAGAACACAGGAATTCAGGGTCAGCCTGAGTGCGTGTGGAGCAACAGACACCATCTTCCTTTCACAATTCTGCCTACAAGAACTTTCCTAACACGGGGTCCCAGACCACTGTCTACTCCTGGCCCTTGGCCTGCCCTTCTTTACTGCTCCCAATAACCCTTCCTTGGTACTAGCCTTTGATATAAATATTCTGCTTTCTCCAGAGTATTTGGAAATGGAAAAATATTCTTCAGTAGATGACAAGTTCTATTTATCACTTATTTTATACATGAATTTGATTTAGTGAGATGAAGTAAAACATTTGTATGGTATTTAACTACTAATTTTGCAAGCATTCAGACATATTTTACTCATTATAGTTTTCCTTAAACTAATAAAAGGAAAGATAGTTAATATCTTCATCTGCCTTCACACTCTGACTTAGAGGACAATTTTGCCTTTAGCCTTTTCTGTCTGACACTTCTGGTTTCTGGCAACACTGTGAAGATGAAAGAATAGTGTAAGAAATGGAAGCCATTAAGAAGGTTCCAGTAGTAATGAGGAAGGTTTGATAGCTGATGAGTGGGGAGGTTACTTCTCTTTCCAATTACAAATGAAGAGTTATAATATGATAATAATGCTAGTAAACACACTGATTGACAAGAGCCACTATTGAGAGCTCATTGTATTGTTTCATTCTGTAATAACTTCAGGATATAGAGGATTTTTCCTTCAATTTATAGATCAGAAGTTTATGCTGACAATGTTTTCTTAATTTAATATAGTTACACAGCCAAAATACATAAAGAGCTTGGGATTTGAATAATGGTTATCTGACTCCCCAGTATTAGAGCATAGCACCACATTGTGCTGTGTGCTTGTCATATATTCCTCCCTCTGGGTGGAAGACTGGGACACAGCAAGAGGCTGGGAGCTACTAATGCGCATCGGTCCTGCGCTGTGGTCCTGGGTCCAGTGATGGAGAGAACTGTAGAAATGGAGATGCATTAAAGGTGCTACAGCTCTGCATCCCTTCAAGCCAGATTGTTCAATACAAACTTCAGGCAAGCACAGCAAGGGGGAAATGTCTATATAATTTACTTCACAAAGGAAAAACACACAGAAAAAAAATAAGCATATGATGTGGACCCCCCCCCCGGGATGAACTGGCTCACCTCCAGCTGATGAAACATAAAAACACGGTTGTGATCACGAATTTGCTTTCTTCATGGAAGTTATTCACAGATGATGATCCCTCCTGTTATCTCTCTTTTCTTTTTAGTTTCCTAATGGCTAGCTATTAAAAACTTCTCTGTGAGAAACTACACAATGCTCCTTCCAATATTTTTATTTGTCTGCCTTGTTCACTAAAGCTCTATCCCATCACCCAAGCATTTTTTATTTCTTTGTGTTCTTTTGGAACATTTAATTACTCCCACGTCATAGATCCCTTCAAGAGCAACAAGAAAGACATACAGAGAAACTCAAGGAAGTTGATTATTTTCATTTTGCTCCATTGCCTTTGGGGAAACTGTCTCCACAACATTTTCATTGATATCAGGACAACAGAGATTGACCATGAACTAAACTGTGTGCTGCGCTTGTATCTAGTCAAGAATAGATGCTCAAGATTCAAAGTACTTTCCAAACTGCTTAGCTTATAAATCTTTAAATACATTTAACTGAGTTTCCCCCATGATCTTCTGGGCAATTCATCTATATATTTGTGAATAGAACAGAAGGGGGACTTGTCTTAAGACTCAGCCTAAATCTGTAATATTTCAAATAGTATGGTATAAGCACAAGGGAGAGAAAAATAGAGCAATCAAACAGAATTAAGACCAGAGAAACAGACTCAAGCATATGTAGAAACTAAACGTATGACAGAGGAAGCATGACAAATCAATGGAGAAAATGAAGTTTAAAAATTAGAATTAACAACATTTGTTTTCCATATGAAAAATAAAATTATGTTCTTCACCTGACATTCATACACCAAATATATTCCAAAACAAATTAAAGTTTTAATTGTGGAAATCAACATAAAAGAATTATTTTTATGATGTCAAGAAAAAGAGGAGTCTTATGATCATGAATATATATATATATATGTGTATATATTTTTTTCTACCAAAATCATCACCATACCATGAGAGTAAACATATCCATCTCTCCAAGAATTTACACATGCCCTATAGTCCTGCATTCTATAATGCCCGAGGCTCATGCAATCACTGATAGGCTTTCTGTTGCTATATTTTGTGATGCTGTATAAGCTAATTTGTAACACATATAAACACAAACAAACAAACTTGCACACAAACAAACACACACACACACTATGTACGTCTGCATCACAAATCAGGAAGTAATTCATACTAGATATGCAGCTAGATTTTGGTGGGTAACACTTGTCTGACAAATCTATTCATAAATACAATTCACTCACTTGATGATGTTCTTAAGTTTAAAAAGATTATAGATTGGTACTTATAAAGCAATTTTCACAAGTAAGTCCTTTCGAATGTTGAGACTTTTATCTAACTATTGACTAATTTAGATTTCAAATTCTATGCTTGAAAGCAAAACATTCTCTTAGCCACTGTAGCCTGGCAAATAATACACAGCTCCAAATCATCTGTTAAACAGCTAATTTCTCACTTGAGGCCTAATCAGACACAGTGCTATTTTATTGTGGAGCAAGTTACTGGAATGTACAAATATTTGTTATTCAAAAAGCCCTTAGCTTCTTCCCCAGGTCTCATTTATTTGCAACTTCTGACTCCTAGTTGGCAGCTAACACTCTATGCTGATATATGGTACCTGAAAAAAGGGGTTCAGATGTTATTCATCTTTGAATATCCTACAATAGTAGGACAGCTCTTTGAAGATAACAGGTTGCTTAGTGACTGAGTTGAATTAAATAAAATCAAATAGATCATTTTAATAAGGCATGGAAACATTGCTTTTAGTGCAAGTCTATCTGTTGCCTGAAGCCCCAAATAAGCATAATAAGAAAAGATTCTGGTATCTGACAATGTAAGAGGGGCCAAAGAATTTAATCAAATTGGTTTTCTTTTCTAAAAGGATTTTTAACTATTTAACATTCCTTACATCTTTCTTCCCACTCTCTTTGGGTCCGTAATCCTCAAATTTGGTTACACATTAGAATTACTTGGGGGAACTGTTAAAAGTCTTTCAGTCCCAGACCACCTTCAGATCCATTAAGTGAGAATTCGGGGAATAGTACTCAATCATCTGTAATACAGAAAACTCTGCTTACAGTTTTTATTTTTTATTAATACATGTTTGCAGTGCATAGTGATTACATTCCTCCTGGGGAGTTGAGACATGTACATAACACATCTTTATTCTCTTTTTCATCCCTTTCCTCTCCATTTCTTTAAGTCATTCCAATATTCAATACATGTTGCAAACACTACTTTAAATAAAGGTGAACAGTAACTTTACAACTTCTCTTCCTCCCTTCTTCCTCATACCTTGAAACAAATATCAATCCTCTAACAAATAGTTTGATGTGCCACTGCAAATAAACTACCAAGTTTTCAAAAGTTAAAATGTGGCCTGGATCACTGGCTGTGGTTGTCCAAGAACTGGGGAACAGCTGGTCCCATAACTTTTAAGAATAATGAATTTTCTTTTTGTTGTTTATATTTTTTTAAAATTTATTAGTATACATTTGCAATGCTTAATGATTACATTCATTGTAAAGGACTGGTTCATGTACATAACTCATCTCAATTCTTTTTTTACTCCCTCCCCTCCACCCTCCTTTATTTTGCCAACATCAATTTATCTTATAAGAATACTGAATTTTCAAAGTAAGCTTCTCAACATTAAAAGAATCTTTGAAGCTTTCCAATCGGTTGTGTTTCACATTAATTAAAACTTTTATCAGCATATTGAAGTTACAATTTGTAGATTCCATTTTCTTGTAGTTCTTTTCTTTTTCATTCTGTTCACACATACTTTTGATGAGAGATTAATTTACAGTGGTTTTTCATAAATTTTCTCTGGTACTACTATTCAGGTTTTGGTTATACTTCTTGCATACTTAGCTTTAATAATTTGATACAGAACAGTTCTTCCAAATAGGATAAAGGAAATTGCTAGAAATGATAACAGTATCTTCTTCGGTTTAAATGAGGTCACTTGCTTTACTAGAACATCTTTAAAACAGGAAATTACTATACATTTTAGATACAAAAATATTCATTTGGTCTTTTTAATTTTTCATCTAAAATGGCATATTTATGAGATCCTCCTTCCCTAAGAAACTCAACATTAGTATAAATGTTTCCAATTGTGTTTTTAAAGAAGATAAAATGCTACCAACTCGTAAAAAGGCCCTTTTTTTGCAAGCCGTAAGCTGCTTTTCAGCATGTTTTTATATTACATTTCTCCTCCTCCAATTTATCTTGGGGATCATATTATATCTCCTATAAGTAAGAATTGATTGCAGATAAAAGAGAATGATTTTGCTTGGCTGTGGAATGGGTCAGAGGGTAGGTTCAGTATTATCTATTATATAATTGCCTGAAAATATAACTCAGACTACTATTTATTTTTAATTTCAGGAGAAATACATTTCAGAAAATTCTTGCCATAAGGTTATCAGTTAAAATTTATTAACTTATTTAACAATGATGCTAAACACAAATATATGTTATACTTAGTTATTCACTTATTTCCTTTGTAAGCACTGATTGGGCATTTATGTTTTTACAGTAATTTCTTACTGAATATAAGAAACCTCAAGTTTTGAATATGAGAGTCTGTGCTCTAAGTTTACAAAAGATTGTGGTATATTGTTCATAACTGTTAGGAGGAAAAGGTTCTTTTGTAACATCTGTATAAAGTAACTTTTGTACAGATAAATTTATGTCATTTTGCTTTATGTATTTAAAACAATTGAAAATAGAAAACAAGTATCATATATCACTGGGTTTTCTATGTAGAGGAGATTTTCATCAAATTTTTAAAATACTACAAAAATGTTATTCTTTTTTAAACCATGAAAAATGAACCAATTTTTGCAGGGCTGTGAGTGGTAGAATCGTCACATAATCACTCTCTGGAATGTCATTAACAACAACAACACTGTTCCAATACAAGGACAGTTTTGTTTTGTTTTGTTGTTTTGTTTTGTTTTATTTCTGGGTACAGAGTAAAGTGTAGAAGACTTATTGCTTGCAAAGTGGTCTGAAAACATGTTTTTTGTTGTTGTTTTGTTTTGTGGGGGACAGTGCTGGGGATCAAATTCAAGACCTCACGCCTGCTAGGCAAGCGTTCTACCACTGAGCTAAATCCCTACCCCAAACATAAGAATTTTAAAGCAGTGATTCAGAATAAATGTCAGAGCAGCCGATGCCAACACATGCATTCTTGTGGTAGACGTCTTGTGCAAGAAGATAAGCTTATCATCACTGAGAAGAGATGAAGGGAAGAGGAGGGGGAAGACTATAATGCTGTTTTACTCACATGTAGTTCAGGGAAGTTCATATATGAAAGACAAAACCAAAAGCTACGGTGTTACTCAATTGGAAGAGTAAAATGATTTGGTCTCAATATTTACTCCACAAAAGAAAGAATGAGACTTGGTTTTTTCCGTTGATGGAAGGATCCCCTGCAGGCTTCACTGGTCCCTTGTACATCACACAAAGTCAACCTACCAAGTACAGGTGCAAAATTACCAAGAGGTCTTCCAATGAGCCAAGAGGCACATGATACTGATTGCCAGACATTTATGTGTCAAAGCGTCAAAATTTTCTGGATAAGAATCTGATAGAACATCATTCTATGAAAGACTTGAAAATATATGATGCCAATATCATCTTTGAACATCCCATCAGCTACTAACCATCATGAAATGGCATGCATTAAGGAACCAGAAACAGTGATAGCTAACACACAATGAATAACACATGCCACACAGTTTTAAACTCTTTCATATCTGAATATGTTGCATCTTTTCTTCTTTTCCTGTTTAACAAAAAATAAAACGAAATTTCCTAACAAAATAATAACAATAGTTAATATACTGTGTATCCTCATCTTGAAACGACTCTTTTACAAAGAAGAAACAGACAATAGCACAAAACTTTCTTTTCAACAAACTATGGGAAACTAGTATATGAATGAAACAAATTAGTATATATATTAAAATGTTTTTCAAACAATAGGTAATTTGAGGAATTATTTTAACTTCTCCTACTATTTATCTATCTTCTATTTTGTCCTTTATTTGTGTGTGTGTGTGCGTGTACGTGTGTGTGTATGTTATTTTGAGTTTCTCATGTAAGAGAAACCATGCAATATTTAAGCTTCTGTTTCGGATTTATTTCACTTAACATTATGTCCTTGTTCCAGGGAAGTAACTGCTAGATGTATTTCACAATTCTGAAGAATGGACTCAGGGCAAATGGGGTTAGAAGCAGGGAAAGTTTATTAAGCAAAAGACCTTGAGAGACAGAAACAGTCCCGAAGGTGGGCTGCCACTGAGGCTCTTTGTCTAGTGGTTTTTCTAGAGTAAAATCACATCACAGGTTCCCTTGGATTGAACTGTAACCAACTTACAGGATTACAAGTAGAGTCATTTTGTGTAGCAAGGGTATATGACGTACAGAACAAAGGCAATTCTGGAAGGTACAGGAGTAAGGTTAAGAATGTTCTAGTCATTTGTCTATACGTTGTTGTGCTGGTTTATGTGTTTGTCACATTGTTCAGGCTTACAGGACCAGCCATTGTTCAGGCTTACAGCAGTGCAAGTCACAGCACTGCTTTGGACCACTGTTTATGTCTGGGGAGGCTTGTGGGCCTCGCCATCCTGTCTTTGTCTTGGGGCCTAGTTTCTATTAACTTAGCCCTTGACCACAAGCCTGGTTGGCTCATCTCTGTTATGGCTCTGTCTTGGGCTTGGTCACTTTCTAACTGCCTATCACTCTCTAGCTAACTCTTTGCAATATTCTCAAGTTGCCTCCATTTACCTCTGAATGCTTCAAGTTTATCGTTCTTTATGGCAGCATATACCATCTTAAAATTCACTGGAATTAGTACTATTAATATATCCATTTTGCAAAAGAGGTGGCAGAGCCAAGAAAGGTCTTGCTTATCTTAGAATCACTTATGCTACCCAGTTAATAAGTGGCGGGGGGGGCAGGAAATCAAATTTAGATAGCCTGGTTCCGCAGGATGTACAATCAAACACTATTCGTTGTGGCTGCTCATATAAAATGCAGCTCAAATCAACTTATAACAGTCAACAATTTAAAGACCCCATCCAAAAATGGGCATCTGAAATGGATAGACATCTCTCAGATGAAGAAATACAAATGGCAAACAAATACATGAAGAAGTGTTCAACATCACTAGTCATTCGAGAGATGCAAATCAAAACAATGTTAAGATTCCATCTCACTCCAGAAAGAACAGCTATTATCAAGAAATCAATCAATAACAAATGCTGGCGGGGCTGTGGGGAAAACAGAACCCTCCTCCACTGTTGGTGGGAATGTAGGCTGCTCCAACCATTGTGGAAATCAGTGTGGACATTCCTCAAAAAACTGTAACCAGAGGTTCCATTTGACCCAGCTATTCCTGTGCTTGGTATCTTCCCAGAAGAATTAAAAACATCATACCACAGTGATATATGCACAACCATGTTTATAGTAATAGCTAAGTTTTGGAAACAACCCAAATGCTCAACAACTAAAGAATGGCTAAAGAAGATGTGGTTTTTCCACACAATGGAGCCCTACTCTGCTATAAAAAAGGATAAATGAGAGTCATTTAGAGGTAAATGGATGCACCTTGAGAACATACTCTTAAGTGAAATAAATCAGACACTCATGAGTACATATTGAATTGTTTCTCTGATAATAGAAACAATAAGTGTAAATAAGGACAAAGAGGTATAATAAATATCATGTAAAAGAAAGATAATATTCAAAAGTGAGGAGAACTAGAAAGGGAGGAGAGGGAAAAGAAGGAAGGGAAAAAGAAGAGAAAGAAAAAAGGAGAAAAATGGAAAAATGTAAATAAATCTGCTGTAAATAGGGAAGGATGGGGGTATGGAAGGGAGGGGTTGCAAAGGGAGGGGCACCAAGATACATCATGTACAGGTACAAATTAACCATGATGAATGTGATCATTATATATACAATGTACCACCACATATTCTTGGTTTTCCTAGAATCCTAGATAAAAGATGAAACATAACTTTGTAAAAAACTATCTATACAGAACTGTAAGAAGATAGTGTCATAAAAACAATGATAACTCCATAAAGACATTGTAACTCCAAAAGTTGAGAAATTATTTACTTTTAGGAGATATCTGCTTTGGGGAACTACTGGGAATAATTACTTTGAGAATTATTTACTTTTGTGAAATATATATTAAATATTTTAATATATTAAATATTGAATATAAGTGAATATGTATTAAAATTAATACATCTTAAGGTGGATGAGAAAAAGGGTTTGTAGAGAATGAGATTTTTAGCTATAATGGAGTTTAGGATTGAGAAACTTCAAGGTTTACCCTGCCAGTATGCTTATTGTGGGAATTTCCTGTTCTATTATTAGATGAACTTTTTAATCTGACGGAAGACACTCAGGCATTGAAATTGTCTTTGCTTCATTTTTGTCACCTTTTACTGTGGCTGGTTAAAAGAATTTCATATTTCATTTCTTTGGGATTCTCTATATGTTAAATAGGGCCAAAGGAACATTTTGTACTTTTTTACAGAATGCTTTGAAATGGAGGTATTTTAAGCAACAAAGGATAGACGACTCATGAGAGTAATATGATTATTGGGATATTTAGAATGATTTAGTGTTGGAGACCCATTAATGAAATTTCAAGCCTTGAGTTTTTCTTTGATTATGCCATGTCTTGACACTGTTCAATATATGACATAATAGAAACTGACATTTGAAAATATGATGTTTTTCTTATTTTCATGTTTCTGCATGAATTAACCTTTGGAGTGTCTTGCTGGGGTTTTTCTCTGCTTCTCCAGGGCACCTGGACCCTGTTTGTGCAAAAACATTTTTCAATAGAAATACGAGGCATTTGCTTCCAAATGTATTATCTATTTCTGATTCCTCTATTATTCTGGCCATACTGTTCAAGACTTTAAGAAAGCCATAATGTAATTTTTCCCCTTTCTTTCCACTCTCAACAGTATAAACTCCTGGTAAATCCTACTACTACATGTAGCATCCCAGGCCTGGGTGAGAGACAAAAAACTAAATGTAAGTCACACACCTTCTAGTGATAAAAGGAGGCAAAAGTCAAGGCTAGTGAGGAAGACAAGCCACCTGGCTAGAGGTTAGCCATACACAGGACACATCTTGAATGGGGTGAGAGGGCAGCAAGAGAGAGCATGACAGAGACAGAGACAGGAAGAGAGAGAGACAGAGAGACAGAGACAGGGAGAGAGGGGAGCAAGATTAATTATTCTAGGATGGAAACTGTTGACTGAAGGAACATTGAGAGGCATGGAGGGAGATGGACTTGTACAGAACATTAAAACTTTGATAAAATTAGAAAATAGTAAAAGGTGAGTCTTCTCTTGATTTTATGTATTCTTAATTTTTCTCCCTACAACTTTCTCTTGACTACTTGTTATCTTTTCCCTGAATCTACCCCACATTCAAATGCATCATATAGTATTAAGTCCTACGTGGGCGTTATTTTATTTTAATGTGCTATGATTCTGAGTTTAATATTTTTCTTGAAAGTGTCTCTTATAATTACCTTCCTCTTAAACCATTTCATTATTTTTATGTATTTAACTTGAAGAGGGAAACTCAAGACACCCTTTTTTTTTTTAACGGAGGCCAGGAACTTTATTCTGTTTCTGTATATATATATATGAGAACTTCTATTCAATCAAAATCACAAACTGTTTTGCAGCTATAAAATGTTTCTGTAAGTTCCTGCCTGGATGTGAAATGCTTTGTTGGTGTCCTACTTCCGAGGAATCAACTTTTCTAAAGATTAACTTGGGACCTTCAGTGCTTACAGATGTTCTGATAAGATGTAAGTGCTCTGTTCCTTTAAGTTCCCGCATGGCAAATCCCATGCTATTTAACTTTCCCTAGCAGCTCCCACATTATGCAAATACTCATAACCTGTGAACCAATTAGCAGCTGGCAACAGTGCAGCCACGTGTACTGACTCTATAGAAGGAGATGCAGCTCTGATCCCCAGGCCTCAGACTCTTGGGCCAATAGGCAGTCTGGAGTCACTGGCTTCTCCAACTCTCTGTAGCACTTGGTTTCCCGATGGTCTGATTGCTGCCACATTTTTGCTGTAACAACTACTTTTTTACTCTTCAGAATTATTCTTTTCCAGTTGTCCTCTTCCCCTTCTTCTCCTTCCCCTTTTTCCTCTCTTTTTTACCTTCCTTTCCCTTTTCCTACTTCCCTTGCTTCCCATTCTTCCTCCTCCTTCTTCACCTCCTCTTCCCTTCCTTTTGCTTTATCCTTCCTCACTGCCCCCTTTGTTTTTTTGAGCCAAATACTCTCTTGAATGAGTGGATTAAGCTAAATATCATTATCTGCATGAATTTTTTCTCAAACTTTTGTATTATATTCATTATAAAAATCATAACCTCAAAAAATATTTCTAACTTTAAAAATTAAATTCTCTTTATTGTTAAAGTATGTAAACCTTGGAAATAATTATAATCACACAGCTTATCTAAATAACACTGAAAGAAATCCTTGATTATTTTCAGTTTTGTGTACAATGAAAATGCTATTTGGATGGAGTTTGAAAAGATGTAAATTAGATTAAGGAAGCGCACTCTTGTAGTTGAAAGCAGGGACTTTGAAGTCAGAAACATCAAGGTATATTTAGTGTTGTACAGTCTGTGTGAACTTTGGTGAATTATTTAACTTCTATAATCTCTAGTTTCTTCAAGTATAGAGTGAAGGTAATAATTGTTCCTACTTGATGAGACTATTATGCGTGTTATATGAATAAAAAGTTTTACAGGGTGCAGTAATGCAGTACTGCAGTAATGCACCAATAAATTGAATGTAGTAATGCATCAATGCTGTAAACCGGCAATAAATTATAGTTCTTTGTGTAGTCATGTCTGTGCTACCTATATATAATTTTTTCTCTTCTCCAGTTTTTAGTGTTTTTTTTCCTTAGTTATCAATTACTCCAAGAACAGCAATGTTAAGTCAATCATTTTCCCATACATTGGAATGAAAATAGCAGGTATAAATTAATTTGCAAGGTCTAAGTAAAGCTTTGAACATTTTGGTGGTTATTTCTGATGGTTTTGAAAGCAACAAATGAAAACAGAAGATAAAGGTAAGACTACAAACTCCACAAGGGTTTCAGAAGCCACAGTAATAGGTCTGTTAAAAAACAAACCCAACATAGTAAATTTTACACAATGTTTTTTGAAGACCTGTTACAAGGAAAACAAATTAAAAACACAAAATTGAAGAGCTAGGGCTTTGTAAGTATGTGCACACATATATTATGAAAAAAGGGGAAAGTGATAATAACAAGAGATAAAAGAATAAAGAATTGCAGTAATGGCTATTTAACAATACTTGATTTTTTAAACTTGTATATGCATCCTAGATAATTTCATATACTGATGAAAACTGTTTTCATATGATTTGCCTTTTTGAAGTTTACAGCACTTTCACATTACCTGTGAGTTTATATATAAATTTTCTTCATCTTTCAGGCTTCTTTTCATGGTTTTCATCGTTCCAAATGTCTAACTTACCCCTGTTAAAGACCTTCAACTGCCTCTTCTCCCATCCTTGACATTCTGTGAACTGATCTTACTTGACAGAACACTCTGGACATTGTTAAAGGGAACAGTTTTACCTTGAAGTCCTTCCTGCCACCTAATATTCATATTTTAAGTTGATTTATGTCTTCTCTTGGATATCCTTTTAAAAAATTTTATACCATTTACATGTTAGAAATTTTTTTTAATCAAGAACATGTATTGGTTCATTGTCCATATATTGGTCACATTTAACATGTTTGTTTTGTACCTGTACATGGTGTCTCTTGGTTCTCCCCTCCCACCCTCCCCTCCCTTCTGTTCCCTCCATCCCTATTTACAGCAGGTTTATTTACAATTCTCCATGATTTCCCTTTCCCCTTTCTTTCCATTTTTTCCCTTCCTGCTTTTTCCCCTTCCCTCTTTCTGGTACTCCTCTCCTTTGCATATTATCTTCCTTTTATATAATATCCATTACACTACTTTGTCCTTATTTACAGTTATGGTTTCTCATATCCGAGAAACAATTCGATGTGTGCTCATGAGTGTCTGATTTATTTCACTTAGTAGTATATTCTCAAGGAACATCCATTTACATACAAATAACTCTAGTTTATCCTTCTTTATGGCAGTGTAGTACTCCATTGTGTAGAAAAGCCACATCTTCTTTAGCCATTCATTGGTCGTTGGGCATTTGGGTTGTTTCCAAGACCTAGCTATTACAAACTGCGCTGCTATAAACATGGTTGTGCATATATCTCGGTGGTATGACGATTTTTAACTCTTCTGGAAAGATCCCCAGTAGGTGAATAGCTGGATCAAATGGAACCTCTAGTTCTACTTGTTTGAGGAATCTCCATATTGATTTCCACAGTGGCTGGACCACTCTGCATTCCCACCAACAGTGGAGGAGGGTTTCTTTCTCCCCACAGCCCCTCCAGCATTTGTTGTTGGTTGATTTTTTCATAGATGTGATTCTTTCTGGAGTGAGATGGTATCTTAATGTTGTTTTGATTTGCATCTCGCGAATGACTAGCGATATTGAACACTTTTTCATATATTTATTTGACATTTTTATTTCTTCATTTGAGAAATGTTTATTCATTTCAGTTGCTCATTTTTGGATTGGGTCTTTAAATTTGGGAGGTTTAATTTTTTCGAGTTCTTTATATATTCTAGATGTTAGACCTTTATCTGATGGATAGCTAGTAAAAATTTTTTCCCATTCTGTGGTTTTTCGTCCTGCTCTATTGGTGATTTCTTTTGCTGTGCAAAAGCTTTTTAATAGCATGTGGTCACAAGCACTGATTCTTTGTATTGTTTCCCATGCAGTCTGGGTTCTGTCCATAAATTTTTTCCCAACCCCTGTGTCTTCAAGGGTTCTTCCTATTCTATTCTCCAGTAAATTTAGTGTTTCTGTTTTAATGTTTAGATCTTTGACCCACTTCGATCTCAGTTTAGTGCATGGGGAGAGGCATGAATCTAGTTTTAGTTTTCGGCATGTGGCAAGCCAATTTGTCCAGCACCATTTGTTAAAGAGGCTATCTTTCTTCCAGTGAGGATGTTTGGCTCCTTTGTCGAAGATGAGGTATTTGAGTGCATTTGGAGTTGTTTCTGCATCTTCTAATCTATTCCACTGATCTTTAGGTCTGTCTTTTTGCCAGTACCATACAGTTTTTATCACTGTAGCTTTATAGTATAGTTTTAGATTGGGGACCGTGATGCCCCCTTCCTTTCCCCTGTTGCTTAGGATTGTTTTTGCTATTCTGGGTCTCTTTTGGTCCCACCGAAAAAGAAATAACAGAAGATATACATTTCACAATTACACACAAAAAAATAAGATACCTAGGAATCTATCTAACAAAAGATGTAAAAGATCTTTACATCAAAAACTACAGTACTCCAAAAAAGGAAATTGAAAGGGAAATAAGAAAATGGAAAGATATCCCATGCTCCTGGGTAGGAAGAACCAACATAGTGAAAATGGCTATACTTCCTAAACTATTACACAGATTTAATGCAATTCCAATTAAGATACCACCAACATACTTCAAAGAATTAGAAAGGACAATCATGAATTTCATTTGGAACTACATGTTAGAAATTTTTTATTTATGTTTTCCATTTTAATGTTTATTTATTTCATTTAATTGGGTTTTAGATGTTTTAAAGGATCTTATTTTCTGCCTCAGTTGTTTCTTCTGCAGTAATTACAGAGAAGTGGCTCAATAAATTGTTCATTGAACATTTTGTAGTTCCCAATGCCTCCATATTTAGTATTGTTTTTGTTAGCAATTTATGCTTAACTGTTTTTATTCATGCAATAACTTAGCAAAATAAAATGTGACCAATATTACTCATACTTACAATATTTTTATTTGCACTGTTTTTAAAGTTTTTTTTCTAGAAAGCTATTTTGTATTTTGTCTTCTTAGTTTCATGTCCTATATGAAGACAAAAGATAATGTTTCTTGTTCAATGACAAAGACATTCTTTTCCTCAAATAATTAGGTCCTCTTGATTATCCTTTGAGACCTGTCATCCATGTCAGGAGTTAAAGGATATTTTGTACACATTTAGTCTATCAGGCTGTCCTTCATTGGTTTAATTTTGGATGCATGCATCCAATGAAGCTCTTTAATCTTTAGTCATGGTTTATTAAATCTCTCCCCTGAACTGCACATTCCCTTCTACCTTACATCATGGTGTTTATCTTTCAAGATCTAATTCAAATGTAACTTGATTCATGAGACACTATTCACAGGTAATTTCTCTGTCCTCTGAACTTCAAAAATCTAGTTTTTCCTGTACCATTGGACATCATATTTTGTTTTTCATGCATTTAAAGTCATTGAGGCTCTTTTGTTTGCCAGGCACTGTAATATACAATGTAGCTCCAAAGATGAACGAAACAGGGTCTGTGCCCTCAAGAATGCTATACCTTGGGGGAAGGGGACATATAAATTATGTGATAGGCTTAGAAATAAAATTTCCCACAACAGAAACAAAGAGGTGGAAAAAGTTTTCAGTATTTGACTCCAGAAACATCTACAAAATAAGTTAACATATAAGTCAACTCTTTAAAAATGAGTGGGAAATTGGATTAGGTATGTACAAGTATTTCACATAGTAGTGGATGAGAAAAACCCAATAGTTTGAGTGGTTAAAACCCAATAGTTTATGCAAAGAATTGCCTATAATTTGGATTGGGAGGGTGTTTGTTTTGTATTTGGAATATAAAGTGTGAGCTAACCATGGAAAGACATACAACTGTAAAGAACAGGACCATTCCTAAAGGGTTTCATAAACCAGCAAAAAACTTTGTCATTATCTCGGAGCAGTGAGGCTCCTGAGTTATTTCAGAGTTGACTGTTAATAGTTATTCTTGAAACTGTACGAAGACTGGCTTTGAGGCCACAAGGCTATGGGCAGAAAGATTTTTTAGGAGGTAGTTTCAAGAGTCGTGGTGATAGAGGATTATTGAGCAAATTATGGTATTAGAAACAGTAATGGAAAGAAAATTTGAAAAATATAAGAGCATTAGAAAGACTTACTGAACTTGAGAATTTATTATATGGAGGATGAAGGAAAGAAAAAATTCAAGCATGATTCCCAGGTTTTCAAATTTATAGTAGATAGATTTATATCTGCAGTTTGCTAGGTAAAAATGGAAGGATGGGGGTGGAGAGAAAGGATAATGGAGGCAATTGACCCCGGGATTCCAATATCGAATGGTAGTGTTAATCAGGGTTTTTCGGAGAGACAGAACTAATAGGGTATGTATGCATTTTTATATATTTATATATGAATTTAGTAGACTGGCTTATACAATCAGAGGCTGGATAGTCCCTCAATGGTCATATAGTCATGAATGAATAGTCAGGGAAACAAGTACCTGCTCATCCTGAGAAGCCAGAAACTTCAGAGTGAGAGAAGCTGGTGATGTAGACCCAGTCTGATGCCAAAAGATGGGTAGCTCCCTGGTGAGCTGCTACTGTAAATCTGTCAAAAGCTAAAGAACCAGAAGTCTGATGTCCATGGGTGACAGCAGTAGGAAACTGCACCCACTATAAAAGGATCATGCACAGGGGAGAGCGGGTGTTCCTCTTCTGATTTTCTGTTCCATCCAGACCCCCAAGCTCCTAGACGGTGCTGCCTACATTTAAAGTAGGTCTTCCCCCTCAGTTTGCTGAACCTCACACCAATATTCTTTGGAAACACCCTCACAGACATAGTCAGAAGTATGCTTTACCGATTATTTAGGTATCTTTTAACTAAATCAAATTCTCAACCAAAATTAACTATCATTTTTGGGAAAGAGTCATGAGAGTAATTGAAAAAAGTGGAAAAGAGGCATCCCAAAGGCCAGTTTACAAATGGGAGACTTCCCACTCAGAGGCACTGTTGCAAAAGGGCTATGGTGATGTGATGATCAGATCGTATGTGTTTCAAAGTTTGCACAAGTGAGATGTTTTAATTGTAATTGGTTAAAAGTGTTGCTTTCTACTCTCATTTCCATTTTATCACACTTCTACTTTTGTTGAACACTGCTGAAGTAGTAGAAACACGAGTTTGTGTGAGATACATCAGATTTGAATTTACTGGAATATATTTATATGGTCTTTCATACAGAGTTAAGTTATAACCTTTTTTTGGTGTAAGAATTGGCTCTAGGAGAACCAAGATGCATCATATACGGGTACAGAATAAATGTGATGAATGTGACCATTGTATGTAAAATGTACCAATACATGTTCTTGGTTTAAAATTAAAAAAAAAAAAAGAATTGGCTCTAGGAACACTCTTATCACAAATCAAATCCATTTACTCCTCCAGTCGTGTCAATATTGAAAGCAAAGTACCCTGCTAAGAGTTATCAGTTCACAATGTGTTTTAATTTACTCATTGTGCAAAACAACTTACACTCCCTGCACAGGAGAAAGTTATCAACTTTCTCCAAAACTTAAAAAAAATTCTACATGATTTACATGTCATTAGTAATAATTAATTATGAGGCAGAGAGAAACCAAATTTATCAGAGGAAAGATTTAAATTGTTCTATTCTTCCTACAGAAAAAGATGTAACAATGTTCTTGAATTAGGAATATGTAATCACAGTGTGAAACTATAAATGTAGAAAGCACAGTTATAATAAATTTATCAAAGAGTTAGTTTATAAAAATAGTTTTACTTTAATATATTTTTATGGTGTGGTTTTGGATTTTCTGGAGATGGATAATTTATTGTGGATTTATCTTCTCATCTAAAAATACTCTTGTACTTATTTGTATTTGTGAATTGTAATCTTTTTCTTGAACAGGGTATAAAATGTGCATCACATCTCATAAAAACTGGATCTGTTCTTACAGTCACTGGAATTGATCAAGGGGACATGGAGGTAGGGTGATGGACCATGTATCAATAGTAAATTGAAGAGAGTCAGGAGTATTAGACAAAGTCTCAGATTTAGGCTCCACAGTCTCAAGTGGGCCTTGGTTATTAACAAGAGTTTTCTTACAGAGACTGTGAGAGAGAAAATGGAGTTCTTGAGGCCTGGGCCACAAAGATTTCACGTCCTATTTCCCTGCACATATCCTCATCGCTGGTCTGTATATTCCCAGGAGAGGAACTTACTCTCCTTTTCCATTCACTGCATCTAACAGAGTGCATCAGACATAGTAATACAAGGTTTTGACTTAGCTTCTGTCAAGGACATTTAATTTCATAGTTAGAATGCCTGCCTTCCATGTAAGCATTGACTGCACACAGCATTTAACAATTAACACAGTTTCGTTCTGAGGACAGAATTCATTTTTGATCTTCCTTCTTCTACTTTTTACATTCAACTGCTAATTTACTATTTTGCTCTCCATATATGAATAGTTCCTTTGTCTTCCACAACTTGGTTTCATACATTGTATAATGTGGCTTTACTCTCCACTTGAACTTTAAAAAGTTTAAAAGCAACTTTTTTGAGCCATAACTAAGAACATGATGCAGAACAAAACGACAAAGTGTCTATAGTTCCTGCCCCTGGAGCTTTGAATTTCATTATAATGTGTTCACTGTGCTTAAGCAGAGTCTGGGCCTCTTGCCAAGGGTTGCTACCTGTGCTGCCTGACACCAGGCCAGGCCCAGGTACAACTTCTCTCATTGTCAAGGTCAAGAATGGATGGAGTCCTGTCTACCTTGTAACAACACTGTGAATAGCACGGTCCTTTGTCTTTGCTTTGCTTTTTTCTTCTCTCTCTCTCTCTTTCATTTAGTAAGTTCCAAAAAAAGGCCATACTAAGCTATAAAGCTATAGATTAGAGAGGCACAGTTATAAATGATGTAGTTCCAAGGTGCTTTATAAATAGCAAGTATACTGACAAGGTGTGTTTCAATTTTGGGTAGTTTAAGAACTGTGAACTCTGATCACTCAGAATGATAGAAAGACTATGGTAGCAAAAAGCATGCTATGATGTACCATTAGCTCTAAATTTCACTTTTTAAAATAAAGAGCAAGTAAGGTTTAGGCAGGGCTTGCATACATTCCATAGCATAACATTTCACAGCAGTGTTTGGAATTATGCTTAGGAGGCATTTAACAACAATTTGTGTAATCAGTTTTCTATTACTCTACAGTATTTAAACATATTGTTTAATTGAGCGACTAATCAATATCTGGAGGAGAATTAATGAGGTGAAGTCAAATTAAAAGTTAAACTGCCCATTTACCTCACTTAACAGTTAGTATTTAATTGCATTAGATGCTTTGCAAATAGAAAAATTATGGGAGATACTTTTAAATACCTTTCTGGTTTTTCTTATGGTATAAGTACTAGCATGTTTCATTAAAAAAAAAGTCTTCTTTAAATTGTACCTGCTTTATTATGAAGTAACATTTTATCAAGAGCCTAACAATTTGTCTAACAAAACATAAACACTAAATTGTTAAAATTAAATAATATTGAACTGTATTTGAAAGCCCAAAGCATACTGCAAATGACCACTGACAACTGGCCATTTTTTAATGTGAAAAATCTGCTTCAAAAAAAAATTTCATAGCTTAAAAAAGGCGTGAAATTCATTTGTGCCTTTGAACTTCAGTGGGTTGAAACATTAGTGGAATTGAAAGATTATGTAGGATTGAATGCAAAAACTCTTAAAATTAAAATATCCATTCTATACTCAAATTTTGTGAAATGCACTGTTTCTTAATAAACTGCTGAGTCTAGATCATAAATGCATTCAACTATTTTTATTTGAACCATAATGAATCAGGCATAACTCTGTTTTTTAACATGCTGTGTGTCTTACTGAATAAAGTGAACTTATATGTTACAAAACTAAAATAATATATCTCAGTATAAGAATATTTTATGTTCCAACTACATTCAAAATTCTAACTAGAGGTTCATCAATAAATTCTCTAAAGTTAAACCTATTATATAGCTTGGTGCATTACCAAAGCAACTTCTTTGTACTATTATTGTATCATAGCTTGTTTGAAAATACAATAAACACTATCACATTTGAGATTGAATAAGTCTGAAAGAAACAAATATATTAGATGAAAACAAATCAAGGATATTATATTTAAGATAAACACGGAGGGCTACAATCAGAGTTTAAAAAATATCATATGCAGATGTTGCACTTAGAGAACATCTACTCTGAGAGCAGATACTGTAAGAAATAAAGAACCAAACCAAAAAAATAACCTTAGTTGGTATAAGCTCAATAGGAGCAAAAAATTGTGGTTGGATGCTGAAACAAATCATAAACATTAATTCATTATTAAAGTGCAATTGCCAAAGGGCAATACTGAGTCAAAGAAGGAAATGGTCCCTTTTTTCCATTGTACACTACCATTTTAAGGCCATTTAACTACTCTACTCAGAGAAATTTCACCTTACATCTTACTTTTAAATGACAGAAAAGAACTTAGAAATTATTGAACATGAGAAATATTTGAAGGAAATTGGAATGTTCAACCCGATACAAATAAAAATTAATAAAAACATGATAGGACTTTTTAGAGACAGAACTTTTGTATCATTTGTTCCTTAGAGGCAACTGGAATCAAAGGTTGGATGTTACAAAGCTTCACATTTCAACTTCAAGAATAGGTTTACCCAAAACTAGACTAAAGAATGCATCTTACAGAGAGAGAAGTTTCCTGTTCCTACAAGGTTGTTCAAACGGACAAGGTGAAGCTCTGGGGGGATTCCTTTGTGCATGGGACTAAACCAGATGATCAACAGCATTGCTTTCATGGTTCAGGTTTGGGGACATCCATAAAGCAAATCAGATATATATATGATTTTCTATCACAGATTTTTCTGCTATTGTATCCCTAGATTTGTCCTCACCTCTAGGGGAGTGAAAAATTATAGATCTATTATAAGAACATTTACTAAATTGAAGGCATTATATTTTAATTTAAAAATCACTTATTAAATATTTACTATGAAATCAAATAAATATACTTTCTAAGAAATATAATGAATCCAAATGTAATATCTACAGGGTATAAATAATTAACTTCACTTAGAACTAGAACAATTTTTTTAAAAAATCTAGGTAATCTGGCCACCTAAAATGTTTAAAGAAGTATAGGTAATTTGTCTGAAGTCATCCAGCAAGTAACACAAACTTGTTCTTCCGTACAGATAAATAAAATAATAAACTCCAGCGTGATATAACACTATGTAAAGCAAGTGTGGCTAGATCTTTGTTTTGAAGACCCTAATGATTTCCTGTTTTGGGGACCCAGAGGTGGCCAGACCTAATTCATATTTCATTGAATGTAAATTCAATGAAATTCAGACTCCAGAAACACAAATTATTTTAATAAACAATTATCTAAAATATATATGACTATTTATACATATATTCTAGATATAGTCACAACACTACTCTTTACCTTTAAGTACTTTAGAAAAAAATAAGTAACCATTTTATTGATTTACCCAGAGATCCTAGTCATTAAGTCCATGCATATGGGAGGAGAATCATTACATTTTCCCTTTTTAGATTTTGAGTTCTGTATGTTGCATTCATCAATAAAGAACTGAAGATAGACCAATATAGAAATACAGACATGCTTGAAATAATGAGTCTGAGGAGGAAGAGTTAGATAAATCAAGTACTTAATGTTTTTAGTACAAGATAGTTGTACTTTCATTTTTGATTAACTATCCTATATACCTAACATTCATAATTTACTCACCAGCAAGTATTGTGACCAAGTCTCCAAAATTTTCCTTCTAAGTTATTGACAACCTGTTTTAATCTTCATGTTAGTATTATACTTTAAAACTCAGAGGACAAGGATGTAACCTCAAATCTCTAGTTTGTACAGCATCTAAGTACTGATCAATGAGTCAAAGTTTGTCTGGCTCCAAAGTCCAGTGAAAACCATATAAGTGAAAAATAAAGTTATTATAAACCCTCTTGTCTTGAATTAAAGAATATTTACTTTGGTTACAACTATAAATTCTTATACTTACAATTACAAGGCGGGGAACAGAAACCTCTAAATTGCTAATGTGGTAATATAATACACTTGATCGGTCTAGAAAATAAATAAAAAAAAAAAATCGGGCCTTTTGGAAGGACCATAAATTATGCTGCTAATTTGTGGCTAGATTCTAATGCAAATCCAGGTTTCCCAGCCATAAAAGACAGCAGCAGTTGGCAAAAGCTGTGTTATTTATTTTCTGGATCAGCCATTTATCAAACTCTTCTTTCCTCATTGAAATGCACTCCAGCTTCCTGGACAAAAAAAAAAAAAAAAAAAAAAAAAAAAATAGTAGCAATGGAGTGTAACCCCAGGAACTACTTTTTCTGAACTTCACTAGAATCAAGTGAAAATCAAAGTTCTTTGTGAATTAACAGTTTGCTTACTTGCCTACGTCAAACAAGAGGGAGATACTCACATGGTTGCTAAGTAGAGAAATGGTTACTGAGTTCCTCATATCTTGTTTGAGGATCCTACCGTGTGCCTTCTCTGAATCTCAGACCACAAAACACCAATTTAAATCTCAGTTACAAACACAGCAACACTATGAATGGTGAACCCACTGAGTTAAAGGTACTTAAGTCAAATAATCAACAGGATTTTTTCAATCTGATAAGGTGGCATTTAACGATAATATAATTGCAAGTGAGAGAAATTTTCTTTTCTGCATTATTAAAAAAAAGGCAAGTACTTCTTCCATCAGTGTTTTGCTTATTTAATAAAACTAAAGATTTAGGCGAGGTAGTGAGTAAAAATATTCTCTGCAATGTTGAACATTCAAGAAATATGATTAGAATGCCTGTATGTTGCCCTTTGCTGAGAATATGAGTAAGTGCTGGAGTTATTGCTCTCTTCTCTCCATCATCATACATGAGATCTGCAATTACCTAGTACCAGGGGAATACAGAGAAAGGCCCTTTGCCTGACTCTAATATGATTTTTACTGGTTTGATAATTGCCCAACTCCATAGAGATGCTAGAGAGTTTTTGTGTTCCTCTGTCCCATCATATTGTCAAGGCTAGGGTCCACACTCTTCAGTGGAGCTGCAAATCCAAGTGCCCTGTAATCACCCTTGAGAAAAAGGACTAGTGACCTAGTCATTCTTTGTAAAGGATTGAGATAAAGAGAAAAAACCCACTTAATGTATCATAAATAAATAAATCCAAACACAAATAATAAATGAATGCATGACTACCTTATTCCTACAACAGGAGTATGGTCTAGTTTTTTGCCTGAGTCCTAGAATTTAAAACAAAAATTTTTTGAAGAAGTTTTAGATTTACCAAAAAAGGGTAAATGGTACAGCTTCAGGTATCCTTCACCCATTTTCCCCTAATATTAACATCTTGTATCATCATAATGGGATGATTAAAACCAGGAAATTAATACCGGTATGCTATCACCTAGTTAAAATATAGACTTTATTTAAATTTTCCAGGATTTAGCCTAACGTCCTTTTTCTTTTCCAGGATCTGATCCAAAATTCCACATAACATTTAGTTGTCCTGTCTCTTCCAATCTGCAACTATCCTTTCTTTGTCTTTCGGGACCTTGACAATGTAGAAGAGTATCAGTCTGTTAATCTATAGAACTGCTTTCATTTGGCTTTGTCATTTTTTCATGAAGGTATGCATATTTGACAAGAATACTATAGATGGAACTTTGCGTCCTTTCCAGTGTAGGTCAGAGATACACTATGACAGTAAGTCTTAGTAGCGACATTACTAGTAATTACTTGGTTAGATTATGTCTGCAGATTTTGAGTTTCCACTACAGGCTACTCTTTCTTCATTTGTAACTAATAAATATCTTGAGGAAAATATTAAAGGATATATGAATGTGCAAGTTCTTCTGAAATTTTCACCACTAATTTTAGCATTCATTTGTGGATTACATCTACATTTATTCTCTTGACACTTAATAGTAATGTTGTTTGAGGCGATGACGATGCTAATTACTCTGACTTGATCACTGAACACTGTATACATATATTGACTTATTGTGCAATACTCCTTATGTATGCAAATATTATATGTCAAGTTTTCAAAAAGTACTTAAATACTAGATTTGTATTTCTTTCATTCATTTTACATTTAATTAGAATTATTTTATAAATTGATCTCATCAATCTTTGGACTAAAAATAATCTAAAACTATCCTTTCCTTTCTGGAGGAAAATTATCCAATAAAGAAAAGCTGCCTCTTTTTATTTATGTATTCAATTGTTTATATTAGTATAGACTCACAGATTTTATGTTATCTCATATGTCATAATCCAATAATATCAGAAGCTAAAAGTTTAAAATTATGATAATACTGATTTCTGTTTTTGAGTTCCACAGTTTCCCTTTTCTACTGTGAGAGTATTTGTTCCTCTGGGCTCATTGCAACATGTATGTTTAGTTCATTCTTTCAGTTTTTCTTTTGATTTCCTTTTCAGTTTCACTAGAAATCCTTATTTTAAAAAATCTCTAGTACTGTCATCTTTTTTAAAAAAATTTACCTTTTCTCTCCTGTCCAATTTTCTTTTCCCCCTGCTCCTTTTATATCTGCTTACTTTATGTATAGGGGCTGATGAATAAAGATAATCTGTCCAGTATGAACAAAGATAAATTGCCTCTTCCAATCCTTTGAAAATTGTCCATTTGTTCTTTTGACTTTTAAGATGAATGTGAGCAAATTAAAAGAGTCATTTCTCTATTTTGGCCATCAATTTTCAAGTCACTGAGTAAGGTGACTGCTAATGGCACTGATAATGGGTTATACTTCTTTTTGTTCTATTATTGTGGTTGACTTCTTGAACAATGACTGAGTTCATCAATCTCTGAACTAAAAATAATTTAAAACGACGCTTTTTTTGGGAAGAAAATTAAAGCAAAATTCTGTCTTTTGTGAGTAGGTATGACAGTCACTTAAATAGCCCATATAGTTAGATCCATATCAAATATATAGATTTTCCCTACTCTAACCAGTGATTATAAATCTGATTTTCTTTTCTATGTACACTGAAATATAAATCCATAAATGACACATTTTTTTGTGATTGTAGAAGAGAAATCTTGAACGGACAACAGAGAGTTTCATAATCCCCATCTTTCATTCTTTATGAATTTCTAACCAAAGCTTATTCCAATTTTTTATTATGAATTGCTAGAAGTATGTTTGTCAAAATGGCAAGGGGAGTTTATGTCAGTGATACAGCAACACATAACCTGCCTAATCTAATTGTACTTTTATACTCTGTTTAAGGAGTAGATTTAGATTTTTGAAATTCTGAATGGCTTGTCACAACCAACAGTAATAAGTAAAAAGCAGAGATATTTCAAACAAAACAAATGGTGAAATAGGCATGGGTAACTTAAAAAGTCTGAAAGTCATTTTGACACACCTAAACTACTAAATAAAGATTAAATATAATAAATATATTTCAAAAATATGATTTAATTAATGTTTATTTTAAAATTCCCTCAATGCAAAAGAACGTTAAACCATCGATTTAAATGTTAATAAAAATATTGTAAACTATTTTCATTCCCAGGATTAGAAATAAAAATGTCAAAGAATAACCCAAGAAGGAAATGTGAAGGACTTATGGAGAGAAATCAAAGTTTAGCTTTTTGTTATGATTTAAATCTAAAATGTTGCCCCAAAAGTCTTGTGTTCACAAGTTGGGCTTTCAGCTAGTGACGGGATCGTAGGTGTGCAATATGCACATGTGAAATAATTAATTAATGAGTTTATAGCTGAATGCCTTGTTAATAGGTGGAGGCTGGTCAGAAGGACTGGACACTGGGGGTGTCACCTAGAAGGATACATTCTTGTGCCTGGCTTTCCCTCTCAGGCTCTCTGTTTCTTGGTTGCCACGGGTGGATCAAATGTTTTTCATCATGGCCTTTGGACCACAGCATTTTTGCCTTAGAGTCAGATGATGTGGACTAAACTGTGAGCCAAAATAAACCTCTCCTTTAAGTTGAGGATATCAAGAATTGTGTCTCAGTGATCGGAAAGTAACTAGAAGACTTGTGAATGTTACTGACTAGTAAATATCTCAGTGTCATAATCTGATGTGGGAAAAGATTATTCAAAGTTGTGATAGCTACCCCCAGTTAATCTACACATTTGTACTTAGTCCAGACAAAAATCTTAAAAGATATTGCTTGAAATTGATGGAATGATCCAAAAATCCATCTAGCGGAAAAAAGTACACAGGATTAATTTATAAGCTGCATTCTAAAGCCACAATAATTAATAAATCCACTCTATTCCTGTCTTCCATATGTGTCTCTAAGAAATGGATATTTTGGGCCATGCTGTGATGTTCTAAATTCAGAACACAGTAGTGCAGGTATGGAGGAAAAGGAACTACTTAAGAACTTGCTTCTTATTTCCCTACCAGTATCAAGAGATGCATCACTACTGAAAAAGGAAGTTCTGCAAACAAAGGAAAGGGGAAAGTACGAAGTGTGAAAATGTTTACGTAAGTGTAAGTAATATTTCAACTCTTTTCAAATCTCATCACTAGGACATGTTTTTATTTGGAAAGAGGATAAATTTCAAATACTACAGACCAAATAATACAGGTAAGTGATATCAACTGTCACTGTAACTTTCGACTGTAACTGGAATGTTTTTGAAGGTCATCAACATTTTCAGTGTAAACGGGTTAAAAATTCATAACAATTTATTTCAAATTTAATATACCTTCTTTAGTGACATATTTAGAATCATTTTGTCATATATGATGAAATACTTAAACCAATTATTGATTATCTTGATTTATTTCATGTTATGAAATGTTGAATATTTTGTCTCTTATTAACAAAAGACAAAACTACAAGCTGGTTGCTAAAAACTACAAGCTGTAGTCTAAAGATTGTTTAGATTTTACCATTGCACGGTTTTTGCAACATATAGTAAAAGTCTGCTCATAATAGCTTACGAACTCAATTAAATCATGGCTGCTATTTTTACTTGATTCACATTTAATAATTTCCAAAAGTCAAAATTCAGAATTCATTACTCAAGTAGTGATAGATGGAATTATTGGCATCCATTATCCATCCTGCCTTTTTTTCATACCCTTAGCCATGCAGAATGCTGTTCACATGATCTTGCATGATTTTCTGTCCTGTGAGCCCTCCTTTTTTCAGTTAAATGAGAATAAATATTTTAGTTTCCAGCCTAAGCCTCAAGAGGCTTAAGTGTTTGGAAATGCTAGCTCCTTGATGATTCTGTCATCCTTGTGAAGGATGTGTATAGGCTAACCTGCTCATATCAGAAAAGCGGTGGGAGACATACACAAAAAGGCTGAGTCAGCTTTTGAGGCCAGCTAATATCAGCTGATTCCAAATAAAGGTCTTCACCAAGAATGGAAGAGACCCCAGTGTAGGTTGAGCTGATGCTAGAGATATGTGAAAAGTAAGTGCCTTTATTGTCATAGAGCACTAGTGATATATGGTTGGATGTTATGCAACAACATTATATTAGTTAACTGCTAAATTTTACATGTACTGAAGGATCAACAAGTTTTATAGCTCCTGTTTTATAAATATATTACAATTTAAGCTAGATATTTCACCGAATTATTATAAATTAAATAACTTATTAGTTTATTTCATTGTTTTTACAACGTGGTGATTAATTTTAACTGATATTATTTTAATCTTGATAACTTTATAACAATCGCTTTATAATTTGTTTTCTCACAGGTTTTAATAATAATTCTCGAGAAGTGTATTAATACATTTGTCTGAATTCAAATATTAAAGCAAAAGTTTAATGACAGAATGTGAATGACAAAGTTGGTAATACCTTGCTGATTAGGTTACAGGACAGATACTCTCCGTAATTTACGTAAATTAATTCTGTAATGCCAATGCATTGATAAAACTACATTTAAAGCATATAATAAGATCAAATAATTTAATAAAAATATTGCATTATAAAGAGAATAATGGACCCTTTCCCATTTGGAAATTTTCTTCCATTTCCCAATATAATACATTTTAGTCTTTATTTACACTTTCAGTTTCTCATACCAGAGAAACAATGCGGTATTTAAACATGTGTGTCTGACTTATTTCACTTAAGAGTACGGTCTCAAGATGCACCCATTTACCTAGGGAGGGGGAAAAGAACAGAGGGACAAGAGAAATAAGAAATGGAAGGAAAAAAATGGAAACAAAGCTTTTGTAAATAGGGAGGGAGAACAGGGTGAGGGGAGGGGAATGGAAAAAAAAGAAGTAACAAGATATGTCATGTACAGGTACAAATCCCCTATGATGAATGTTATCACTATGTACATAAAAAATGTACCATTAAAATTTTTAAAAAGTACAAAAAAAAAAGAGAATAATGTAATAACTTTTTTTTCCTACTTTTTCCTAACCTTTTCTGGGCATATTGGGTTAAACACAATACCTCTAAATAAAAGGGTGAACACGTATGTAGTAATTGGGTACGTGTTGGTAAAAAGACTTTTTGGTTTACATCTGAGATATTGAAAAATTATGAACAGTTATTTAGCAGGCAACAAATCATTTTCAGGACATTTCCAAGTCTTTACTTTTGCCAGTTTGAAGTAGGGCTTGATTTTAAATGGTTAAAAATAAATTTTGATTGTACATCTCTGTGATTTTGCCCTTTAAATATGATAATTTCTGATGGTACATCACTGTAAGTTTTGGCAATTAAAGAATTAACTGATACACCCATGGAGAAAAAAAAATCCTTATATTTCTCTTTTCTGGTTTCTCTGAAAATTTCTCTTAGGGTTAGGGTTAGGGTTAGGGTTAGGGTTAGGGTTAGGGTTAGGGTTAGGGTTAGGGTTAGGGTTAGGGTTAGGGTTAGGGTTAGGGTTTAGGGTTAGGGATGTACAAAAACAAAACGACTCATACTAAAATTTATGCAGAACTATGTATCATCATAGCAATTTATTCTCCATTTACAGAGCTAAAAACTAATTTTAAAAAACACGAATCCTGTTGAGATAATTTCTAATAAAACTTTACTTCCAATATTTAATAATTACATAATAGTATTAAATTATGTTTATAATGAAGAGTAATAATACTAATGACTCAAGCCAGGAAAAAATATTAATGTTCTACTCCTTCAGTCAAAGAACTTTTTCCATTTTTTTATTTTTTTCTTTGCAAAGAATAATGGCAGCATTATAAATGAGGCTTTTAAGCATAAAAAAGAAGTTATATTAAGATAAAACTGTAGTAAAGTATGGAACTATGAATTCCATAGGGTAAAGCAAAAGATATAAAATTCTTAAACACCAACAAAGAAATCAACGTTTTCAATAGTGATGTCATTTAAGTTTTGCTGGATATTAAGGAGTACCTGAACATTATTTTTAAACATCTGTATTTATCAAGTGTCAGAAATTATACCTATTAAACTCATTACGAAAACGCTTAGCTGTTAAATTTAAAATATGGAAGATGATATGTAATTTTGTAAAAATTATTATATGAAATACTTGGTAACTGCTGATTTGCCTTTAAGAGAAGTAGGACACACTCAGCCTCTCTGAAAACATGTATCCAAATCTTTCTCTCCTGCAGTATGCTAGTATTCTGTTGGACTCTTTCATTTCTGCTTTTGGCACTTTGGGGAAGAAAAAGAACCCTTTGGGTTGCCAGTGAGACAGCAGAGTATTGAAAACGCACCTGGGACAAACAGGCCAATACTAAAATATACAGCTAAAATATATAGTCTACCTGTAGATAATGTGAGAAAAACATGCTTACTGTTGTGCTGGGAGGAACACAAGATTGTATACTTCTATTGCATTTAAGCATACATTCACTGCATTCCTCCTTTTTTCTTATCCTGCGTTAGATAAATTCATTTATCTCCAAAAATTACAAACTTACAAACCACCCTATATGATACTTATGAGGTCTTAATCATGGACACTGCTCATTTACTAGTGCTGTGAGCCCCTAATTCATTTTGAATGTAAATTAGATCTCGAGGCAACAAAGAAGAACCGGAGCTAGCACTCATTTCCTAAAGCACTTGGCTCAGCATTTGCCTTTGCACAGCCTCTCCTCACCCCATACAGACAAAAGTCTGGCTGGGCAACTCCATACCTGTCTGTACCACGGACAGTCCCAGACTACCAGAGGAAATTCTGCAGGCTGCGAACAATGCAGCGAGATTTCACCTTTCTGGCAGCTCAGTGTACTTGCTTAATAACTCTGCACACTCCACTACTGTTCTTTAGTATGCCCCCGGTAGGGGAAAAATACAGGCTTCTTTTAAGTCTTCATTTTCACTTGTAACATTCAGAAAAATTATCACTTCTGTCCAATTAGAATCAGACAGACATTTTCCTGAGATACGAACAAGATCAGGCTGTTGTTTGTAAGACTAAGGCTTTAACTGTGTTTGAAAAGGACGAAATTGTAACTGAAGGTCAAGTATTTATTTTCCCTTTTACTTATTATCTGGGCCTATTTACATAAGTAGGTTCAGAAAAAGAACAGAGACAACAAACACACCGTGAATCTGAACTAACCAAAGAAATGACCTCCAGCTCCAGACATGGAGAATCAATTCAACTGACACAGAGCCTGAGAGGAGAAAGGGCTGCTAACAGATGTGTTCAGCAGAACAGGCAGACCGGGCTGTGCTGAAGCTCAAATTCTCGTTCTATTACATTCACTAAGTGCTCAGTTTGATTAACTCAATGCCCCTGGAGACAGTCGATCAGTGAGAAAAGCCCACAGTAAAGCTTCTGAAGGGACATCTGCTATTCAAAGGGGGCCCGCTTACACTGACGGTTGATTAGAAACATTTAAGTGGAAGAGCCCTTTCTTTCAAGGGATGTATGCCTTTAATCCTCACACTTTTTTAGGTAGTCTCTATAGTTAAAAGGTTTTTTATAGGAATGTACAACAACAAAATTGCACTTAAAATTGTTCTAATATCTATCAATTCTTCTACCAATCTACCTATATTACATTATCTCCACATTTTGATAGATTTATATGAAATGTGATACTAGCTATTAATTACTTGGTGGAGTATAGATTTAGAAAAATTAACAATGAACACAGATTAAAGACGGAGTTGATTATAGTCTTCTAATTCTATAATTTATTCTTTTGACAGAAGCAACTTTTTTGAAAGGAAATGACATTAATAAAGTCTTTTGAGTTTGATCTTTTAGTGGCATTGAAATTAAGCAATGTAAATTCTATTGGTATGAATGACTGCTTCTCAGTTAAATTCTTCTCTGATGCTTTTTAAAACTGTTCATTTTCTGAATCACTTTCTGTAAAAGGAACTATCGAGAATGGTTTAAATAAGTAAAGTTATTTAACTGCAAATATCAGTTATGAGGATACCACAAAATAAGTAGAAATGTTGTGTGTGATACAATACCATATATTTTATCCCCATTGATGAAAAAGAAGTACTAGGTGAAATAATTAGTTTCCAAAGAGAAAGGCATTTTTGCAATCTATGTCCAACATGATGCCTGGCAAAGAATAAACAATGATTTTGAAGATTAAATTGGTTAGGGAACTTTAATTTTTCACATTCATGAGTAATAAGAAGAATGTTCCTCAGTAATGATGAATAATTAGCCCTAGACCAAACTTTTCTTCAAATTGACCTCACAAATTATAAAAGCAAGAACAAAATTAATTCAAACAAATTTCAGAACAAACCTCAACAATATTTAAGTAAATACTGAAAGTGTAGAGCACAAAAAAATTTACAATTTGTTTGAAAACAAAAAATTATGAAGCACATAAAGGAGCAACAAAATTTGGGAAAATCAAGATGTATCATGTACAGGTACAAAATAACCATGTTGATTATGATCATTATGTATGCAATGTACCAATACATGTTCTTGGTAAAAAATAATAAAAAAAAAATTAAAAAAAAAAAATTAAAAAAAAAATTTCATCTGTAATGAGGAGAAGAATCAACAAATTGAAATAGAACCAGAACTGACACCAACATTAAAAGTGCTAGACAGTTCATATGTTCAAGAAGCTATGGGAAAGGCTGGAAATCTTAGAGACACAATAAATATAAAAAAAAGTCACAAGTAGAATGCTTAGAGATGAAAAACTATAACACTTGGGATGAAAGATACACTAGATAGCATTAGTAAGGAAAGACATTTTTTTGTGGAAGAAAGAGTTTTTAAACCTAATAGAGACTACCCAAAATGAAACATAAAGCAGGCTATAGCTCAGTGGTACAGCATTTGCCTAGCATGCATTATGCCCTGCATTCAATTCCCAGGGCCACAAAAAAGTATCACAGAGCTGCCTGAGAACTTCAATTGGTCACTTTTGTGCAAAATTGTGCAAACTCTGAAGAAAAGACAAAAAATTTAAGAAACAATGATTGAAAAAATTTTCAAATTTGAATAAATGCATAAACCTACAGATAGAAAAGCTTCAATAAACACCAAGTAAAAGACGCGTCAAGGCAAACACTGACACATCATAATAAAATTGCTTAAAACCAGCGAAAAATACAAAATCTTAAAAGTGCATGAGGAAAGAAAATGTCCAAATGGGAAAGGGAACAAGGGAGAGGGAGTGGGAAAGGAACAGAAGGGCAAGAGAAATAAGAAATGGAAGGAAAAAATGGAAACAAAGCTTTTGCAAATAAGGAGGGAGGAGAAGGTGAAGGGAGGGGAGGGAAATGGGAAAAAAAGAAGCAACAAGATACATCATGTACAGGTACAAATCCCCTATGATGAATGTTATCACTATGTACATCTAAAATGTACCATTAAAATAAAATTTTAAATATATATATATATTTTAAATTGGGGAATAAAGGCAGAAATGTTGTCTTTGAAAGCCAATGTCAGAAGGAAGTAGGCAACAAAGATGATTTACTAAGCAAGTTGCCCAGAATCCCACAAATGAGGAGGAGTTTGTAAAAAAAAAAAGAAAAAAATAGTGCATGAGATAGTTAAGGAAATGCAAATTGAAATACTAGTAAATAGTATTCTACAATTATTAGAAGAACTAAAATTAAGAAGAGTCACAATACCAAATGTTTGTAAAGATTTGAAAGAACAGACACTTAATACACTGTTTACGGGGCTGTGGCACAGTATGATTACTTTGGAAAACATTTTGGCAGTTTTGTAAGGTGTAAATATATACATTTCATATGACCTAGTTATCCAACTCCTAGGTATAAAAATTCCTAGAAGAACTGAAAGCAGATATATGTCTACACAAAGACTTGTACATAAATATTTTTACTAGCTTTGCTTATGATACTTAAAGAATGACGCATCACAAATACCCATTTGCAGGAAACTGAACAAACTGTGGTATACCCATACCTTGGAATACCACTCAACAATAAAATAGAATGAAATATCGATACATGCAATAACACAAATAAGTTACAAAATATTTATTCTATGTGAAAGAAGCCAGACAAAGAATAAAACCTATATCTGTATATATGCTATTCTAGAATATGCAAGATAATGACCAAGTCATTAGCTTTTGCCTTAGGATTGGAGAAGGCTGGAAGGAAAGGATACAAAGAGGTATGAGGAAATATTTGGGGGTGACAGATATATTCACTGTCTTGATTGTAATGATGATTTTGTAGATTATATATAATACAAATTTATTAATTACATGTGTTAGATATAAATTCAATGAAGTTGTTATATATATATATATATATATATTAAATTCCTTAAATAAAATGCTTTACTTCTACTTTCATGCCTGCCAATCCTAAGTCTTGAACTCTAAATTCAAATGATATGGAAAATCTTTCAGTAGTTCATATACTATCCCTACTATAAGAGTCTTACAATGTAGCACTTTCTCTACCTTGAATATATCCTGCTGACCCCACACTGGCCAAACTGTTTATATTTTAATTCACACCATAAGGTCATTGTCTTCAGAGACGCTTTAATCACCCACTAATGGATTTAGTCTCCATTCTTGGATTTCCCCCAATTACAACTTATTTTAAATATCTGTTTCCTTTCTTATAAACTCAACCATAATCTCCACAAAGTCAGTCACGTTTGTTTTACTTATCATTCTATTCCCAGCAATTACTACTAAAACTGGCAGAGTAGGAACCTAGAAAATATTTGATGGATGGATGAAGGGGCTCGTGAAAGATGCCTCTGCCATAAGGTTGAGAGTTTCCCTCCTGTGGTGGTGGGCAGGTGGGACCTGAAACCGATTCTCTAAAAACCCCATGCAGGGGCCTTGCTAGGATCATTCCTGGGACTTCTGAGGAAGCAGAGAACAGGACTGGACAGCAGGAATGGGTGAACTGTGACAGGTTTGCAGCAGTAGCTTCTGCTAAACCAATAAAATCTCCGGATATGAAGATGCGGGATGGACCTCCCCATTGTCTACACAGGGGCAAGAGTACCGGGCTTTCATACCCATGTCTACTACTCCATACACTGAGTGAAACCTTGGACGAGGTAGCTCATTTCTGCCAAGGGCGATTCCTAGAGAAGAGTCAGGTGTGAGCCCTCAGCCTCCAGCATATCCAGTTAGATATATCTTCCTTATGCACTTTGAATCTGAAGGGGGATTTGGGGCCATGGAAAGAGTGGATGAAACAATCCATCTCAAAATGAAACCATGACTTGACTGGCTTGTGAGGGCAAACCCCGTGACTTGGATGTCAATCAGTGAAATTTTCCTTACATGAGGCAACACTTTTCCAACTATTTTTAGTATTCAGTAGAGAAAGCATTAAGTTAACCTTTTCAGCTAAAGAAGACAAACTAGAAGTGTCAAACAACTTGTGATTTAGAGTCTTCTAATAGAAATAAACATTGGCTTCATAGAAAAGAAAATGCGAGAGACAGCTGTCGAGCTAAGAGGAATGGCATTCAGCTACTAAAGATTTTATAATTATGCAAATAAATTTTAAGAGGTAGAATCTCTGGGTCCACAAGTTTGATGGGAGTATATTTTTCTTCTCTCCCACAGTCCAGTGGGAGAGAATTGAATTCTTCAGTGACATCAATATAATTTCATAGGAAAAAGCTGATTCTGTTGACTTGTTCTACCAGCTTCCACACCCTTCTGTTAAGAAATGTTTTTCACAATTTAGAGCAAAATTTTCTCTGTAAATTATTTAAAAACTTTTTTGTCATTGAAATGGAATCTTTCACAGATGGTGATAAAATAACCCTTTCAAAAATCTCTTCTGAAAGTTCCCTGTTACCAGTGAAATGATTTCTATTTTATTCTGCTTTTGTGTCCTTCTGTTACTCAACTGTCAATCTGGACTTTGCATGGAGAGCAGAGGATACAATAATGCCGAAAGGACAAAGAGTATTAATCCAATTCTCCTCCGGACCAAGACAGCAGATTTCAAATCAAACATTCAGTTTTTCTAAAACATGAAAGCAGTTTCCACAAAATTTAAACAATATATTTTTTGTTTAATATTTTTTACAGTGATTTGAAGTTAGTAGAACATGATATGGGTTCAGAATAAATATTTTGAAACTTATTTAAGTCCTGACTTTGTCAATTACTTATTTTGTTACTTTGAGAAAGCAAAACTATCTCAGTTTCCTCATATGTAGGAGGGAAATAACAAAAGCTAGTTTATCAGATTGTTTCAAAATTAAATTTGTAACAAATAGAGATACAAACTGAAAATCACTAACAACTATTAAAATATAAGAGAAGTAGAAAATAACCTTGATCTCCAGACCAGTTATAATTACTCATATATTATCTTTTAAAGCATCTTTAATTTTGTATTAAAAATGCAATCAAATAAAATAGTATATATCAATAATATATTGAAATAATGTTATATTTCTCCATATATTGTCAGGGAGTTTAAAATAGGATTTCTTGTACAGTAAAGTTACCATGAGCCTCAACAATAAAGAAGTGCTAGCATGGACTCTGACATCATGTCAAACTAGATGCAGTATTTGGCAATCATCACTCTGGGGTTCTTACACAGAAGAAGGGATTAAAACAACCCATTAGGCTATGTAAACACACACAAATCTAAGTCTGTAGACCTAGATGTTCAATCATTTTGCATAGTGATAGGAACTCGTTTCCTTAAATTTTCAATGACTGCTCTGATAAATTCTCTGTCACAATGACCACAGGGTATTAAACCTTCCCTTCTATTAATTTTATCTTTGAACTACAAAGATAAAAGATATTTGTCAAAGCCCAAAATGGCATTCAGCCACGTGGAAGTTGCCTATTCCTACATCTGTGTTATGAGCTGTCTTTGAAAGTTAAAGATCCCTTCCATTCTTTTTTCTCCATCTGGTTGGCATGGCACAGAACATTTTCCCAACTTGAGAGAAGGTATCAACCACTATCTTCCTAGTGTACCTTGGAACCTTACTATTTAGAGTAAGGACCACTGGCATCCTCTGGAAGCTTGCTGAAAATGCAGAATCTTGGTCGTACCCATGAGATATGAAGCCTGAATCTGAATCTTAACAAAATCTCTGTTGATTTATCTGCACATTAAAGTCCTTGAAACCCAGTGACCTAATGCCAAGTAGAACTCAGAGGCAAGATCACAAGAGAGTTACTTGGAATACTCAATGACTGTAAACATTATATGCCATAAACATGAGCTAAGACAAATAATATCAAAAAGAATGAAAATGAGAAAAGACGAATTAAATGAGGAGGGAAAAAGGGAGGAACAAAAGGAATTAAAAGAAAGAAACAAGTTGTAATCTCAGGGTTGTTTTAATTTGCATCTCTCGAATGACCAGTGATGTTGAACATTTTTTCATATGTCTATCTGCTGTTTCTACTTCTTCATCTGAGAAGTGTCTATTCATTTCTGCTGCCTACTTTTGGAGTGGGTCTTGAAATTGGGGGGGTCTGATTTTTTTGAGTTCTTTATATATTCGAGATGTTAATCCTTTGTCAGAGGAATAGCTGGCAAAATTTTTTTCCTACTCTGTGGGTTGTCTCTTCGCTCTGTCGGTAGTTTCTTTTGCTGTGCAAAAGCTTTTTAGTAAGATCAGGTCCCAGTTCTTGATTCTTTGTGATATTTCCTGGGCAACTGGGGATTTGTTCATAAAGTCCTTGCCTACACCTATGTCTTCAAGAGTTCTACTTATTCTATCTTCCAACAGATTTAGTGTTTCTGTTTTAATATTTAGATCTTTGATTCACTTTGATTTTAGCTTAGTGCATGGGGCAAGATACAGTCTAGTTTCCACCTCACTCCAGAAAGAATGGCTATTATTAACAAATCAGCCAATAACAAATGCTAGAGGGGCTGTGGGGAAAAAGGAACTCTTCTCCACTGTTGGTGGGAATGTAAACTGGTGCAACTGCTATGGAAATCAGTGTGGAGATTCCTCAGGGAACTAGGACTAGAGAGTCCATTTGACCCAGATATTCTACTTCTTGGTATCTTCCCAAAAGAATTAAAAGCATCATACTGCAGCGATATATGCACACCCATGTTTATAGCAGCACAGTTTGTAATAGCTAAATCGTGGAAACAGCCCAAATGCCCATCAACAGCAGAATGGATAAAGAAAATGTGGTTTTTTTATACAGTAGAGTACTACTCTGCCATAAAGAATGATAAGCTTGAGACATTTCTAGGTAAATGGATGCATCTTGAGACCATACTCTTAAGTGAAATAAATCAGACACACATGTTTGACTACTGCATTATTTCTCTGGTGTGAGAAACTGAAAGTGTAGATAAAGACTAAAATGTAATATATTGGAAAGTGAAGAAAATGTCCAAATAGGAAAGGGAACAAGGGAGGGGGAATGGAACAGAGGACAAGAGAAATAAGAAATGAAAGGAAAAAATGGAAACAAAACTTTTGTAGATAGGGAGGGAGGAGGGGGTGGGGGAGGGCAATGGGAAAAAAGGAAGCAACAAGATATGACCTGTACCGATACAAATCCCCTATGATGAATGTTATTACTATGTACATCTAAAAGGTACCATTAAAATTTAAAAAAAAAAGAAACAAGTTGTAATATGTACATGTACCTACGCCCCCAAAGGATGACTGTAAACCACATGTGCTGCAAACATGTACTAATAAAAACTTTTAAAAAGAAATAAATACTATTTCTATTTATTCTTCTTGTTGTGTTTATCTTCCAAGGTTTGCTTATCTGATTGTTTTGCCATCAGAACTAAAAACAGAAGAAAAAGGCTGAAAATCTTAAGCTCGGTTAGGTACAGAACCTTTTCAAATGTCTTACTCATCAGTGATTCTCAGTGCCCTTCTCGCTGTCCTCTATACAAACATCTCTGGGAGCCCTGGTGAGATGGTGTCATCTGACTTGTTCATGGCTTCAGTCATCAGAGATAGAGTCAACCATAAAAATGGGACTCACATTCTTTTTGAATCATTCAAACTAAATTTAGCAACAATCCCATTTTTGCTGTTTTTAATGATAAAAAAGCTTCACAATCCTGTTAATAAAAGTGCTTGGCTATCAATGATATAGAGATGTTTTATTCTTTACCTTCAGTATCAGTGGGTGAAAATGTTTAAAAGTTTATTGCATAATCAGATTTGATTGTTACGTTATTTTGAGACAGGGCTTCGCTATGTAGCTCAGGCTCGCCTTGAATGGTAAATATGTATATACGTATATCTTTAATATAATTTCTAATAAGGCTTTTTTTGTGGGTTATAGCAGAACTATTAAAGATATCTTTCTTCTTTCATAAGTAATTACAACTTCTGGCCAGCTCATGTCCTTCTTTTGCTTACTAGTTGCTATGTGAATCTTGCTGCCGCTCCAGAATTGTACTGCAAAGATTTCCAATAGTATCCTGCTATGATGGCTTAAGGCTATATCAAATCCTTTCAAATGTTTGTAGCTGTTTCTTTTCCAATTGCTACACTGAAAAATACTACATGTGTCCTGTGTCGGGACATTTTAACAGATTAGAATGCCTTTTAGAAAGTTTTTTATTGCCAGATTGCTGACATTCTTACATAAAATGATCATTTTTCTAAATACTAAAAAACAAGGCATGCTTATTTTTAGATATTCATAGTCCTGTTATCCCAGACAATTCCTACAAAGTAGATGCTACCCTCTCTGCTATAAAATGGCTCTTTTCTGGTTTGTATGCACTTAACTTTTGCCTCCTACACTCTAATGTTGGAATAAAAGGTCTGCACAGATTCACATCTCCCACCCTTGCTTTCTAATAATAAGGATTGACTAAACAGCTGTCTGTATTTGAGGGCTGAGCCATGCAGCTATGGAGCCAGTGAAATTGACTTATATTACAAGAGGAGTTAGAGATGTGACCTCCCTGGCCAATGATGGCAATTGGTTAGAGCAAGACTCTCTCCAGGTCTTGCAGAGAACTCAGACAACAGCCTGTATAGAGATGCAGTCAAATGATCTAGAATGAGCTATGGCAATGCAACAGAAACTTTTCAACTGATTGCAGGTGCCAAAGCTCAGGAATGGTCCATAAAAATGCCCAAATTAAGCCCCTTCTAAAAGTCTAAGCTCCCGTTTAGGAAACAATGTCATTACTCATGCAATCATTTGCTTTTTTATCATATTAGAGAAAACATATAGGAATAGGTATCAATTACTATAGTAAATAAAAAAGGAGAAAGAATAATTCCCAGTATATGTTCTCCCCTATATCTCCCAGCTGCATGGGCCTAGAAGTCAGTACTTAAAAATTACACCAAAATTATGCCTATTGGGAGAAGGTGATGTTTCTATTGAAGTATCTTCATTCTCTTATTAATTTAATAAGAAGATGAATCATAGTATGGTGGAATACTATGGCAGATGAACGTCATAGTATTCCACTATAAATCTGTGAAAAATATACAACACAAAATCCTAAAAAAGTAGAATCATTGTCAAGAAAGTGTGAATTTGCCTTTTGCTTTATAGGTTTAATTCCGCATGCTCTCTTTTCTGACGTAGAAACACAACATGTCTCAAACAAAGTGGATTGCTTTGCTTTTGGTTAATAGGTCAAATATTTGTTTCTTTCTCAATTCATTGTATTAAGGAAGAAATCTGTCAGAAGTTTTCCAAAATTTCTTTAAAAAGTTAAGCCCTGGGTAATTCTGACAGTTTAGCGCTATCTGCCATTGGAAAAGCAAGACCATCTGCAGCTCACTGAATGTGTGGTGAGAATTCCGGAGCAATGAGAAGTGAGATTTTCAGGCTGTTCAGTACACATCACCAGTCACAGCTGTAATAGTATTTTTTTCTGTTGTAGCAATTCTTTTTCTGATACTCATAAGGTTTATGTCAAGAAAGAAAATGTTCTTACTTTTTACAGCTACCGATTAGCCTATCATGTTAGCACACCCTACTTTACTAAGGAAAAAGTATTTAAAATTTTAAAAATAATAATTTTCTTTTCCATTCCTAGCACAAGAAAAAGGATAGAAATTTTTGGCTGTACTAAGTTTGTTGCACTGATTATCAATCCACACTTCGCATTCATTTTAAGAAAACAACAAAGTTCATAAGGGGGTCATCTAACAGTTTTCATTTTGTTCATGAAATTCCTAAACCCTTCCCCCACAACCCCCCCAAAAAAAAGAAAAGACAAGAAATTCAAATTTGTAGCTTTAAATTCAGTTATGGCTGGCTTGGTTTTAAATTTGGTAACTGCATTTCTACACCTGCATTTTCCCCTGTTCCTTTCCTCCTCTCTCTCCTTCCTCTGCTGTGTATGTGTGGACATGTATGTGTATTTGTGTATGTCTGTACGTCTATTAGGAATGGAAGAATGGCTGTCATTTCAAACAAATTTCAAAAGATATTCTTCTTGCTGCCTCCAATGAGCATTAATTATACAATAATTCATTATATTACCTGACAAAAATGTCAGTTTCCAAGAGAGTTCAGAACATAATATGAAAATTTATGTCCAAATTTACCATAATTTTCCTTTATAGAATTTATTGTTCTTAGGCCAACTGTGAAACTGACCTGTAGATTGAAATTGGATAAGTCACACACACTACATATGGGCATATAATGTTTACATCTCCAATATTACCTTACATAAAATATGGATATTCAGGCATTGTTTACAGCAGGTATCCCCAATCCCTCAGCCATAGAACAGTCCCGGTCAATGGCCTGTTAGGAACTGGACTACAAGCAGGAGGTGAGTGGCTAGGGAACCAGCAAAGCTTCATCTGTTTTTATAGCTAAAGTTTCAGTATTGCTTACCTTACCACCTGAGCTCTACCTCCTGTCATATCATCAGTGGCACTGGACTCTCATAGGAGCATGGCTCCTACTATGAATGGTGCATGCCAAGGACCTAGGTTATATGATCCTTATGAGAATGTAAGGCCTGAGGATCTGAGTTGGACCTGAGGCAGTGATGCTAATACCAGCAAGAGGCTTCAAATGCAGATTAAATTAGTAGAGAGGTTGGACTGCACAGAGATCACAATAAATTGTTGCAGACTTGTATCGAAACCTTATCAGTGAATGGCAAGTGATGACCTGCATCTGGTGGAAGGCTCTATAATAGCAAATGAGGTGAAGTACAGTACTTCAATTGTACAGCTGCATCTTCTGACAGTTTAGGTCAGAATTTGAAACTTAATGCATTCTGTGGATGGCCCAACCCTTATTTTATGTACTACTTTATTTGCACCTCTTTCCCATACTTGTGTACTTGTCTCAGTCACAGTTATGGTGAGCCCCCAAGCTAACCTTAGTCAAAATGGGGGAAAACAAACATCACTGGAGAGCTTCTTAGAAAAGGGGAAAGACCCGGTGATGAGACAGAAGAAGACTCTGAAGACCGCCAACAAAACAAAACTACATTCAAGAGAAAACACTAAAAGTCCTACCTACATTACAGGTCAATTGCAAAAGATGATGCACACTCACCTTTGTATACTATGTGATGACAGGCTATTCAACAGCACCATAAAACCTCCAAAACTGCTTCACTACAGTAAAGAAGACCAAGCAGGCTGCATTAAAAGCAAGCCTTTGGAGTTTTTCAAAAGAAATAAATGTGAACATGAAGAAGCAATTATTGAAGGCCATCACTTCATCAAATATGTTTGCACTGAGAGAACCACTCTTAGTGGCCGAGCACAGTGCTAAACCTTAGAAATCCTTTACTGTTGGTGACAAGTTGACCCTGTGTGCTTCTGAAGACAACTGTCATGAATATTTAGGAGAGGCTGCAGTTCAAATGGTGGCATGCGTGCATCCTTTGGCTAGCACCATGCTAGTGGAATTGATGAAAGAGTAGAGGATATGAGACAAGTTTGTTAGGATTAATGATAAACATGGCACAGTACTCAGGTTAGTGAATCTACTGATGTTGACATCAAGGTAACAATGGTGGTCTTTGTGAATATACTTTTCAGGAGGATGTATATGAGGATATTTTATGTATGCTTTTGTTGCCATCCAATACCACAGATGCAGAATTATTCAGGTTCTGTATGTCAAGAAACAGAATTAGTCTTTTTGGGTCAGTATATATGCATGCATACTGTGACTGCCATGACTAGACAGCTTTCTGGTTTCACTATTTGGGTCAAAGTGGTCACTTCCTAATGTGAATCAACATACCGGGCCATCCTCAGAGAAATCTTGGCTACTGAAAAATGTCACCTCAACTCCACCTTTCTTCAGGATATGATCAAAATTATCAACCACACCAGAGTACATACCCTTAACTCACAGCTGCTTGTACAGTTCTGGGTTGTGATGGACACAGAGCACACGTCTTCTCTGACATACAGAAGTGAGATGGTTTTGTAAAGGTGAAGCTTTTGAGTTACAAACCTGCTCCAGAGATTCCTTTTAGAAAAACAGTCAACATTTCAGTGACACAGAACAGGCTGTAAAACTTGCATACTCCTGTGACATACTCAACCTGCTCAACAAACTTGACCCGCCACTTCAGGGAAGAATGATAACTGTGTTCATGTGAGCAAGTAAACAAGGCCAAACTGAAAATTTGGGGTGATAGCTGAATGCTGGGATTGTTGATGTGTTTCAAATACTAGCAAAGATTTTGAAAAAGACATATGGGGCCTTCTTTCTACCAGCTGGTGCATTATCACTTATCTGGGATTTTTTAAAAAATTGAACATTACTTTGCCACCATAAAAGACCCCTGAAATGGAAAGGAATGAACCCACAACTCATTTGTGAATAAGCCAGATGAGGTGACTCTGAATGTGTCAGAAGAGGATCTACTTCTTGAGATGAACAATGAAAGTGGCTTTAAAACTGTGTTTGAGACAACTTCAATTCATCTATATATGTGATTAAAGGCAAGGTGGACTACCTTGAGATTGCCACAAGAGCACTGAAAATCCTGCTTCAATTTCCAGCATCCTATCTTCATGAAGAAGAGTTTTTTTCAGTAATATCAACCAAAATGAGATTATGGAGTATACTGTACATAATATACTGGAGTATATTTGGGTGTCACTGTCTTCCATCACCCCCAGATGGGACAGTCTAGTTGCAACTCAGGCCTCCCAGTGATTCTGCACTATGGTGAGTTTTACAATTATTTCATTATGTATCCCTATGTAATAATATTGGGAAGGTATATGTACCAGCTCCACACTAAGATTGTAAACATTGTGTATTGTAAACATGTACAAAAAAACAAAGGGAATCAAGAGATGGATGGAGGAGAGAGGAAAGAGAAAAGGAATGATAAAAAGAATTAAGATGCTTCATGTACGTGTACTAACTACCCACAAGGAATGTAAACATTATGTACTACAAACATCTATGAATAAAAAGTATTAACTTAAAAATAATGAAAACAAAGTGCAAAATAAATGTAATATATTAGAATCGTTCCAAAATCATCCCTCCACCCTAGCCCATGAAAAAATTGACTTCCACAAAACTAGTCACTGGTGCCAAAAGGTTGGAAACTGCTAGTTTATAGCATGAACAGAACCACTTATTGTTCAGCATTTACTGCATCCCTACCTACTTCTTTCATCAGAGTATATTTTTTGTCTTTGTGACTTGTTTCAACCAATAGAATGTGTAGAAAGTAACTGTGTGCACTGTGACTACAGTTCTCAGTCTAAGATGTAAGAATCATTGCATGGTTTTATTTATCTATCTAGGTTCTTCCAAATCCTGTCACGAGAAGAACATTCCAACATAGTGGGAGGCTTAGAAGGCGACTGAAAAAGCAGAATTAGATTGATTTATAGCCTGATGCAAAGAATCAATCCCACATTCAGTACAGCCAAGCCTGATGATCAGTCGACATAAGGATACACAACTGTCATCTTAGCATACTACCTTTTGGCCATGTCATAAAGCATTAGCATGGCAAATAGGACCAATACACCAGCATAGCTTGCAGCATTAGTATTCTGTGATTATAATTCTATAACGTACTATGGATTATGTGTATCAGCTATTTATTCATTTTCAAAAAAGCATAAGGTATGCTATGAATAGTCAGATTATTTCTCAATAAATTCTACAGTTTCTGTTTTCTATGTATAATTACGTATTATTAACGAATATCTCTGATAAGTCTCTATTAGGCAGCCAGGTATAAATATCTTTGACTTGGTACTTTACACTATGTATTGAAAAACTTACTTGACGTCTTTAAAGGACTGATACAAGTCCTATTTAAATGTCTTTTTTTTTTCTTCTGACCTAAATTGGCATGAAGGGCATTGACTCTATGTTAAACATAGAAGTGGATTTTCTGAAAAATCTTAGTTGTGATTAGAATGGACATATCAGTATTTTGTCTTTGTGCATTTAGATAATTGATACAGCAAATAATTTTGATGTGAGTGGTTCTCTAATGACCATTTTCAGGGGTTTGACCCTTCCATGTTCAGATGATGGAAGCTGATCTTCAGGGTTATAATTCAGAATTAGAATCAGCAAAGCTAATTGAGTGGTGATCCCTGAACAATGCTGGGAAACTCTAACGTTCTTCGTTCTTGCTTCCAACATTAACTCCTCCCATTCATCAGTCACATTTTGTACTGCACCAAGTTGTGGTTCTTAAAGTAAATATTTGCACCTGGCTCAAGGAATTAGCTTAGCTACTCTCTTATAAGCATATTTTGTGCACTTCATTACCTCAGGGACCTTGCTGAAAATGTGACCCTGAGTAGCTGTTGCCTTCTTTGTGAATTCAAAGCCAACCAAGTTTAAAGCCAGATTAAGTGGCATGGAAATTTAAGAAGACAGCTGGTGCTTTGCTCCCAAATAGAAATACCACACTCAGATCTGACATTTCATTCTTATGCAGTAGAGATATATTAGGGCCCAAAAGAAATAGCACAACACTATTCTTTCAAGCATCAGTAATTTTCTTTACTGTTTAGTTATTGAAAATTTGGCGTTACGTTATCAATATTATAGTAGTAGGCAGGACAAGGACAATTCTCCCCCTCCCCTATCTCTCAGAGAGGGAGTAGCTTGTTTATTTTCTGAGATTAGGAAGTGAAATCCTAATGTAAATATCAGGGTATGTTACTTTGAATTGAAAATCAGATCTTCTCTTATTAATGCTGATGCAGCAAAATGTTTTTCAGTCACTCACTGGTTATTCCTTTGCAATCTGATTACGCTGTACAGGAAAATAAATTCTTTAAGTCATCCACCATTAGCCAGAATCACAGATGACTTTTAAAATAACAGAAATTAGCACAAATGGAAGTATGCTTTCATATTGGCCATTTTAAATATTCATGAAGAAGTCAGCTTATTTAATTAGTTCCTTATTTTCTGACAGGGATATTTTCTTTCTGAATGCATATTTTTCTCATCGAGAAAAAACATGGATAGTCAAAGAGAAATGACATCGATTGACTACTGATACCCCAAGATTTTTCCTATGAAAGCAATGTAAAAATTTTATATGTAATTTAAAAAATTAATACTGCTATCCATCAGAAAATAACCATGCATTACATTATTATACAACTTTCAAATGTTCAAGAAATTTGGATACTTTTTATTCATCCATATTATATCTCTACAAAATAATTTCAAAAGATATTGTTATTTATTAGTTTGAAAAAGAAGAAACACTGATTTAGGTACCCTACCCAAAACTAATAGTAATTCAGAAAGGCTTGATGTGTGATCTAGACTTCCCAAGCTCTGTTTGATATACAGTACCTAAAGAACTGAACTGTTTTCCCATTTAGGAAAATGACCAAATGTCTGGTAACTTTTACTGATCACAGATTAGGTGGCAACCATAATTTCTCATAATAAAATGAATTATCATCTCCTTTGAATAATACCAAACTCTCAGAATGAAAATCATCATAAAAATTTAGATTACCTTCATGCTTTAGGCTAATTTAAACTTGGAGACCAAAAATCATTTCCCTGAATGCTACTAAATCTATTAATTAGGCCACACCATTCTTGTATTTCACAGCACACTTGATTATTGCTTTGTGTCTTCATTTTTGTATATTTAGTCAGTGTTTGTCTTTTCCACTAAAACATAATGAAAGAAGGTATGTCTATCTTGGATAATAATAAAGCCAGTAAACAAGAGAATTTTGTATACATATCAAAAGTACACAAAATGAAGAAGTCCCTAGTCTTCAGTGAGTGTTGGCTTCTAATCATTTGTATTTGCTTAACAAAATTAGATAATTGGGCAGCAACTTTAATATCACCAAACTGATACAATGAAAGCCCACAGATTTTGTGTAATTTCCCAGAAATACTAGTAGTGCTGGTATTTATCTCCATTTATGGTACACTGATATTTTTACATTATATTTATGGACGGCAAAGTCTCCACTACATCCATATGGGGGTATATACTAGTTCCTTTTTTGTTGTATGGTTTTTTCAATTTTTTTGGTTAGTACGTATTTGCAGTACTTACATTTTACAATCATCTTCAAGAGTGGATATATGTACATAATACACCTTTTTTTTTTAATGCCCTTCTTTCCCTCTCCCTCCCTCCTCCTCTAATTCTTCTTTCCCCCTTTTCATTCTTCTTATTAAACTTAATTCATGTTTATGATACATAATGTCCACATTCGCTGAGGTTATCAGGATATTGTACATGGCATATCTTTGTTCTACTTATTTACCCATCCCCTCCCTCTCCCCCTTGCCCTTGGTCCCTTGAACCTCTTCCCATTTGCAAGAGATGATCTCCTTCTCTCTGTCTACCCTTTATTATTCTCTTCGTATTCTGTCTTACTTAGATGATAGGTAGCATATGGCATTTAACCTTTGTGTCTGGTGTATTTTACTCAACATTATATTTTCCAGGTGCATCTATTTTCTTACAAATACCTCAAATTTGTCATTCTTTATACCAAGTAGTATTCCATAATATATATAGATACCACATTTTCTTTATCCAGGCCTCTACAGATGGCAATACAGGCTGCTTCTAGGATTTAGCTATTATGAATTGTGGTGTTATAAACACAGGTATACACATATCACTGTAGTATAATGGCTGAAGCTCTTTGAGGAAGATACCTAGCAGGGGGATAATTGGGTCATAAGGAACGTTTATTTCAGTTGTTTGAGAAATTTCCATACGGATTTCCATAATGGTTGTACTAGTTTACATCCCCACCAACAATGTAGGAGGGTTCCTTTTTTACCACAGTCATACCAGCAGTTTTTATTGATTTCTTCACTGCCATGTTTTGGAGTAAGATGAAATCCTCCATTGTTTTGATTTGCATTTCTGCAATGGCCAGAGATGCTGAACATTATTTAATATATTTTCTGACCATCTGTATTTCTTCTGTGAAGTGTCTGTTCATCTCTCTTGCCCATTTCTTGATTGTGCCCTTAATTTTAGGTGGTTTAATTTTTTATTTTTAGTTCTTTATGTATTTTAGATATAAGTCCTCTATCTAAGGACTAGCTGGCTAATTTTTTTTTCTCAATCTGTAGCTGACTCTTCACTCTACTAATTGATTCTTTTGCTGTATAGAAGCTATTTTGTCTGATACAATCCCATTTGTTGATTCTTGTTATTTCTTGTGTAACTGAGGTTCAGTTTAGAATATCCTTTCCTACACATATGTCTTCAAGTGTTTTACCTATTTTGCCTTCCAGTAGGTTTAATGTTTTTGTTTGAATGTTTACATCTTTGATTCATTTTGATTTTAATTCAGCACATGGTGAGGGATATGAGTCTAGTTTCAATCTTCTGCAAACAGATAACCAGTTTTTCCATCACCACTCGTTGAATAGGATATCTTTCCTCCAATGTACACTTTTAGCCCCTCTGTCAAAGATCAAATAGCTGAATGTATCTGGGTGTGTTTCTGTGTCCTCTGTTCTGTTCCACTGATCCACCTATCTGTTCTTGTTTCAGTGCCATGCCATTATTACCACTATTGCTTTGTAGAATAGCTCAAAGTCAGGTTTCATAAGGCCTCCTGTTTTGCTCTTGTTGCCCAAAATTGCTTTTGCTATTCTGGGTCTCTTCAGGTTCTAGATGAATTTTAGGATTTTTTTCTCTAGTTCTATAAGATATGTTGTTGGCATTTTGATTGAGACTACATTGAATCTGTGTAACAGTTTTGGAAGTATGGCCATTTTGAAAATATTAGTTTTGCCTATCCAGAAGCAAGGGACATCTTTCCATTTTCTTATGTCCTCTTCAATCTCCTTTTTCGGAGTACTATAGCTGTCTTTGTAGAGGTTTTCACTTCCTTGGTTAGATTAATTCTTAGGTATTTCATTTTTCCTGAAGCTTCCATGAATGACATTACTTTCATAATTTCCTTGTCAAGGAGTTCATTATTGGAGTACACAAATGGTAATGATTTTTGTGTGTTGATCTTGTATCCTGCTATGTTGCTGAAGTTGGTAATTAATTCTAAGAGTTTTTTGGTGAAATTCTTTAGGTCTTCTATGTAGCATATTATGTTATTTGCAAATAATATTAATTTGAGTTCTTCCTTTTCTGTGTGTATCACTTTTATTACTTTCTCTTGTCTGATTGCTCTGGCTAATGTTTCAAGTACTATTTTAAATAGAAGTGGTAATAGTGGGCATCCCTGTCTTGTTCCTGATTTTAGGGAAAATTATAAAGTTTCTGTCATGTTTTCTTTCTTGCCTTTGTAAACCTATGACACTTAAACTTACCTAGTTTTCTTGGCAAGGATCAAGTCCACATTATCACTAACTCTCCGTATACCTTTCAAAAGGTATATATGTTGGATTGGAATAGCACTTCCATGTTCCTCAAGATTACTTATGGTGGAGACAAATGTTACAGATCACGGGGATTTACCCTAAGTAATCTTTCAACAACTTCACCTTGTCCATAAATATGGCTGTTTTACAACTCAAACAATTGCAGAGGACACACTGATGCTGAGAAAATTAACATGTCCCCACACTGGAAATCTAGGAAACTGATGAAACAGTCAAAATTTGGTTTATCTGATTTCACAGACAGAACTAACTCATTATTTACACAATAATGAGTAGCATGTGATTCTGAGTACAACCGCAGCAGCATGTGATTCTGAGTACAACCAAGTGAACTGTATTCATACAGATCAAGCTCTGAGTACAATGTTTTGAAGATTGTAAGTTAAATAGATTCCACTTGTACGTAACTCTGCTGATCATGTGCAATGACTGAACCTAAAGTAAATGGACATTTTATGCTAGTCAAGGATTGCTGGCTCCATTTTATAAGCAAAGAATTACTTCAGAAAAGATCATACCAATTATTGTTCAACAGCATCTTTGGTTCTTTTTATAACTTTTTTTTTCCTTTCTGATTGCAACACACACTAATATTAGTGTTGTCTATAAACTTAAACTGCTTCCAATAATTCCTTTCAAAAGGTATATATGTTGGATTGGAATTCCTCAAGATTAGTTATGGTAGAGACAAATGTTACAGAATAATAAGTCTCTATGGTAAATTCCAAGCCAAAAGAGCTATCTCTGTTCTTCTATGCTTTTCTGAACAGAGGCAAATGGTACCTAGAGTTGCTGATAGATAGGGCAGGAACCTACTGTGGTTTTACAGGTAGTTCTTTTAGTAGAAGTTGGAGGATTATCTTATTCTTTAAGTGCTGACTGAGTCTAGTTAAGAAAACAGGCAAGAGGGAAGCATAATGCTAAGAATGTTCTTACACATAAAGGTTTAGAGCCCAAACTCAAGTTATTAAAAACAGAAAAGGGGAGAGGTACTAGAGACTATCAACTGGGCCCACCAGGCAGTTCCCCCAGAAAGGAAAATCCATGCTACAAGTCCATTCTTACATGGTTCATTTGGACTTAAATTTCAAAAATGTAGTTAGTGGTGAAGGGAAAAGATTCATATTATATTAAATTTATTTAAGTACTCTTGGTCTCTGCATCATGACAAATCTTTAAAGTGAAAAGAATTAAATTTTTCTGCAATAAACAAAGAAAAGCACCTTTAGTTCTGATTTTTATCATGGGGCTAGAATTGAGGTGGAGGAGATAGTTCAAGAAAAAGAGGTGGGGGCAAGAAGAGGAAAAACAGCATAAGAGAACAGGAGGAGAAGGAAAAAAAGATAAAAAGATAAAGGGCAGAGAACTGTACTACTAAGAATACTAAAGGCATCATCAATTGTCTCAGTTTAGCTATTTTCAGTTAAGAACACAATACTGCCTTGTTCCTTCAAGAAGAATAGTTTCTTCTCTTATGAAATGTGAGAATCCATTATGCGGCACATGATTCAGAAAAACACACTAAGATGCCATTCAAATGACAGTCTAGAAAATGTAAAGGCAATTAAGTGACAAAAGACACAAGAGTGGTTCCTTGGGCTACAAGTGGATGTAAGGGTTGGGGCAGGTGGAAGAGACTGATGCCAGGGGGGCAGGATAGAAATTTGAGTGATGAAAAAAAAAAATTTATGTCTTGCTTGTAGTGGTGTGTATATTATTGTAGGTTCATTTACGTGAACATCTGAAACAGGTGCATTTTATTTTATACAATTACATCACAGTGAAGTCAATTAAAAACTAATAAATGGGGATGTCAGAGGAAAAAGGACAAACTTAATTCCATTCATCTCATTTATTTTCTATACCACAAATCTTTGAAAATTATAAAAATTGTTTTATGTTTAAAGTCCTCTTATTGTCCTAAGGGAAAAAAAAATAAAGTTTTCATATAAAAAGTGACTATCAGCCCTCCCTCTTTAATGCTTGGGTGTCATTTTGGTAAATCCACAGATCCCACCCTAATCCTCTAGATCTGCTTTCAGTCCTCTAAACACACTAAGCTCTTTCACATTCAAATTACTGTGTATGCTATTCAGTCCACTTAGAGCTCCTCTCCCCTTCTCAGGCCAAAGCAGCATGTTACTTCATATTACTTCTTGCCTAGTTATGTGTTATGAGGCACTTGAACAAGTTTATTTTAAATGTTAAGTACGAAATAAATGAAAACATAGATAAATGACTTTGGAAGTGGCTGAAAACATATAAGCTGATCATTTTTACTTTTTTTCTGGAAAATTTTATTAGAAATATTATAATTTCCTAGTATGATTTTTACTATTTCAATCTTTGCCTTCAACCAGAAGTGTAGCATTCTGCAAAGTAAAATCATTAATATTACAATCTCTCTTTTTAGCTATGGTTTAGGAATATTTTACAAGTATAATCCTATTTAGTGAGAACAGGAGTTATGAACCATGTCTTTAACAAAAACCTTTCACTTATATAAGCAAACATGCCCCAGTAGTACCCTTGGAATGCTATTTTACTGGGGTGGAAAGACAAAAACTAACACTGTTTCTAGGGGAATCTGGATAATTTTCAAGGAATTTTATAATTTATGGAGTTATCTTAATAAATAGTAATATAATATAAATAAACCAAATATTAACCAATTTTTGAGTAAGAAAACCCAAAGACCCAAGGAAAATTTCAGGATTTTCCTGTATACTAACTAGGAGACCTAGAACTCAAACTCTGGTATGCTGGCTTTCCATAATTCCATTTTACTTAAAAATCACATAAAGTACTTATATTTGTAATTTACAGAAAACACTTGTTTCATCCATGTACCTTTGAGCTAGTCTGCTTGTGGTTTCTTGAAGAGAGATTGCCCAAACCTATCACAGAAAAGTTGAAAAGATATCAAGTTTGGAGTGATACACTTTCTCACTCTTTACCGGCCGGATTCCCTTGGACAAGTTACATTCCCTAAATACTAGCTTTCTCTTAAGAAAAATGAGAATGATAACAGGAATGCCTTGGAGTTATCTTGAGAATTTTCATGATTAATATATGGAAATTTAAAATACACATACCATAATAATCTCTCAATCATTTTCTGTTGTCTGAATTGTAATTACCTAGGGAGGGAGACAGTAATGGAATGATTCTGATCATAAACAACCACAATGTTTGCAGCTGACCTTTTCAATCCCCTCACACATAGCTTTTGTTCTCAATACCAAATTAGTACCAAAAACTGTTGACCTTTCTTTTTATGTAGTAGTCTATGGTCACTGTTGAAAACGAAGAAAGATAGTCTCTTAATCTCTCCACTTATATATAAAATTAATCTTTGGGGTTATATTTTTTCTTTTCATGGTCATTAGCATGGTGTGGAGGTCCTTCAAAATTTATGTGTTGAAAGTAAATCCGAAAGTGATAGTGTCTTATAAGAGGTGAGCCTTTAGGAAATTATATTGTGAAAGCAGAACTCTCATGAATAAGACTAGCAGCCTTACAAAAGGTTAGTGAAAACTAAGCCCCTTTTTTGTCTTTCCACCTTTTGCTATGTGAGGATGCAGCAGCAAGGAACTCACCAGACACTGGATGCTGGCGTCTTGATTTTAGATTTCCCGGCCTTTGGAACTGTAAGAAATAAATTTTTGTTATGTATAAATTTCCCATTCTCAGGCATTTTGTTACAGAAGCATGAATGATCTAAGACATTAATATATTTCAAAAAATAGAAATATAGACTTAGAGAGGACTTGTCACTAAATATGAGAACATTTCCTTGTCTTACCTCTGTCTTTAGAATGTACCTATTAATGCTCCCTTCATTCTTGATGGCTGCTGGTGGCCCTTGTAGCTAAATCCCAACCTTTGTAAGATGATTCTGTTTTTACTATTTCTAAACTCTCCTCATTCCAACACGAGGACATCAGCCAACTTCATTTTGTAAAACAATTTGGATCATTCAATCCTGTGCTGAAAGCTTACAATGACCAAGAAAAGCCCACTTCTCCAACATGACCTACCGCCCCTTACCATCTGGTGTCAGCTGTCTGGACCTCCCTGTTTTCTCCAGTGCATTTCATACTCTGTACGTCACAGAAAGATCAGACTCCCAGCTTTCCCTACATGGTATTCACGTGTCACTACTGCAGGCATTCCTGCCCCGGTTTATTTGTTGCATGTAAATAATGGTTCACACCATATCCACATTTTAAAGTATCACCCACCTTTATAGTTCAAACTAAAAAGAACTATAGTGATGAAGAACTCTGTGATGATTCTCATTTACTTATTCAGTCACTGGACAATTTCCTTATTCAAATACTTGCATATATAAAATAAATTATGCTTCCACCCACCACTCATCACAATTCTCCTCACTTCTTATAATTCACATCACACCTCAGAGATATTTCCACAAAGAACATAAAAAGCTTCCCAATCATTACTTTTTAACTTGCTTATAAAACTTAAAAGTTACTGTACTGGAAAATTAACTCCCATATAACCTCTTCTCAGCATCAATAATCAGCGACAATTTGTCAATTTTCAAGTGTATTCTTCTACTTTTAATTTTTTTCTTGTAGTATTTTAAAGAAATCACATACTCTGTATCACATACTCTGACACAAAAATATGTGCCAGAGTTTATTTTACTAATACTCCATTGATGGGTATGTGAAGTGCTCTATTGATGGGTATGGGTATGGGTATGTAAGTTGTTTTTAGAGTATAATTCTTCTTGACAAAGCAGAATTATTCAGAAAGTATTATCATCCTTCTTTTTCTTTTCATGATGTGTTCTTACCAATCATCTACAAAATTTGTTGTTTTCTATGTTGCATGGCATGTAGTTAATTTATCTACTGGGATCCACTGAAGAAAGGAAAGTTTGGTGTCATATGAACCTTCTTTAGTGCACTGGTAACCTTTCAAGGTTGAGATTCATTAAACACTCACTGATGAATGAGTTAACTTGAACCAATGTGGAGTTAATAATTGGACTATTTTTAGGATTTTTACACTCAGAATGTTTTAATCTGAATATGCTTTGTAATAATGAACTAAAGAGAAATTTATATTTCAATTCTGACTTTGCCATACTGTAGTAATTCCAACAAGGAAGCACTAAAAGATGAGTCATTGGACAAGAGTTCTCTGCTTTATAGAGCTGGTGAAACCAGTGAGAAATGATGCAAAAGATGTTTTGGTAAGAATTAGCATTAACAAGGATATCCTCAAATCACTGTTTTATCACAACTTTGTGGATACTGTATAAAGACAGTATCAGTGGTACAACAGAAAATGGACCCCCCTTTTAAGGCAGCTAAGCTCCACACAAAGCACACTCTGAGATACATTAAGAGGACACTAGATTAAAACTTTGGTTAGAAGACTTCTCATGGGCAAAATGCTTTCAAGTGCAAAGGCTCTTACTAGTAACATATTTTACCCAATTTTGCAGGCAGGGCTTTGAGTCATGGACAGAGGAACTCCCTAAAATATAGCCTAAATTTCAGAGTAGATAAATATTTAATATAAGGATTTTACAAACAATAATCAGTAACCTTTTTTAAAATTTTAGTTTAATGGTACATTTTCAATGTGCATATTGATAACATTCATCATTGGGGATTTGTACCTGTACATGATATATCTTGTTGCTTCTTTTTTTCCCGTTCCCCTCCCCTCACCTCTTCCTCCCTCCCTATTTACAAAAGATTTGTTTCCATTTTTTCCTTTCATTTCTTATTTCTCTTGTCCCTCTGTTCCTTTCCCCCTCCCTTGTTCCCTTTCCCATTTGGACATTTTCTTCACTTTCCCAATATAATACATTTTAGTAAATACATTTATTTACACTTCAGTTTCTCACACCAGAGAAACTATGTAGTATTTAAACATGTGTGTCCAATTTATTTCACTTAGGAGTATGGTCTCAAAATGCATCCATTTACCTAAGAATATCTCAAGCTTATCATTCTTTATGGCAGAGTAGTACTCCATTGTATAAAAATACCACATTTTCTTTATCCATTCTGCTGTTGATGGGCATTTGGGCCGTTTCCAAGATTCAGCTATTACAAACTGTGCCACTATAAACATGGGTGTGCATATATCCCTCAGGTATAATGATTTTAATTCTTTTGGGAAGATACCAAGAAGTGGAATAGCTGGGTCAAATGGAATAGCCAGATGTATGAAATAACATACATCTGGCTCTTACTTCTCTCTTCATCCCCACAGACTTTCTGTGTTGATGAAGCTGTTGTGGAATTAGCAGGAGTCCTATGTATCAATGATGTGTGGGATAGAATAGGAAGAACTATCCCAATAAATACCACACTAGCTAAAATACATTCTTCCTGGGAAACTTTTCTAGAACAAACTCAGTAAATGAAATCATTATGGGCTAAAGACAATTTTGACAGGAAGAGATTTATTTCAGCTCTTTAGGGTTTTTCCCTCATATAAATTGCTCTAATATTACATGTGCTTTTATATTCTCAAAATGAACATTTAATAAACAGATCCTTTGGCTCTACTGGCTGACATTTGCTAAATCCTCGTGAACTGGCATTTTAGTCTAACAAAGATATAGCAAATGCTTAAATATTTTAAGGTCACAGAGTAGAATTTGTGTATTCGGGTTAAATTTTGCTGTTGAAATCTTACATGTCATGAAAATATTTTCAAGCAATATTATAAAGTAATAAGTGTTTACTAATTCTGTGTTGTCATTTTTTTCTTTTACTTCTAGCACCTTTAGGTTGTAATCAAGGTGATATTTATGAACATTAGGAAAAGAAAAACAACAGACCTCTGATATAATTATTAGTATCTCCCAATGGCCCATATGGCCAGAAACAAAATGGCAGAATCTGTAAGGCATGGCCCAGGGCTGTTCCATGCTAAGCTTAGCACTGGTCGAGTCCGTGAGAGGTCGTAGGCCAAATAAATACAAAAGCTGATTAAAATCTCTTTTCTCTAAAAGTGGTTAGGATTAATTTTGTTAATATGCCAGTCTTAGAATGAATATCCCATAAAAGATTAAAAGGTCCACATACTCACCTGTAATCAAGATACTATAAGGTAAAATACAACGTTTTATTCTCCAATGAGATGAAAAAGTACGTAAAACAGTGAAGATATCTGAGTTTGACAAGCATGTAGAAAAATGAATATTTTCTGATATTGGTGGTAGAGTAAGTTGATATGATCCATTTGGAATAAAAATATATGTAAATTTGAAATGTGTTCCTTTTAAGCAAGTAGGTCAATTTCTGTAATTTTATTTTATTTAAATACATGCTAACACAGTAGCCATAATAATAACTAATACTGATGGGCTGCTCTGTATACACCAGCACTGATAGAAATGCTTTGGACACATGACTTCCTTTCACGGTCACCATAACTCTGTTGAATTACACATACCTTCAACACTTAGCTACCAACTTCCATCTGCAGCAAATCTACAAAAAATACAAAACATGTGTAGTTCCTTTTTATATTTTAGGTGTCAAAGATTGGATTAATCTTACTTGTAAGTACTTGGCATATTATTATCATTGGTTTTCACAAGGTGTAATTCTCATTTTGTTCATATGATTTCTACTTCCCTACTCCTAGCTGTCAAGACGCTCCTCAGCTCTACGGATTTGGGGTAGGAAATTCTAAGGCATGTATTTATGTACTTCCCAGTCATCCACTGTAACCTCTGGTTAAATAGTGCACTCTAAACTGTCTGTCTTTTATTCCTACATAATTTTTCCTTTTTCCTACAGGTATTCATTATACTATTTGTATTTCAACTTTTGTCTCACATCCTATTTCTGAAAGAACTCAAACTACGTTACAAGATCTCAGCTCTACGCAGAAGTTTTCTTTCCATCCTATGAAACTCAAGTTTATGTTTCTATACAATTGTGAGCATCAGCATACATTCGTGGAATGCAATTTTTGATTTGACTTCCACTTTTGTTTTCTTCTATTACCAGATTTCCTGTTTTCACTTTTAAGTTTGTATATATTTGACTTGTTTTGCACAATGAAACTAAAACAATGAGGCTTCATGTGATTTCTATTTGATTTACCAAAAATGAGAATATCAAGTGTGGAGAGGAATATGGGGTCACATGAACACACATACCCTACTGTGGAAGGTGAATATTGGAGCAGTGTTTCTCAGAACAGGCTGACAACACTTGGCCACAAGAAGTTGAGACCTAGTTTATAACTCCTAACAATTCTGCTTCTTTGTATGTATGCTCAGGGGGCTTACTAAAAGGCATGTGTAAAAAAGCACATCACAGTGTCATTTTTGCTAGCAGGACACTGCTGCCAATGAAGGCATCCACCACAGAAGCAGCAGGTACCAACATATATCATTGTCCACCTTGAAGTACAATGCCTCAGTGGAGGCAACAGACTTTACCTTACTCCAGAGAGTAACTGAGAGATGCTCGTAGGGTACTGATTCCTCTGCACAGCGAGGCAGATGAAAACATTCAACTGCGCTGGAGCACAGAGCAGGGATCGACGGAGCACTAAAAGAGTGATAGTTCAAACTTTGAACCACTCTGATTCATTTGACCCAACATTAAGTTTACTCCACTTTGTCACTGCTTCTTCAAGTTACAAGTTCTCGAAATAAGCTTCCAACAGATATAGCAGGAAAGTTACAATCCTACAGCCAAAACTGTTCTCTATTCAATTCTAGATTCCCCAACCCTTCACCAGCACTAGTGCTTTTGGGAGTTTCCAGGTTTAGGGGTAACTCGGATATTATTGCCTAAAGGCCAAGGACCCAAGTATCTCATTCTTGTCAGGTCAGAGTGGCATTTTTATGATTAGTACTATAAATGGAAGCACCATTGGAAATTTGAGTCACACGCATATGCCGCCTTCTCCCCATTATGGGCAGCATAACCTTATCTTGTCAAGATAAGTGGGATGATTACCTCTGCCAGCATAATGATATTTTCCTCTTACTCTTTTGAGTGATGAAGAATTTAAAATGATAGGCAGGAGGTATAACTTTAGGTTTAGTAGAACCGTTACTGGATCTGCTGGTAGAAACATTTCTCCTCTGGGAACTAGAACACCGAGCAGAGTCTGAAGATGTAAGGAGGGGACGAACAAGGCTACTCAAAATAAGCAAGGCCACTCCTCTGCCTACACTGTTTCCTAGATCTAGGCATTGGTAAAGAGAGCACCATATAACTCACGCTGGCTAAAAGCATGAACCACATCTTGAAGATTAGTGGCCCAGCCCACAGGGTATCATGGGTGTCCTCTCCAATCTAGCGCCTTTTCTGCTCCACAAAGAGGACATCTCAAATACCTGAAATCTCACGGCCTCTGGGCATGCAATGTATGTTAGAGCCAATGCATTCAACTGTCATCTATCCATTGCTGTACTTGCTCTCAGTAAATGAACTCTGTTAGTATAGGCTAACATCAGGTGGGATTTCAGGATGATAAATCTGATACTCTATGACTCATGAATAGAACATTCATAAAATTAATTTATTGGTTCATCAGGTGTTAAAATATCAAAAATCAATATAGTACACATTGTATTTTCTAAACCAGCACAATAAAACTTGAAATAAATAATAGTGAAAATATGTATCTCTAGTCTAAAAAGCATATACTTCTAAATAATTTATGTGGCAAAGAATTATTCTTAGTGGATATAAGATAATTAGAACCAAAAACAACAGAAATATTGCATATCAAAACCTGTAGAATGCTATGAAATAACACACAGAGAAACTTCCTAAAATGGATATTCTAGAAAAAAGAGAATATTCTAGGATACTCTAGGAAAAAAAGCTAAATTGTTAAGCAGATACACAAAAAAACAAAAGAATAAACTTAAAGATGGTAAAACGAATATAACACAGAAATTAAAATAACAATGGACAAGAAATAAAGGAATAATAGAGTCATTATAATCAAACATCCCAGTAGAACACATGTCTTCAGCATGCATGAGGCTCTGCCTTCAATCCCCAGCACCCTCCCCAAAATTGTGAAATATTTATGTGGTAAAAACAAATACTGTGCTGTGGTTTAAAAATGAAGAAAATCTATCTGTACAGTTAGGGGAAAGGCCAGTTAGAGCACTGTATGCAGCAGTCTCTCAAAACTGGTTCCAGTGATATTTGGGACTGGATATTCTTGTTGGCGGGGAAGCTGGTCTGTGCCTTGTAGGGTAACTAGCAGCTCTCCAGTCTCGACCCACTAAATGCTGGTAAAATCATCTAGCATTACAGTTGTGATGACCAAAATCCTCTCTAGATAGTGCCAAAATCTCTTGTGGACAAAATCATCTTTGGCTAAAAACCACATGTGAAATATGATCTCATTTATGTAAAGGCAAAATGTATTTTTGTTTCCCACATGTGCATGTTTATTACTAACTACAAAGAATTCAGTTATATACATATCTGCAAAAGGGAACACAGCTGTGGTTAATAAGGAGTACTGAAGAAAGTGATAAAATTCTCATATCTGGTTTGTTTTATTCATCTGAACATGTGTTGTTTTTATAATATGGATTTATAAATGCTTAAATGTAAGAAGAGTCCAATTCTTATCAATTTCAGGAAATATAATGAATAGATTACCATTATCCTCAATTGTGTCACTAGTATTTTAATCACTAGACATTTGCAAGACCCATAAAGTATACTGGATTAAAGAAAGAAGATCAGAAAAACAACTTTTTAAAATTCTCAAAATTCAGTTGCCTGGGAAATACTGTAAAACTCTTTTAAAGTATCAGAGATGCTGGCCTTTGAGTTTTACTCCTAACCTCAGACCTGATGAACAGATTGTTGATGGGCAAATGCAGAGGCTTGCTGGACTGAAAGGGAATCCAGGATGCCTTGTTGTATTGCTCCACTACTCAAACTCTCTGTGTGACCATGAAGCTGAGTTTGCCCCTGGTGTCTCACTTGGGCCTCCTGAGAATCAGTCTCCAGGACTTTACCAGAAGGAGGTAAGAGGTACACAGTTATACGATGCATGAGAACAGACACAGTACCTGGTCCAGCACTGCACACTCAAGAAACAGTGGCTGAAAGAATGGGTAAATGTAGTGAGTACAATGAACTAGTGCCAAAAAATTTGAGTAGTTTAAAAGTTAGAAAAGAGACACAAATTTGCATGCATCTAACCAAACCATAACAAGAGAAGGGCTATATTACTATTTGGAACCATTTAAATACACTTCATTAATTAAGCCTGGACAATAACATTCTGTTTTATATCCTATAATGTGAAACTGTATCTTGGGTAAATTTAGTTTTTCTCAGTTATATTTTCCTCACTTATTATTATTTGTCATTTCTTTTTGTCTCCTGATATTACAGACAAGTCTTAGGACAACTTCAAGTAGAATTACACACAGAAAACCCAGACCTATATGTCTATTTAAAACATTTGTAGTCAAAGAAGAGTGGAGGCCAGTAAGCTCTTTTGTCATGACTGCGTGTCGTTACCACTGGAGAGCTCGCCCTCTGGCCCTTTACAGCAGGTGGTTTTGGCAGGCTTCAATCTGGCCCTCTTTCTCTATAATTGTGTACAAACATCACTTGTCCTTGACATTACTTGTCCTTGATATCCCTCTCATCTTCATCTTTTCTTTCTTCTATTATTACCAATTCCTGCCATATAAAATGTGTGGACGAATTTGACATTGAATGTAAGAGCAAAATGCTTGGCACAGTGTCTAGAGCACAGCAGTCACTCACTAAGTAGTTTTGTTTAGGTTTTTATTATTACCTAGAATAATACTACATTCTGTGACTTAAAGCAGAGAAGGGCATTTAAATGAATAAAAGAAATTATAAATCTGATTTCTTATTAGAATTTCTGACTCTTTTCAAGAAATATTTTTTATTTATTATAAATTCAGCTTCAAGATTTAGACACAGGAAAATCCTTTGGTGATCAGATATCACCTATGTAGGCATCAGTGCAGTTTTCAATTGTATAATCTGTGGAATGGGACCAATCTGAAGTTTCTGTAATTGGGTTTGAACTTGGTTGATTATAGGGGTGAGTGAGGCCATTAAAACTTTCTTTTAACACGTAGCTGATACAGGTTTCCAGGTACCTGCAGCACTGGGGCAGAGGAACCATGCTCTAGAAACAGAAATTTTAAAACTTAATTGTAGTATATACTGAATTTTGTGACTCGATTGAAAAATTTGGAAGTTTCTGATTCTATACACCTGAGTGCTTCCTGGAGCAACCAAAACTGCCCTTTAAGGGCCCCGACTTTCCAACGAACCTCAAGACAACTAAGACAAATTTTCTATTTAGTATTTATCTTCATCTCTTCCTACCTTTTTTTTTTTTTTTTTTGGTGGTACTGGGGATTGAACCCAGTGCCTCTGTATTGTGCTGCATCCCTGGCCTTTTGTATTTTTTTATTTTGACACAGATTCTGCTAAGTTGCCCAGGCAAGCCCTGAAGCTGCAAGCTTGGAAATTGTAATCCTCCTCCTGAGTAGCCAAAAACTCCTGTTTTAAAGATTTAACCTCTTAAGCCATTTTTTTGATGGCCCCATCCTCATTTGTATTTTAAAACTGACTTTATTTAGGATTATTCCTCAATAGTTACTGGTTTGAGTTTTTTAATGGACTCCAAGTAAATCTATGACTGAAAACAACTTTTCCTCCAATGCTAGCCAGAGAGAAACATGGATCTTTCTGCAACATAATGAGTCCTGTAGAGACATTCATTTTTATTATCTCAAAATTGGTCTGTCCTCTTCAGCACCCTCATGACAGTTCTTTAACCACATAGCTGGCAAGATCTAGAGGAAGACGTTTCTCAGGCAGACAGATCTAATGGCTGTGCTGTTCAACCAATATGCCGGGAGGACAAGGTATGAAGGAATATTTTTATTTTGCTTGCTTATTTTTATTTTATTGGTTGTTCAAAAATATATTAATTTTCTAAAGAGAAAAAATATATTTTGAAAATATTTAAAAGACAAACCACTTCTTTCCTTCAGAATTTATCATAAAATAATGTACAATCTCGCTGGGGATTTAGCTCAGTGGTTAGAGTGTTTGCCTCACAAGCACAAGGCCCCAAGTTTGATTCCCAGCACACACAAAAAAAGTACAATCTCATATTTTAAGTGTCTGCACTGTTTTTAGCTCCAAATTGGTTGTTCCAAATTAATACAAGATGGAATTTATTTCTTCTGCTATTTGTCCCACATAGTCCAATTATTCTGACTTCTGTTTTTCATGATAAGATGTTGATAGGCACCAACTACATACTGATATTTTGACATGAACTGCAATACAACAAAAATCTGATAAATCTTAGCATAGAAAACTAAAATCTTCTACCACTAATCATTACAAAGAAAGAGAGAAAGAAAGGGTAGACTAGTTCTCTGGCTGCTAGAATTTTTCATTATCCAATAATTACTTTGATAGTGTAAATACAGATCTATTTCTATGCTTTAAGGATAAGAAATGGCACATGCTAATATAAATACTGAGAAATGAATCATTAGTATTAATATTTGAAAGTACCAATTAATACTGTAATTTAGACAAAAAGAATATGATAAAGTCTTCTCTGTACAATAAAAAATATTTATGGTGTTTTTCTTTTAAAAGACATTTCTATATCTTGCTGTGACAATTATCCAAGGCTATATTTAAGTACCAGAAAATTAAAAACTCCTACCATGGTAATTTATGCTTTTCTTGATTTTTAACCTCCTATTTATTAGTAACTCTATCATTTAAAAAAAAAAAGAAAATTATTATATACTTTTAGGCTCTCACAGGAGGGGACATTCTAATACAAGCTAAAATATTCATACCAAATACACTTTACATGATCACAAAACTACCCAATATAAAGGGTCATGAGTGCTCAAGAGAGGACTTGCCTCTACTTGAAGGCATCTCTTCCTGTCTCAAAAAACTTAAAATCTTAGCAAAATTCACCAGTTATGTGACAGAACATAGACGTCCCCTTTAAATGTTGAGCCTTTAAATTTATTGTTATCAAAGCATTCATTGCAGTGCCATTTATACAGGAATTCATTAAAAAATACATTTTGATGCTGACAGTTACATTATTTTTAGCTTTGTGTAACAGATGCAGACTATAATTAAGGCAACAAAAATTTCTGAAGGACATTAGTTTTTTTATAATACAGTATTTTACCTTAGTCACACAAACAATTAGTGTCCAGAGGCCACACCCAGGGCCATGCTGTATGGCTGGGATTTGGGTTAGTACTACTTCTAGGAATACTCCTCATAGTACATGAGGCTGCAATATCCAGGAATCACCTTCTAAAGTTTTCCAGTCCCATAGCAGAGACTCTCCCTGGATACTTCTTGCTTTACCTCATTTCCCAAATGATTAATTTCGCACTATTCTAAGAGCTACCACTGCTATGTGCTCTTCAGATCTATTTTTGATCACTTTTTTGGGGGGGTGGTGCTGGGGATCGAACTCAGGGCCTTGTGCTTGCCAGGCAAGCACTCTAAACACTGAGCTAAATCCTTAGCCCTTTTGATCACTTTTTTAACGTATTAACTGGTGTGTTCTAAATCCCTGCACCAGGAATTACACCATCTTTTATATTCCTGACAATCTCCCACGAAAAATGTAAAATCGACCATTGATTCATAGGTCAAAATCATTGGAAATAGAGTAAAACTGACGCAACAACAAAACAAGGCTGTAAAGCACAGTTTTCAGTGAGCGATATGGGTCGGGGAATTGGAATTCTGTTCATGAGAAATTTTTAAATCATAAGCAATAACCATAATCAGATGAAGGATAAAAAAGGAGAAAGAAAGAAAATATGAAGAAGAAATTGAGACTAAAGAAGCAACAGAACTGTTTTGGGGACATCTTCAAAGGGGCACAATGAATAGTGTCCATATTCAAGGTAAAAGGGCCTGTACCAGAGGGGTACCAGGCGGTCAGGCTCAGGGTGTCCGCGATCTCCTAATCTGATACACAGTGAGTCCACAGGTCAGGGAAGGGGTCTTAAAATTCTTTCCCAATTCTAATATTTTTGTGGAAAAGGTAAATGATTAAACATCAAAACAAATCAGAACTTTTAAGATAAAAATTGCCTTTTCAATAAAGTAATACAAGGAAATCCACTGCACCCTTTTATACATCCACACTATTTAAAACAGTATTATGTGAAAGGCATATTCATGTCTAACACACTGGGAACATTTTCTATACCCTTTTCATTGATATTCTGTGGTCACTGGAATTAGGAAATACTTTTATTTCTTTTAATCTGCTGTTCTTGGAACTCAGACATCAAATTCTTGTTTTTGAGGTTCACTGGAATGAGAACTGTAAGGAAGTTCTTGATGGGTAACAGAAAGAATCCTGATTTTTTTTTTTCCTAGATCAAGACCTCAAATTCTATTAACTAGTGATGACTCTTTCTAGGACTAGTCATATGGTTAAAACAAGATACCTCAATTAAGGCTTTTAATCCTTTTAATCGCTATGTGCCACAGGTACTCGAAACTACAAAAGCTTTTCTTTACAAGTAATTTTCTCTACAAAAAAAAAACTGTTAGAACTAATAAATTCAGTATAGTTACAGGATAAAATATTAACACACAAAAATCAATTGTACTTCTATACACTATCAACAAGCTATCTGAAAAAGAAATTAAGGAAACAATCTAATATATGATGGCAACAAAGGGAATACAGTATTTAGGAAGAAACTTATATACTGTATAATGGAAAATCTACAAAACATTGTTGAAAGAAATTAAAGACACAGATAAATGGAAAAGCATCACATGCTCATGGAGTGAAAGACTTAATATTGTTAAAATTTCCATACTGCTCAAAATGAACTATAGAGTCATCGTTATCTCTGTTAAAATCCCAATAGCACTTTTTTTACAGAAATAGATAAAAACAATCCTAAAATTCACTCTCATGTTTTGTGAACATTTGCTTCATACTCAAGCAAGCATTCTCAATGCAATTAGATGGCTTTGTTCCTACTCTGTTCTACCAATTTTCTACTGTCCTTCACTTCATCTGACTGCTTATGGATCTTCAATAGGTTTGCCAGTGTGAAGTAATACAGCAATTACAAAAAGAAAATATGATCAACCTTCCCTCACGAATATCGTATTTGCCACTACGAGACTGTATTCATGACGAAAAAAGTCTGAGAGGCAGGCAAATATAGTCTTTATTGATAGTTCCAGACACATATAAAGGCCTTATTTTTGGGTGGTTCAGCTGGTATTAAGTGTTTCTAGAGTGCATTCCTCTGGTCACTTTTTATAGAGCCTTCCTGGGCATTTCTTACATGACACCTGGTGTGGAATTTTAGGCAGATAGTAGTGCAGGGAGACTCTTCCTCCTAATCACATCTGTTCCTCTTCAAATTTCAGATCCCTGTGAGTTCCAACTTAGGTCAGTTTTTGACTCTGAATTCTTGATGTCCTTCTCCTGATTTGAAAATTCTCCATACTTCACTGTGCTCCTGAGCCTATATCCTGGAATATTTCTGTTATTTGACTATTTTAGTCCTAGTTTATAAAGAGAAATGTAGTTTATGATACATACTTACCTCTTAGGAGTACATAAAATAGAGAGATTATATAATCTTAGAATCATAGAACTGAAAGAAATCTCAGTGAATATCAGGTTCAAATAATTCTGATTTTTCACCTAGTAATTACAACAGGCAAATGGCAAAGATGAGGTGCACATACTTGACATCTGATTCCAAATCTAATGTCATTCCCACTTTGTCACAGTGAACTGAACCATGTACCAGGACATAGTAAATGGATAAGAACTCTAAGGCTAAAGAGGCTCTCATATTCCATCAAGTGTTCATGATACCAGTTATCCATGGTTCTACACTTCCCGTATGTAATATGTGAAGTATTTTACAAAGTTCAAAGTTCATGTGCATTGAAAAGAAATTTCCAACAATCACCTTCCTTCATATAAGAGTGGTCTCGTAAGGAACATAGTTTATTTCTCTCCAACCTCGATCAGCAATTGACTTGTCTCTGTCATTTCGAAAATATTTTTAAGTGTCCTGCTGCACTTATCATATGAATGTCCCAGGATACAAGGACTTAATATGTATTTATTATTTCTGAATTCAGGTGCATAGAAGCAGAGTTAATGTAATTAAAAAATGGCAAAATCAGTGCAGCTTGAGTATAAATACCAATAATTCAGGAGCTTCTTGCCTTTTGATCTGGTATTTGGTTTGATCTGTCTAACTTTTAACTCTAAGCATGTCATTTACAAATGGGTAGCTCAAGCCAAGAGATCAGACTGCCTTGGAAAAGAAGTTTGGAGCTGCTTTATTTTTATGCTTAGAAAACACTGTTGTTCACATTAATGGTGGATTAATCCCTCTCACTCTGTTCTGCTGTATACAGGATTTTATTCCTTATCCTGTTAAGATGCTGCTATTATAAACTATTCCTTTTTTGTTCTGACAGCTTGAAAGCTATTGTACCCATTTAAAGAGGTATGTCTTTCCAAGTTGAATTCCAGAGAGATTATGAAGATATTGTTGCACAATATAAATCAGACAGCCATAAATGCAAAGCGTTTCATGACAGCCTCTGGACAGCATGGTCTCTGTCTTTGGGAAATGTTACCACTTAGCTTGCAGGAAGGTTTATAAGATGGAATAGTGGTGCTTCTCAAAAGCACAGATTGTATTGTTGGGCAGTGTCGCTGTTATTATGCCCCGGAATACTAGCAGACCTCACAAGTCCTGCAGATTACAACAAATTACGAAATTCATCTTTATATACAGGTAAATAAAGAGGAACATAAAAGCTAACAGCAACTGCCCTCCACTTAGGCTTAAAGGTGATGGTGATATCCATGTGAACTGAGGAAAACAAAGTTTCCCAGATACTGGAGAAAGGCTAATAAGTTGAGTTCAGGTTCTGTGCTAAAAGTAATTTACATTCATCATTTTATTTAATACTGAAGCCAAATTGAGATGGTTAAATATCTCATTTCATTTTTAAAATATTTTAAAACATTCTTTTATTTATTTCATTTGTTTTTATTTTAAATTTTGTATTTATTAGTACATATTTGCAGTACATGATCATTATTACATGGGGAACTGGTACATGTACATAATACACCTTAATTCTACTAAGTCTCAAAAGGCTTACATAACTAATCAATGAGCATAAATTGGTAAGGAACAGATTTTAAACTCAAGGTCAGCGTCTTTTGTTTTTTTTTTTACTGTGATATAAATTGTGTCAGGTGAACCTTTAAAGGTGCTACTGGTGAAGGAAGGGGTATATGCTAAATAATGGGCACTACAGAAGAAAGCACACTCACAAGGCCAGAGTCAACAAGCCAGAGAATTCTGAGTCCTCTAGCCTCCTCACATCCCTGTGGAGACTCATGCCAGGTCAGGAAGTCTGCATCCCACACTGTGGACTTCATTCCAATAAAGAGACCTGTAAGTGTTTCTTTTTATATGTACAGTAAAAGAAAATAACGCCATTAAGATGAGACACATAGACTGGCCCCAGGCAGAGTGGATTTTTAATGTCAAATATTTACAAGTGTTTTCCAGGATTACCAACTGCCTGATACCAACAACCTCGAGCTAGGCATGTTGGAGCCCATGCTTAGTTGGCAGAGCCCTGCTTGGTGAGGAAATCTTCAATTCCATGGTAAGCTGAGAAAGAAGACAGTCCCTCTTGCTAGGAAAAGGAGACCTAGCTAATGTGTGGTCCAGGCTGCCCAGAGTAAGCTCCAGGCTATTTTCTTATGATCCTGGTTTGAAAATACCAGACATGCTACCTAATATATGGGCAACTGGCTAATGTCCTCTTCTGTCCAAGGTTCAAATTCTGGAACACCAAGATACAAGACCATTACGTTTTCTTGAAAGTTGCTCCTCAGTCATTAACATAGTGCTAATGACGAAAACTCATCAAATCAGAGTGCAATATGGTTTCCCACACAAATTTTACTTTCTTTTAGGAGGTAAAATTGTTAGGAGGAAGAAAGAAAAAAGAAAGGGAGAAAAAAAAGAAGGAAAAGAAAAGAAGGAAAGTTATCTTTAGTTTCTTTCTACCCTTTCTCCCTGAGAAGCTTTACACATCTTGCCTGGGGCTTCTGCACCGAATGGTAAAGCCAAGAGGAGCACCAGGCTGGACTTCTCTAATTTTCCATCGCAATGCTCCTCATCCTGCCAGGAATGTGCCTGGAGTGTTAAACTTACAAGTACTCACTTAGCAAGGAATTTTAACAGAAGTGCAAACACATCTGTAGCAGGTCTGATCTGCATTTTTTGTTGACAGGCTATGGATTGAGGAATTAAGGGATTTAGCATGATATGCACTTTGCCTGTTTATGTCTCTTCTGGTGTAATTTGTAATTTGTTTGCAGTAAACATGTCTCAAGCACCTACAAACAGGGCAGTATGCTGAGTACACCAGGAAGAAAACAGGTGAATAAGACAATCCCTATCATCCAACAATCTTATCTGGATATGCCCATCACATTTTATACTTTGGGCAGCACTGATTGAAAGAGTTATCAGCTTAACTGCAAGCAATTATCTTTGTAAGCTTCTCAGAATAGCAGCCTGATGATGTATTGGCTTTTTCCCCCCAGTGTAGTGATGGTTTTACCAATAAAAACAATCAAGAAAGCAAATTAACATGTTTACTTTAGTGAAGGTATAAATACTGTATTTTCTGCAGCAGGAGCCATCAGTGATTTACTAGTAGATCCAGGTAGATGACTTAATTTTGTTGCTTCTTCAGTATACATGATATGAATTCTCTTTTCAGAAAGACTGTGCCCTGGTTAAACAAGTACTTCCCTTTGGAAAGGTTTTTCTGTGTCATATCTGTTCTGACTTTTCGAATGAAGTGCTTTCTCCTTAAAATAATGAAAAAGAGCAAATATTATTTGTCATCTATTTAATACTTATGCCATAGCTGTCCCTAACTCTCAAATGCACATTTTAGGGTCACTCTTTTAATCACATCTTAAGTATGACATTGATTTCCAACTACTCATGAAACAGGAAATTTCAGAGCTATTTTAGGTTTTCAACATCTCAAAAGCAGTAAATTATTCTTTCCTAACACAAATTTAGGATTGCATATAACACAAAAAGAAAAATGAATGTTGAAAGGGAAAGCTGTAAATCTAGAAACAAATGGGCTAAGAAATAGAGACCAATGCATGGAGACACAAATCAGAAATACAGACATTTAGTAAGACAGGAAAAAAAATCTTGGTAATCTCCAGTGCTTAAAAAACCTTCAGGTGAACTGGGCAGCCTAATTGAGTATCACAGCAGGATGCGGCACGGCTATCAGAAAGGTCAGTGTAATTTGGGGTTGGTTCTGCAGAGTCATCACTTCCAGGAGAGATAATGTCCCTGTCTATTGGCTGGGCTTCACCCAGGAAATATTTAAGTGGCAGTCAAGGTGAATTTGAGAATAGATACTCATAGTCTTGAGATTCAAGTGCAGACACTTGGAGATGTACAAGATGACTCCGCCCTCCACTTTCAGAGCTATGAAACAGCACTGCTGCTCTCCTCAGTCAAGGCGCATCAGGCTTTCTGAGAGAGTTTATTCCTACACAGTGACCCGTATTCAACTTGTCAGATATGTGTGTGCAGATGAGAAATTTCGGGTCACTATTACTGTGAGTTAACTTTGTGATAAACAAAAAGAGTTCCTCTGAGAGGCCTGAAAATCAATTTAGAGTAGAAAATGTTGAATATTTCAGTTTATGGTTAGAAACGGGCTGCTTTTTAAGGGTTGTAGCAGTCAGGAATACTCCTCAGATCAGATCCTTAGCTCCTTTAAAATCCTGCTAAATGAAGCTACAGGCATTATAGTTTCCCTTTGGGTTTTCATTTTATTTCTTTTTTGCAGGGGTTTCATTTCAGAATAAATTTGAACTACAAAAGATTGCAAAGATAATGCAAAGGGCCCCCATGTATACTACACCTAATATCTTTTATTAACATCTTGCAATAGTACAGAGAAGATGTTACAATTAATGAACCATTATTGATCCATTATTATTAACTGAAGTCTAAACTTGTTTCATAGTCTCTTGCTGTTATCTACTGTCTTCCTTCCTGTTCCAAGGTTTCATCCAGAGCCTCACAAACGCGTCTCCATAGGCTTCTCTTGGTTATGACAGTTTCTCTGATGTTTCTGTTTTTGCTTTTGAGGACTTGATTTTGTGCAGAGTAATGGTGAGCCAACTTAAATAATCTCCAATGATCAAAGCTTGAGCAATTTAGGAAACAAAATATTTGATTATATCCCAAGATATAAAATAAAATTCATGAGTCCACATTGATATAAATGAACGAATGACTAAAAGAACAAGTAAATGGAAGAAAAAATAAAAAAGAATAGATAAATCTCCTGTGCAAAAACAATTCCAACTAATTTATGTTGATAACCAATAGTAAGATGGGGTAGGAATATTACTGTATAGTTAAAAAACCTTGACAAACTGTTTAGCCATGTGCTCAAGGTTAACATGACCAGTGATAAATCATGTCAATAGTCTGTGCAGCTGATGCAATGTAATGAAAATGGTATGTTCTCTGTGGTCTTCTTCCTCAAACCTATTACTTAGACTAATAAAAAAGCATCAGAAAATTCCCAATTGAGGGGCAACTACATGCACTCTTCCAGGTGTTATGAAAACGAAAAGAGAGAAGCATAGGGTTAGCATATCTTTCATTTTCAAAGGACTAGTTGTAATAATTTCCCATGTTTTCAAAGCAATCTTATTTCTTATCATCACTTAGACATTCTGGGAAAAAAAGTGACTCTAAAATCCAAGAAGGTAATGTTTCACTTCACTTTGATGACTGAAGGTGGAGAATGCATATGTCATGTCATTCAAAGAACTAAACACGATATTGGGATCCCTTTCTGTTGCTCATGTGCCTGGTTTAGATGGGTTTGGCAGTTCCTAGTCCTTGCTCTGACCATGCTGTCCAGTTTGAACTAAAGGGACAGGAGAGATAATCAGTAGCAAGCAAATGAAATCACTCTTCCGAATGAAATTTAACATTGTAGAATGTTTGCTAAGTCTAGAGTCCTGTGGCTGAGGGTATGATGCAACATTAGTCTTAGTCATATGGCCATATTTGAGTATGGAAATATCCCAACAAAATCCTGAAAGGCACTCTTACTCGATATTTGGTCAATGTGAACTTGATACACTATGTTCTCTCCAAAGCTTGAGAGGTTTGGTATAGATACCTTACTCTCCTGCATGATCACGATGTTTGCAAGAGCCTAATTTGTATGATTAATTTGAAATGTTACTTGTGAAAAGTGGGTAAGGCCTGCCATTATTCTTTCCATACAGCCCATTCATCACCACCACCCCACCCACAGATTTCAAGTACTACCACCAAATAGTTATTTTGAATTCATAAGTCATGTATAATGCTGGTGGAATTTTATTATCTAAACATAGTAAATCACAAGTTCAATAATGAAAAGTAAACTAAAATAATTTTTCATAATCATATTTAGATTCCCTAACATGCATATGTGTACATTTAAAAATTTAAAATATATTCTGTACATTTTGTATCTTTATATATACATTATTTCTTCCCTCTCTGAATAGATTTTGCATTAATCATTTAGGTATATTAATGATAAAAAATTCTGAGCATTTTTCATGTATCTTTTAGATTTTCTTTCTTCTTGCAATATTCAACTTGGATGCTTGAGGACATTAATTTATTTAGATATTTTTGGGAATTTTACACTGCCATCTAATGATATGGAATCTCAAATAGGTGGAGGTTTTGAGGAAATGGGGCAATTGGCCTAAGCCATTTAGATAGTCTGACCACAGACACACTGACAATTCTTTTCAATAGTTTAGAGAAATGCTCATTTTTATCACTCTTTTAATCTCGAGGTCCTCACCCTTCATAATTCGCACTCCAAACTGCAGGTAAATGTAGGCTGATCTTTGAAAAAAAAGTAAAATGAGGCTCACTCCTGTATTTCGTGCATTATGACAGTGGCTAATGTCTATTGTATGCTCACCATGTACCAGCTGCTGTTTCAAGCGCTCTCTGCATATTAATTTAATCCTGGCACCACCTTTAGGAGGTAGTTATTACTTTGTGTCATTTTGCACAGTCAGGTAATTAGTGAAGGATCAATTTGTGATATTTAAACCAATTCAAGTTGATTCCAGAGTCTATGTGCCTACCTAGGAAATTATACTGTTTTCACTTATTCTTCACTCTGCAGCATACAGATACGTATGCATGGGGACACACACACACACACACACACACACACACACAGACACACATCCCCATACCCTCAACATGCTCACATGTATTGGCCCCTGAGTGCCTAGAGAGATACCTTTCTATGGAACCTTATCTTGGGTTTTGCTTTAACATAGAGTTACTTTGCTGACTCTGGACATTATGGTCTTGTAGACTTCAACAGATTGCCTTGGTTTGGGTTCTTGGTTCTTTAACTGAAGTCAAAGTATGATTTATATCTTACTATAGTTTGCATTAGCAATTTGAGCTCTACTCTTAAAACAAAAGCGAAGTTGACTCGAGGATCTAATATTAAAAGAATTATTTATATAAGGATGGCAAATTTTTCCTTTTTCTTAAACATATATAAATTTGAAGGAAATAAAGTTAATTCCAAGACAATGTGAAATGACTGCTAAATTGCTGTTTTTTTTTTAAAAAAGAATCAGATTAGCTGAATTATTAATGTTTCAACAAAATGTGGCAGTTAAATTTTATATGTCATCCAAACTCTTGGCCACTGTAACAATCAGTCATCCCTAGCTTCTCTACTGGGTGATATCACACAATTCATGGAACAATATGAGGAGGACGAGGTCTGTTTGGGGGCACTGAGGAGCAAAGGAGATGATAACAATGTTTCTCTATGTTTTGTGGTAATGAAATTATGTGTGTATATGTATATGTAATATGTGGGAGTTCAGAGTGAAGCACAGAACCATGCAGAATAGAATGCTGTCCTTGACCCAAATAAATATGTTAGGAAAATAATAATTTTACAAATAAAATAATTAGGTGCAAGAAGAAAATACTCTCTCGCATACAGAACACAGAAACTGCTCTCAGGATTAAAGAAACAAAAGATCTCCCTACAGTTTTGGGCTAGGGTTCAAAAGGTTATTATTGTATTTTATTATTTGTTTACAAATCTATTCCAGTTGTCTTGGGCCACGAATGCTGCTATAACAAAGTATCATGGACTGTGTGACTTATAAACCACAGAAATAGATTTCTCATGCTTCTGGTGGCTGAAGAGTCCAAGATCAGGGTGCTAGCACGGTCAGGTTCTAGTAAAGGCCCTTTTCCAGCTTGCAGACTACCAACTTTTCACTATATCCCTACATGGTAGGAAGGGTGAAAGAGATCTGGGCCTGTTTGATAAGAATATTAATCCCATTCATGAGAGCTGTAACATCATAATCTAATCAATTCCTAAATGGTCCCTAAAAGATCACTCAGGTTAAGATTTCAACATACAAACGAGTAGGGGCAGTAGAACGTTCAGATCACAACACCAGTGCTCTTCTCTCCTCACATTTAGAAACATCTAAGTAGCAAAGGATATAGTGGAAGAGAAAATGCTCATGTTTCCCCCAAATAAGGGAATGATGCTTTGTCTGAAGGAGCTAACCTCTTGATGGGTCAAATATTGATTCTGCAGCATCTATTAACTATACAAGTGCTGCAGCTTGGAAGCCTAAGTAAGAAAAACTTTAAGAATAAACACTCTGTGATAAGAGCAGGGCTGTCCCTGGCAATGCTTGCTTGAGTGGAAATATTCTTTTGAATCATTTCTTCAGGTTGTTCTACATCTGTGTTCAGCCCCAGATCCCCAAGCATGATCTTTCTGCTTTTTTTCACGTCACTGACATTTTGGAACCTCATATATGTAGAGATATGAAAATTGTAAGTGGGCTATGTAAACATGAATCTGTAGAAAGTCAGATTTAACATTCTGGAATTCTTCCATTTCTTCAGCATTTTGTTTGCCCATCCATTCAGTGCACTTTCATTAAACCAAGCTACATCGGGATGGAGAAGACATCATCTACCTACTGGAGATATAAAGGCAAACAGGAAGCATTCAACTACCATCTGCTGGAGTACAGCTTCCTGAGGTCAGGCTTTCAGACAATGTAGTTCTGATCATCACTCAAAGCCACATGCTTCCAGCCTTTTGGACAGCTGCTTGACTTTTATCACATACGGGAAACACGACTGAGCTCTAATTCATGGGTTCACAACTCCCAGCTGCCCCGCCAGGAGGGCAGTCTTCTTGCAGTGTCTCTCAAGAGCCTCTAATCCCTACCTACAGCCCGAAGTCACTTCAGGAGCCCTGCTAGCTTTTTGAAGCTCTTAATGGGGTCACTGCTCTTGCCAAAAATCATTCATACTCAGAACCCTGCAAGGTTCACTTTGTAAATGAGTCATATGCCTATATTGAAAGATGAGGTATGTGTCTGTAAATTCTGAGAATGTTCCTTACAGCATATAAGATACTGAGGTAAATGATACATTTACTGATTCTACCATACTTTAAATAAACATCTGAGTATTTTACAAAGATCATTTATCTCCCAAGAGTTACAACATATCTTTCTCACTGTAAAGAGGTTTCGTTGAGCCCAGTGAGCAGAAATAAACGTGGAAAAGTTTGATGTAGTCTTCCTGATACAAAATGGAAACTATAAATTAAAGACAATATAGACCTTGAATATTTGGAGTATATACAATACTTGTTTAATTAATGACGGGTGTTATTTTCACCCCTAGTTATTTACAATGGTTGCAATTCTGCAAAACATACTGATTACTCTATATATAGTATTTTGAAAGACTTCTGATATATAAGAAAAATCATTTTATCCATTGAAGAATTCGTATTTATCCATCACTTTCACACTATCCTTCATTTGTGGTTTTCAGTAGGTCTTAATACATTTATGCTTTTAGAATTGGACACTTTTTTATTTTTTTACTAGAGAGCAGAACAGGGTATCTCTTCTATGTCATCTAAACAGAGAACTAACATCTGTTTTGCTTGCAAAGTAACAATACTCTTTCTACATTATTAGTACATTTTGGATTGATTTAGCTGCACCTGATTACCACTTTAGTAAGATATTATGAACATAAAATTTAGAGACAAAAAGGTCAATGAAAAGTGTTAGTCCTGATTCTGATGACGCCTGTGTTTAAAGCCATATGGAAATTTAGACAACTGCATTTGATTCTTTAAACTCAATTTTATCTTCTCAGAACTAAAAATAGTAACAAATACCTCACCTAACTTTAAGGAAATGGTCAAATAATATAATTCAGATTGTGGTAATTGTCAATTTAGGTGGGAACACCCAGCTGATTTGAGTCAGCATGGTTGTTGGACCAGTATAAAAACAGAAAACAGGAGGGAAGGATTTCAGCTGATCTTCTTTGGAAGCGCTTTGTTGAGGGTCATTTTCCTCACCATCACCAAGGATGGCTGCTGCTCTGAGGAGCTCTGGTCTTAGTCTTCCCCTTGAGCATTGTCTTTTGGCTTCTGGCGTGGATTCTTTAGGTTCCAGCACCAACCCTTTGTCCTTCCAGTGCAGACCCCTCGATCTTCCTTCGCAGATATTCTGGCCTTCTGAGGTGGACTACTACAGGACATTGCCGTGGGCTCCAGGCCTTTGTCTGGATTCTCCAGATCTCTAGCATCTCTAGTGCATGGAGAGATCTCTTGTACTCTTCTCCATTGGACTCTGTGGGCGAATATTGTAAGCTAATCTTGTAAATTTCTGTGTCCTGCATTCAGTCTGATTCAGAGCACATGCGGTCTTTTGAGAAGCTTCGCCCCTGCCTTGCAAGCTCTTGTAAGCACTGACTGATACACAGGTAAATATTTTAAAGTAAATAAAGGAAATAATTTGCTCCTTTTGAACTTATTCTACCAAATGTGGATGCAAGGGAGAATTATGTAAGATAGCAAAATGTTTTGAAAATGTAAAATTGAGTCAACATAGGTGTTATAGTTTGTGTCTCTATGTCCCCCCCAAAGCCTTATGTGGTAAGAGGTCGCTGGATCTAGAGTGTGTGATTACTGTATTAGTCCACTGAATGCTTTGGCATGGTTCTGCTGGGATCAAAAATGTGACACTAGGATTAAGGGTATTAGGATTAAGGGTGGGAGTACTGCCCACCCTAAGGCTAGGTAGCCTCGATAAAATATAAAATACAGGAAGAAGCTGGTTAGCCCCCTTGCTTGCATTCCTTGCTTACCTGGCTGTGTTCTGCCTCTCTGCCATGCCACCCTGCCTTGGACTCAGCTGATTATGGACTGAAACCTCTACAAACTGTGAGCCAAATAAACCTTTCTTCCCCTAACTTTAGGTGTCTAGTATTTTGTCCCAGCAACAAGAGAAAACCTAACTAACACAATAGGTAACAATGCAAAGAGAGAATACTATATAATTCTTGTTGAAGGAAAATCAACTGAACAAAGAGACTTACAAATTATTAATACAATAAATGAGGCAATGCTTTCTGGAAATTTAGATCTTTTTTCTAGAGGTAGATTCTGTGGGAGGCAGAAACTCCAGTGTGCTGGTAATTACAGAATAGAATGTCCTTAAACTCATAAGGACAATGATTACCTCATTCCCGTTCAGCCAATGCAAAATCAATGGGAAGATGATCACTTTCTGTGACAGGGACAGTGATGGATCAGTGAAAACTGTTTCCTATTTTGCTCAAGTGTAACAAAAAACATTTGGAAGAGTTTATTATAACTAAGTGGTGCCACAGGACAGTTCAGCCAACTCAGTATAACAAGTATTCTGGTTCATGAAAACTGTTGGCACAATTGCTCTCTCCTGGATGCCTAGGAAACTAGGCCTTTAGAGGAGGACCTCAGGGCTATGAGACAGAATGGAAGGGAGCCCAAGTCTTAGAATTGAAACAAAAAAAGGCTGGTTGTCAAGCACCTGCATGAGTCTATTTGATAAGCAAGAAACAAATCTGTTGTTTTATGCCACTAGACTTTGATTTTGTTTTCTATAACATTTGTCTGTCCTAATGTCCTCTGTCAAAGATCATATTAACTATAAAGGTTATAAAGGCTTAGTCAATGATCAAACACACAATCAAATGTTAAGTGTTGTTCATTCTGGGGCTGGAAAGTTTAATTTTGGAATCCTTGTTGCTGGTAACCTTGATTTCCTTAGGGTAGCATATCTGTTAGAAAGTGACAGAGGACAAAGGCTGCTTTCTGAAAGACTCCAAGCCAGCTGATGAGATCACTGAACCTGGGAGGCAGAAGGGAGAAGGGGTGGTCCACAACTGGAAGGGTTGGGGTCAGAGCAACAGCAGTAAAGCACCCACGGGCAAGGCTGAGTGGTTCAGTGTCCCGTGCCTTACTCCCTCTTAAAGACTTTTTATGTAAAAAATAAAAGCTAACAAGACTAAGCCAATTCTCTAGCTTTAAAAACATATAACCGTTTTTAACATTTTCTTTTATATTACAGCTAGGCTGTTAGCTATGACGAGCACACTTGTCAACTCTATAGGAACAGCACTTACAAAGCCTTGTTTTCTGTGTTTTTTATAAAGGCTATCATGTCACCATATTGTAAGTCTAAAATGCTCTCTGCACAGTAAACGATGGCCTTGGAAGGAATAAACTGTCCTTTCCATTGAAAGAGAAGTTAAATTACTCAAGAAAACTTTTAGAAAAAATAACCTGTAAATCTTTGAAATGAATTTTGTGTGCTGTGATAAATTAGTTTTAAAGAGCTTTAGCTCTGCTCATACTCAGTGAATTGGCTGTTAGTAAATCACTAAAAAGTGCTTGCATCTATCACATTGTATTTTACAGTATAGTCATTTATTTGGATAGTTATATTAGATATAAATAAATATATATACACTTACATATAATACATAATGTTATATTATTAACATAATAATATATACAGCTCTCTTTATCCATGGGTTCTACATAGATTCAACAAAATATATATCAAAAATATTTTTTAAAAAATGGCATCTACAGTGAACATGTACAGACTTTTTCTTATAATCATTCCCTAACATTAGGCATAACAACTTTTACATGGTATTTACATTGCATTCAATACTACAATTTAGAGAGGTTTCGAGTTAGAATATGCACATAGGTTATATGCAAAACTCATGCTATTTATATAAGAGACTTGCGCTCCCACAGATTTTGCTATCTACAGGGGCTCTGTAACAAACCCTCCAGTGACACGAGGGCCCACTAGATACACATATGTATACAGATACATTTACACACAAACACACATACATACAAATTGACGATAGTGTACTTTTTGACCCTACAAAATAACAAAAAACGGAAACATCTGCTTTTTGGTGAACCCTGCTGTGTCTTTATGCAGCAAGCGTCATTCAAAAGCATATCATGAGCCTTTTACAAAGCTCACTCAGGGTTCATTGTTTTCCTACTTCCTTCATGGTGCCACAGGCTAGAATTCTGCTATATGCAATTATCAGTGGTGACCTAGAGACCATACTGCATTCATCAGCCAATGTCTACAGTAAATACCCAATGTTCACTTCGCTGGTGTCAACAACACTTGTAAGCAAATTCATGGCATCTGTTTTGAAAAGAAAAATCAATTCTTATGCACATTCGTCATACCAAATTAGGGTAAGATTTATTTTATTCAGTATTTACATTGATGTCTTACCAATCATTTTTTATTTACAATGGGTAAAATTGCCTTCCCAAGATTTGTGATAATTTCAACAGGTCAAGAATATGTATTTTTAATATTTTGTAGCTCTTGTTTCATGTCTCAGTGAGATTATTCTATTCCTTTGAATAATACTATAGTGTTATTGTTCCCCTGGAATCTCTTCAATCAGCTGTACATTGGGACATAATTTAGTTCATATTTGTGTGCAGTACGAATATGTATGCTGAAAAAAACAGACATGCAAGATCTTAAACTTACAAAGCAGACTAAAAGTGGGACAAATTCAACCTACAACATACAACTCACATCTTTCCATTCTTTATTATTTGGGCGTAACTTATCAATAAGACAGTGATTTTTTCATATGTTATTTACGCCAATAATTTCTTCTACTCTGTGGTAACACCCTAATTATCAGAGATGATAAGGATCATTTAGTACATGCAAATTGTCCATAGCATAGAGGAATTAGAGTATAGACTGAACTGCAACACCTTGCTACACAAGATGAGCCTGCTGTAGAGGCATTTATCATCCTGTCCTATTTCAGTATTTGCCAAGCAGAGGTCCACTTCACTCCATTACCTATGAACATATACAAAAAAAAAAAAAAATCTATCTCTTAAGTATCTGGTAGCAAACCCAGATTAATATTCTAAGGAAACCAGCAATAAAATTCTTACATTAAATTGTCTGGAAAATGTGATCAGTTGAATGCCTATGTGCCATGATTATATCAATACATGAGGCAAAAAGAAAGAAAAAAAGAGGAATTTCAGATACTTATGTTGCTAGAGACTCTCTAAAGACAAGCATCTGTAACCTGAAATTTAACCAAAGCCATAAAATGGTTTCTTTTTCACTACTACTCTATTTTGCCAATAAAAACTGACAAAAATGTTTATTTTTTAGGACAAGTATAAATTTAACATAAAGCACAAAAACACTGAGGAAAGTTCTCAAGAACTGAGATCTTTGGGTTATATCCCAAGATTACTTTTTTTCTTTTTCTCCTTTGCATTTAAGCAAACTTCCTCTTCGTCTCAAACACTTTGTAAGCAGAGTACTAGCTCCAGTGGTACCAATAGTCAGGGAGACTTCTGAAAGAATGATCACTTTCAGGAAGATGAGAGAATTCCCCTGCTTACAGAGACTTTTGAACTATCTTTCTTAAAATAGCTGTCTTCAGGGAGAACAAAACTATGTTGATAATGACAGAGGGTTAACAATGAACGAGAAATTCTGATTAAATCATCAAGAGAGATATTATCCCTTGACTATTATTATTGGTTTCCTTGATCTACCAGAATAACCAGTTCCTTGTGTTCAAGGCATATATTTCTTTAAATTTGGATAATCTGAGGACTCAAACAGAGTGCTCTATTTAGGCCAGTGTCCGTTATATATTTAGCAAACTGCAGCATATTAATTTTTTTTTTTTTTTGTGGTGCCGGGGATCGAACTCAGGCCCTTGTGCTTGCAAGGCAAGCACTCTAATCACTGAAGCATATTAAAATTTTATAATGATTCCTAGACTTTGTAGAACTGCACTTAAAAGCCCATTTCAATAAACACATTTTAGGTATTAAAACTTGGACACAAAGTATCAAAAACAACTTATTTTGCAATGTTGTTGCTGATTTTTCCTACTGAAAGAAATTAATACAGATTTGGGATTTTTAAGATTTTCAGTTATCCCCAAAGAGCAGGTCTAGAACGGGAACTTTCTAAATGGTATACAGTTTTGGCATCCTTGGAGGTCTCTCATGATATCATCATCATGAAGATGGTATCAGAGAACCCCACCTCAGCTTTAACTACAGCAGCTGTAATTTTATCTGTTTTATGTATCATAAAATGGTGTTTGAAAACTTGATAAACTAATCTAACACATATATTTCTTAGAATTTCTCTTCACATAATTTGAGGAAAGGGCAAGAAGAGTTTTGAAGTGATTATGATTATAATAAATGCTAGTTGTTTAAATAAATCTTTATACTTCTTACGATTTCTACTGTGAAAATTTTCTTTAGATTTACTGGTAAGCACTGTTAATATTCACCTGTATTACTTACATGTTAATGAACTTGCCAGTGTCCCATCTGACTGATTAGGGTTTCTGCTAAACCAGTCAGTAAATTAATACAACCAGTCATTTTAGGCACCACATCGCCACATAACTTTAATTGTATTGCATAAGTTCCTCCATACTTGTAGATACGACGATGTACTTTGAAAAAATCACTAGCGATGGGCAGTAGGAAAACACAAGAGCACAGAAGAGAAGAGAAGAATGAAAAACTAGACCACTGTTCAGAGCTTCTTACTAGTTCACTTGATGAAGATCTTATCTGATCAACATCACACACTAAGTTATAGGGACAGATCACTGTCACCAACTACAAGTGATTTCAATGCATTACAAGATAGTCAAGTAATTGGTAAGGAATATTCATCTCTAAGAGTGATTCCAGAATTCGGCTACATTGTCTAGTCTGAAGTATTTAGTTTCTATGGCAGGTATTGACAGTGAGAATAGCAACTGCCTATTTTAAAGCAAGAAAATATGAATACTGAATAAGTAGATGCAAACAATTTGTAAGTACTGTATATAGATGATGTCAGAACAATTCTATGACTGTATCTGTATTAGTTAGGTAAGAAACCAAGATTCTTGCTGGTACATATATTATCACAATTAAATCAGCTTAGTATTAAATCAGCTTTGTGTTGGTTTTAGGTAGTGGCAATTATGTTCTCTAAATCACTATAAAGAACTTGCTATTCATGTTGTTAGAAACAGCAAGGCACTACTTGTGATTTGGAATGTGATAAACATGGACTTACAAACCACGCACACATTAAATCCTTGATTAAACATTGGTTTTTTTTGTATTACATGAGATCAAAAATAGACAGACTTGTTTATTTAAGTGTGGGCAGAAACCAGCTCTAGGAATCAGGACAAACTTTTCTATTAACACTAGTGGCTCATTTCTCAACTGTCACAAATTCTTTACCGGATTTAAAACGTTCGCCTCCTAACTTCAACAATCTAAGACAGCTAAAACTATGCACTTGTTGTTTTTGTTACCATTGCTATTGAGAAGTATAGATGGAAATGCTTTGAGTATATTTATTTCTCAGGGTGCCCTATCCTGCCAACAATCTGAAAAGATATATGCAAATTTGCATACACAGAGTTGTGAACCATTTTTTGAAAACTTATTAAACAAACAGGCTATTGTGATTTAGTACAAAATGTTGTATGTTCAAGTTGGCTACTTAAAATAAATTATAAGAAGGAAACAATACATATAAACACATGACAGCAAAATCTTTCTTAAATATTAGGTTTTTTATTATATGTTATTGATATTCATGGTATTCTGGAGTGGGAAAAAAAAAAAGCTGCCTCTTGCTTCATTGGCTGAACTGAGGCATCCCAGTGCTTTGGCAGTTCCTGACAATGAATAATGTTAAACATCTTGGGCAGATGAAGAGTTCAAGAAATTCTTGGTTTGTCTTTTGTCAGAGAGAAGATAATACATTAAAACCAATGCAGTGATCTCAAGCTGATAACACTCAAGTTCCAACAGCAATAAATTTCATCCTCAATTAATACTTGGCTACATAAACTAATGGAACTGGTAATCAAAGGGTTGCTAAGTCTTTTTTTTAAAAAAAAAAAAAAACTTGATCACACTGAGAAAAAAGTCAACTTTAAATGATTCTCCCAATCAGAAAAATAGTTGTCTTGAACTCAGTTCCTTACTCTCAAAAAGGCATTTTCTCTAGAAATGTAGTTGAACTATAAACTCTCTCCTCCCAATCCAGTGTCCAACAATTGCCCAACTCAAAATCTTATGTGTCTTTTGCAATCTTTTCTGCTGTTTGCATTTACTAACTTTTTTTTTTTTTCTTTTTTTGTGGTGCCGGGGATCGAACTCAGGCCCTTGTGCTTGCAAGGCAAGCACTCTAATCACTGAGCTAAATCCCCAGCCCATGCATTTACTAACTTTTATCTCTTTGATAAGCACCATTTCTCTGGCGAATCAGTGTAACAGCCACATATGCCGGTGTCTCTGCACCCTGCCTCACCCTTGACCAATGGCTGACTCACTTACCTTGCAGTGAAGGGAACGAATGAATATAACACCATGTTGTTTTTGCCTAGTACTTTCTCTGTTACCCACATTAAATTACGTTTTTGAGGAACAGAAATAATGTTTCAAAATTATTAAAGACCAGTACCTGGCACATATTATGTTTGATATTTTTTAAATGAATGAAGTAGTAAATGAATAACTGAACAAATTATTTGGAAAGTCCTATATTTATGGGAATAAAATTACAAATGATAATTACTGCAAAGAAATATTACCCCTAGAACTGCAGTTTGCATCATGAAGTAGATGAAATTCACCATTATCCATACCGTTTACTATGCATTCATAGCATTGCCCTTCTGGACAAATGCATTCTAAAATCCAAATCACTGAATAATTCTGCAGACACTTTATAGCACACTCCAATCATATAAAGCAGGACTTAAATTATTTAAAACAAATAGTAATATATTAGAACTAATAAAGTTTATAAAATTGTGAAATACAGTAAGTAAATAAATAAATAAAAACAGAGTGCTTCCTAGCCTAAAGTTAGAATGTCAGAGATAGCGAGTGGAAATAAAATGATTAATGTACAGTCTGGAAAAGTGGACAGTGTATCAAACCAAAGAATCACAGATATAGATGGGACTGTCTCCGTTTCCAGTTTGACAAGTAAGATGTACTAACTCACTATGGAATCCTCTGAAAGTACTGCTTTTAAAGTCCTCCAGGGTTTTTTTTGTTTTGTTTTTGTTTTTTGTCCATTTCAACTGGCAGGCTATAAATAATTGTTGACATGGCATTACTGTGTATCTGTTCCACTCCACTGATTTTTAGAGGTTTTTTTTTTTTTTTTTCCTATTTCCTGAGAAAGACAATACACAACCTCAAAGGAAAAGATAGCAGGATTTTTTTTTTTTTTAATTCTTGGGACTCAGTTCCTGGCTGAAATGCTTCTCTGAAAAAGATTAATGATAACTGGAATGGTTTAGGACTGTCCTTAATTTCTTTATCAATAAAATTACAGGGAAGATGAGCTACCTCTAAAATGCTGTGCTTCTTTGATATGTTCTTTAAGTTCATCGACTGTCAAAATCTAAAGGTCAGGATTGTCCTTTACTATTTTCTAATGTCCAGCGAACTTATACTCTCAATCACATGTTCTCTGGGGAGCAACTCAGTAACAACTTTGTCCAAGGGACTTGTTGATTGAACTATAAAAATTTGAAAAGGATGGGTGAATGTGAGAGTACAAACTAATCCTCCCACAAAATCACCAAATGACAAAGAGTCATTGGCGATTACTAACCTCATTTGACCACACCTCGGAATATCGTATTTTCAAAAATTGTAAGATTTCTCAGTTAATGTTGAAATTAATTCATTCTAATTAAAACACTATTTGGTATAGTATTTTAGTATTGGTATTGAAGTTTGTGTAAAATAAAGATGTGGAAAGTAGACAGGTAAAGTTGAGGATGCAAGAAAAGAAAATCAAATCAATTAAAATAGGTTATCTACAATCCTCTCACCCCAAATTAAAAGACGGTCTATCACTTGTCTCCTAAGACAACACTCAGGGGAACTCATCAGCAGCAATTTTAGTAAAATGAATTGGTCAAAGATCATCTCTGTAGCATTAAATTAGGCAGGGTGTGGGAAGCATTAAACATTCTGTTGTGAAGCTATAAGAAAACTTGTGCAAACTGTTTTAAAATTTTATATTCTAAACAGGCAGCAGTGTACTGCTAAATGCTACTATAAAAGATCAACTCTGATTTCTTAATAAGTAATAACAGCATTTTTTTGATAGAAGCATAATATAAACTGGTATCTAGTCATAAGGCATTTGTAGTGTGTGTGTGTGTGTGTGTGTGTGTGTGAGAGAGAGAGAGAGAGAGATGCTAGGAAATGAACCCAGAACTTCATACATTATAGGGAAATGCTCTACTGCTGAGCTACATACCCAAACCATTAAGGAATTTTTTCAACCACTTTGATAAAAACTGTTTTGAAAATAAAAATTTAATTTTCATTGTTCTGAGACTTCCAAATTCTGTGTAGAAAGAGGTGTGCAAAAACAAAGTCTTTATTTATACTACACACATTTTCAAGGAAATTAGGGAAATCTTTAATATATTGAGCTCATTGGATTTCACCAGTTGTTATGTAAAATTCCTTTCCTCAAAAAACATACATTAAAAAAATAGTGAATACCTTGGAGTATTTTCCTGAGTATAAAAATAATAGCATTATAGTTTACTGTTTATAAGAGTACAAATGTCTATTTAATAGAACACACAACTACATGGTGAATCCAGTCTTAGAGCTTTGGGACTCATCAAGTTATTGTTTGCATAAATAATACTGCATTAAAAATTAAATAATTTAGCGCTAAAAGCATATGGGCAGAGCAGAATTTATAGTCTCTAAAATAAAGGATTATGTAAGCTTGAACAACTAAATCCTTCACAGACGGTGGAGCAAATGATGTCTTCATGATTTTCTGAGTGTGTAAAATACTGCAATTTTTAATCTGCTATGTACACAAAACTATGGTCTCTCTTTTTTGTTCATTTGGATGCTTTATTCTTAGTACAGATTCTCAAGAGAATACAATTTAATATCTTAATTTCTTACACTGCAAATAATATATAGGCTCCTATTTACCATTTCCCTGCGAAACAGAAAGACAACTTTTTTTTTCGTGTTTTTTAAATTTTATTTTAATGGTACATTTTAGATGTACATAGTGATAACATTCGTCATAGGGGATTTGTACCTGTACATTACCTATCTTGTTGCTTCTTTTTTTCCCATTCCCCTCCCATCTCCCCCTCCTCCCTCCTTATTTACAAAAGCTTTGTTTCCATTTTTTCCTTTCATTTCTTATTTCTCTAAGACACCTCTTTTTAAGTTAAAGAATTTTAGTTACTAATTTGCCCACTACTGATAACCCTTCTTTTTAATGGAGATATTCCAATTTTAAGTAATCTTCTCTTCGCCTTGATCCACAATATGTCCCCTTAATATCACTTTATTTTTCTTGTACTGGCTTCTATAATTACAGAGATGGCATCTAACTCAATCAAATATCACAGCTCCTTCAAATATTTACGGTGGCTTCTGTAATATCCCCAACCGCCTTACTATTCTGAATCTCAGTCCATTACTGTAAGTTCTTACCTCCAAAAACACCACCAAACATGAGATGCAGCTAAGAAATCTGAACATTTTTTTTTGAAATTTTTATATTTTTTAAAAATGTTAAGAGAATTTTACAATATTGAGACTGTCTTTTAATAAATCTCTTCATACTTAATACCCAGAGAAGCTCACTTAACTCTAGTGTATCAATTTTTAACTTAATATATTTCTTAATTTATTTGGGACTAGAAATAATTTAGCTGGTTGAGAAAAAATATAGACAAGAATTTGGTTGTGCTGAACCCATAAGGAAATCAGGAAGGGAAACAAGGCAATGAACTCAACCTGAGAATAGACTGCTGTTTAAAAGAAGCCCCAAAGAGTGTTAGGCTCATAAGTTATATGCAGACTGTGAGGTTTTCATAGTCAATGTTGTCGTATCAGAGTGCTCTGTTCCTTGTTGTTTTATAAGGTAGTACATTTAACTTTTGTTATAGCGAAATAAGACAAAGCATTTGAAGTAAAGGGTCAAGATAAATCTGCTCACACGAACCCAGCCTATCTAACCACTATTGATTCTGTTGTACGTATCTGTTCCCAACACTTCCTGTAACAACATTAAGGCTCATCAATCAAGGCTATCCTATACATAAAACATGTACAGGAAAATAGGAAATCCTTACTCTTCAACATTTAGCATCCTGCCTACTTAACAGTATTTTGTAATCAGTAACATATTTCATACATAATATAAACAGTACTCTGCTTGGAAAATGATCACTCTATATTTATTGCTGAGCTAGTTCTACTCTTGAAGTAATAGTACAAACTATTTCCATGAATTTCATTAAAAATTAAAATATTTTACTAATGATCTTAAACCAAATCAGACATGAAAAGCAAAGATTTTAAGCATAAAAGTTTACCTAACTCAATTATATTACAATGAAAATCTTCAAAATGGGATCACAACAAAGCTATCCCTAGGCACTAGAAATACTTGAAACATAAAGAGTAGATGAAAAAAATATCAAGAACACATTTATAATAATAAATTATATATATGAAAATGATGCATGGACAAAAGATATTTCCTGGGAATTCAGAAAAGAGGATTTCTGAATGATAAATAATTAAGTGGGCAGATGTTCAACTTTGCTAATAATCTAGAAAATCAAATCAGAAGAGTGAGGTGCAGCATCTTGCCTCAAATGGAGTAATGTTTAGTCTACCAATCCTCAGTGTAGGCAGGAGACAGGTAAATGAGTATTCTCAACATCTGCTGGTTGGAGTGAAAATTGGCATAATACATCATTTTAGAGCAAAGTAGCAAGAACTTTCCTACTCTACAACTTAGCATTCCTCTTCTATGTGTATAGCCTTGAGAAACTTTTGCCTACATATTCAATGTAATAGTATTTAGATACGGGGCCTTTGAGGAATACTTAAATTAAATGAGGTCACAAGGGTGGTATCTTCATGATGAGGTTAATCAAGAAGGAAGGGGAGGAGGAGGGAGAAAAAAGGGAAGGAGAGAGAGGAAAGGCAGAAAGGGAAAGACAAGAATTCTCTCTCTTCCATGTAAAGACAGTCAGAAGATAGACAAGCCAGGAAATAATGATCCCCAGTAACTGAATTGGCAGTTCCCTTGATCTTGGACTCTATAAGCCTCTAAAACTGAGCAAAACAAATTGCTCTTTATACAGGTCTCTGTGTGATATTTTGTTATAGCTGCCTGGCCAAACTAATACCAAAGTCATGGTTAACTATGAAACAATAGTATAAAACAAAAAGAGGTCAAGCAGGAAGACGTGATTTTTTATTATTATGCTCAATTTTTAATACTAAATTAATCATATCTTAATAATTTAAAGAGTGATGGTAGAAAATATTATCATAAACTTGATGTTCACTGTACTCGTCATACACTGCATCCTGCTGTTGGATGAATAAAAATGTTTGCTCTGCCCTCAGATGTTAGCTGGCGTGGCCCTACACATGTATACCATCACAGAAGGACTGACACATGAACAACAGTGCTGACTGTGTTTGTTGGGCTGTACTGCCATGTGCCATCAATTGCTGCTGTTCAAAACTTCTTGTCCCCAGGTATCATTTAATAATTTCTCAAATGAATAAATGAATATTTATTTTCAATAGTGCATATTTTCTTAACAAAATATATCAATACTAATTGTTTATTAATTATATTTTCTAGTAAATTATGCCGAAATTAATGCTGCTTTCCACTAGATTAGTACTTTATAAATACCTCTTGAATAAATGGACAAATGAAAGGATCACATAAAAGGAAAAGATTTACTTTCTGCAAATGACTTTAAAAATGAAATACATACCCTTTTAACATTACATAATCTTTCTTTCCATAATTTAAAACATAAAATTTAAGTTTTTAAATTTTTTCTCTACCTCATTAAAGTGAAACATTTCCTGTTCTAGTAATTTTTGAATATCTTTACCTTACAAAAGCTTATGTATGAATTCTGGCATAATTTTGAAGAAAATTGAACAAAGGAGAGGAAAAGTGTCTTTGTAAAATTTGCTCCTTTTGGAAAAAATTTGCCTTGTTTAACTTTTTAATGAAGCAGGACTGTTATAGCCTGAGACTAGAGAAGAATAATCTGAGATTTTGAGAGCGTGACTTTCCCCAAATAGGTGGAAAGAGTATCCAAGCCCAAGATCCTAAGACTTCCTTTCCTTTTCCTTCCTTTCCTTTTCTTTTACAACAAACAGCCCCAAAGACTAGTTTCTCCCTCCTTCTCTGACGTAGACAGGGTGAAAAAGAAAGTCATGCTAAGTTTACACTCTCTTAGAAACATCTCTGGTTTACTCCGTACGATCTTATCTTACTTTCCATTTAAAATAAGCTTCTTTATTTCTGAACTGTATTTGTACTCTTATTATACAATACTGTCACTTATCCATGTTTTATTTTGTTTCACCTTCTTTAATAACTTTAATCCACTCAGATTTTAAATTTTAAAATGTAAAAATGTGTATTTTTTCTGGTTAAAAGAAAATATACCATTAATGAGAAGAAATACTGAAAAAAGCACAATTAAGAAAACTAAACTCACTCATCACTCAACTACGTAGAAATAAACACCATTAACATTCTCATGTTTTCAATCTATTTATGCTTCCTATGTATTTTTACATTAATGTATATACTTTTCATTTCCAAAATTCTGATTATCATTTTATATTTGTTTCTGTACATCATTATGATGCCACGTTATTATGCCCATTTTATTCCATTCTCCATCTATATTCACAATGGATATAAGTCCAATGTGTGTGTTTGTGTGTGCTTTGTCTATGTGCATATGTGTGCGAGTATGTTTGTGAGTGATGCATGATTATGACATGGGGGTGTGAATGTGCAGTACTATGGTAGAACTGGCTTATGCTATTTAATGAGAACTATTTGTGTATATTTCTTCCTTATTTTGTTTTTAGAAAAGTGGAATTTGAAACTAGTCATGGTGGGAATATCTACTACATATAGTTAGCCAGTTGCTATAAATCAGAGCCTTTTCCTCCTTAAGTGTCACTGAATCAGTTTAACAGCATACAGCTAGTCTTCAGTGGAAGGCTATGCTAATCTCAAAGAATAAAAGATTTCCATATTTTCACGTTCTGGAAACTTATATAGTGTGTTTATTATCTGTTACCTGATGTAAGAAACAGGACCTCTCATGCATTGCACATGGAATGTAAAATGGTACTGACATTCTGGAATTCAGTCTAGCACTTTAAAAATAAACACACAAATTTACCATATGACTCAGAAATTGCATTTTTGAGCATTCGCCCCAGAGAAATAAACACATATATCTCCACCAGAGCCTGTATATTTTGAGTATCTACTGTACAGCTAGGTACTGACAGGTACCAACCACATGAATAGAAACATTTTTTGACAACCTTTGTCCACAGCATAGCTGGCACACTTTATATTCAATAGCATGATTTACAGTTAGAAAGGATAACCGTTAAGCATTTGAGAAACATAATAGTTCACAAATTATTTTGGCGTGTCTTCACTCCATTTTAATATCAGTGGAAGATTGTTTTGTATTTTCCACTATGACTCGTGTGTGTGTATATGTATATGTGTGTGTGTGTTTGTGTGTGTGTATATATATATAAAATGTTTCTCCTCTGAAGAAATGTAAACCCCAACCTCAGTTCAAGTTTTCAAGCCATGTTATAGAAATACAAAGTATGATAAATTCAGTGTTTACAGAAACACAATTTTACTTTGAACTTCATTCTTTTCCTTAATTGGGAAAACTGGAGTGACTTTTCCTTCTCTAATACAAATAGTCACTGATACATTTTTGAAAAATATATCTATTAACATAAAGTTGGAAGTACCTACCCATTACATAACTCACACTTTTAAAACTACTGCAGATATTTCCTTGATATTTACCACTGGTTGGTACTACAATCATCTCTACCTGAAATAGAAAGTCCTTCCAATATACAGTAAAATGAAGTTATATGCAATGCATAATCAGCATTGTACTAGGAACACGTATACATAGAAATGCTCAATGATCTAGAATATGTGTCATTTCATTCTAACTCCAATTTGTGATTCTCTGAAAACCTGCACTTGTGGTTGATAACTATAGTAACACATCTAAGACCAAATTAAACAAAATATTTCTAAAGAGATAATTGTCACATTGTCATCAAATATCAACTTGAATCTGTGACAACAGTGGAGGTTGCGCCTGGAGATTAATTAAGCCATTCCTGACAAGTGTTTCATTGCTCTTGTGTAAGAAAAAAATAACATACTGAAAAACAAGCAGATATTTTCTTCTCTCCCTCTCCCTTTCCCTCTCTCCTACTCCCTCTATTTCTTTACCATTTCATCTTCCTTACATCTTTAACTAGTTACACTATCATAAGCAGAGAATGAATTTAAACTTCATTATTTCTTAGAATTTTCACACTTGTCAATTTACATATTAGTGTGAATTTAAAAGCACAATGATAGTCAAAATCATTTGGTATTTGACTATTTTATCAAATACATGTTAAACACTTGCAAGTGTAAAATACATGTAGGTTAGGCCAAACTATTTGACTACAGAAAAAAGGAGTATCAACAGTGGGGAAAAGGAGTGTAAACATCACCTCTGCATTTTAACAAGTGAAGAAATAAGGAATTTGTTTCATAATGATACAAGCAATATTTTTCCAGAAACAATTCACAATAGAAATTAAAAAAAAAAAAGTTAAGGTTGCCAATACTCTTAGAAAGGATAATTTAAAAAGCAATTAAATTTCTTCACAAAAATGTACTTTTGGAGGTTCTTTTTCTTAAGACAACTTACTGAACAAAATACAGCAATAATAATTTATATTCATTAGCACTTGCCTAATTTTAAAGCATAATGACAACCATTTACATTCTAATGGAAGATAATCTTTACAATTCTTCAATTATAAAGAATTGAGTATGAGGTTTCTCAAAACTTTTTCTAATTTAACTTCATCTTAATGACATCAACTGAAAAAAAATGTTTGTTTTTCCTTAATATCGTGTTCACTGTTGAGTAAGAATAATCACATTCTACCACTAAGCAAATATTTTCAACTCACTGAAGTGGGAAATTCTAAAAACAGAGGTGCTAAAAGTCCACCAATGGACATGTTAACACTGATTCATGTAACTTTGTTTAACAAAAGAGAACCCTAAAAATTTGAAAGGACATTTCCTAAGTATTACTGCACCTATAAATCCTCCACTCCAAGCACCACTGCTACCAAGTCAGATGAATGACTCAATTTTGATAGTTTCTTGCTTCTAGTGTGTAGATGTCCCCAAAAATACTAATGTAAACAGAGATTATTTAAGGAGTAACACTGTGATACTGTATGTGGCTTATATTTTTATTTGAAAATGTTATTTTTGAAATGTGTATATATAATTTACATTAGGAACCAAGCATATAGTAACTATGCCATTGTACTGTAAAACCCTTTTATTTTATTAAATACATACACGAACTCATATTTCAAATATGAGTTTCAATTGTCAGTATAACCCAAATACCTGTCAACTGGTGCAACTGTCAAACATAAACCTTATCTATTTGGTTCTTTTTTTATTTTTATTTTAATGGTACAATTTAGATGTACATAGTGATAACACTCATCATAGGGGATTTGTACCTGTACATGACATATCTTGTTGCTTCTTTTTTTCCCATTCCCCTCCCTATTTGGTTCTTGTATTTGGTTAATTCCTAAAGATTTGATTCTCCTTTGTTCATTTTAAAATAATAGAATATGAAACAAATTATTCTTAATTTTATAAGATACAGATATAAGTTGCTAACTAAAATCCACTGTGGACTAAGGGATTCTAGTTTGTGTTCATCAGATTTATCAGCAGTTATTTTACACTACTGGGATTAGATGACTCACTTTTATGGACTCTTCACAAAGCACTTAATTTAGGTTTCCAGAATGAAGGGTTAAAAATCAGCAATTCATATAAACCCATTTACGGGAGGAGGCATCTGTACAGTGGCCAAGGGCATTAGTCAGTGTGTTTTATTGAAGAAACAGAGAATGACATTAATTTGTCGAAGTGGGAGATTACAGAGCTTGTGTCACAAATGCTGCATAGGTGCTGTTTTGAGTTAAACACCATCATGTGCATGCTTAGTGTTGGTATATATCAGACAACTAACAAATGTTAATTATTCTTCATTCTGGGACCTTTGTGTTTGTTTGTGAATGTAGCAAAACTATCTCCTATGTTTAATCTATATCTATACCATTTTACTTCTCAATCAGGGAAGTCAAACAACATGCCTAATTTTCAGATAATTGCATATGTCTTAACTAAATATTTGAAAGTATATTTGCATGTGTTTACAAAAATATGTTTAAATTAGATGGAAATAATTTTCATTTTAAAAAGATAGAAGTCAGATAACCAAATATCTGACTTTTGGAAGTATTTATGAGCTCTAAATACAAGAATATACGACACCTGTAATTTTAGTTTTTCAAATGTTATCCTGTCATGAAGTAAGCTTAGCTGCGTGGTATTTATTTATATCTGAAACACCCTACAGTTTTTTTTTCGGGGTGCTGGGGATCAAACTCAGGCCCTTGTACTTGCTAGGCAAGCACTCTACCACTTGAGCTAAATCCCCAACACCATGAAAGAAGTTATCTATTGAACTGTTTTGACACATACTAATTGCACATGCATATGTAGTGCATTGTGATGTTTCAATGTATGCATATAACGTGTAAGGACAAAACAGGGTAATTAGCCTATCCATCACCTAAAACATTTATTATTTCTTTGTTATGAGAAAATTCAGAATCTACTTTTCTAGCTATTTGAAATATACAATGCATTATTGTTATTTATAATTGGCCTTCTGTGCAATAGAATACTAGTATTTATTCTTCCCATCTAACCATAAAATTGTACCCAATGATGAACATTTTCCCATTGCCCTTCCTCTCCATCTCCCCTCTTGCCACCTCTCCTCCACCCCCCTCAGTCTCTGGTAAACATTATCCTGCTCTCAATTTCTATGAGGCCAATTTGTTAAATTCCAAGGTAATTATAATAAATGATTTATTTAATCAATGATTTTATCACTCATGAAGAGTAAGCAAGATTGTCATATTCTGGATGCTGGCACCATTTCATGTCCCCACTTCTTTCACCACACATGGAAACATATACAATAAGAATAAATAAAAGTCTCAGAAAATGGATCATTTTGGATATTTTCTGAATAAATATAGCACAAACATTCTTGAACTTGATTACTAAATATTTGTCTTTTAAATTCATTGATTTTCTCTTGTATATGACCAATAATAAAATTGCTCAGACAAATCAGTCTCATTGATATATAGTTAGTTATGAATATAGGTATAATGGGTATAATTTTTACTGATCATATGGTATAACTAGATTTTTATTAAAATATATTATTTCATATATGCTATAGGTTTTATGTTCTCAGAAAAAGTAAGAGGAAGGTGCAGAGATGACTCATATGCCTCATGCATCCACACACTTGTAGTGTCCCTATTATCAACACCCCACAGCATTGTGCTGCATTTGTTACCATTGTTGAAGCTACACTGATAAAGCAAAATCATTCAAGGCTATAGTTCACATTAGGATTTGCTCTTGTTGGTGTAAATTCCACGGGTTTGGAGAAACTTATAATGACAGGTATCCACCAACACAGTATCATACAGCATACTTTAATTGTCCCACAAAGCCTCTGTCCTTTCCCTATTCATCCTTTCCTCCTTGAGCTGCTGGGAACCACGGTCTGTCAGCAGCTATTAACACTGAGGTGTATGTTTTTGTATAGACACTGAGTATTCAACTCCTTCAGGTAAGCACCAAATACTGCAATTGCTGGATTGTGTAACATCATTTAAAAAACAGTATATAGTTCTATATTTCCCTTAAAAATCTATTTCAGAAAATATACCATATTTTATACATATACCTATTTTATTAACTGACACCAGAAATATGTATTGTATATGAGTTAATACTCTGGTGTGTGACAGTCTATAATATAATCAGTTAATTGAGTTTTAAATGGATTTGCAAGTTCTTTGGATAGCTACGGAATTCAATAATGCTTACATGATTTTTCTAAACCTGGAATTAAATCTCTTTTTAAGCAGAATGACAAACCTCCATAGCTTAATGAAAATAAACTCAAATGCAAGTTTTAGTCTTCTTATGGAAATCTGCCAAAAAAGCTTTTACTAGGTAACAATTACTGTAATTATTGTAGCAACCAACGAAGGCTTAAACATGACCCCTACATACATTCTTTTAAAATCAGAGTGTTCTTAAACAATAACAAGGTCAATGACAGAGTTATGGGCATGAGTGTGAAAAGCCACTGTGACAAAAAAAAAAAAAAAAGGGTGGCCCACACAAAGAGAAGACCACCAAATCTGCTGGGATAATTGGTAATCTTGTCCTGAAACAACTAGGTTGTTTTAAACTCCACATAGTTTGCCACCCTGTATAAATTTCCTTAAAATTTTAGAAATCTTTACCATGAGCTAATATAATTGATTGCAAATTGGGCTTTCCTGGTACGGTATTTCCCTTTTTTCTTTTTTTTTGGTTTATATTATTCCAAAATTAGAATCAACTGAGATACCTCTAAAAATATTTTACAAATCTAGTTATTGATGCTTTTTAAGCCTAATTCAGACATGTAGTTATGTTCCTTAATAAACTTAGCTCATATTCACATAGAATGTGCTCTTATGTCTATATGTATCATACATATATGACCATATTAGTACATGAAATATATATGTACATATATACATAAATATAATTATATATGAATTTAATCAAACATCTATTTTACTTGGGAATTTGAATAAACAGTGAATAATTGGACACAAAAATGAAAATTACAGGAAATGCAAATTTTGATACACAAAACTCATAGAAATAAAGGCAGATGCTTAAGTGTTAGTTCTTCAAAACTCTAAAATGAATCTTTGGTGTTGACATGAACACACTCAGCTTCACTATGGTCTAGTGCAATGCCTTGCCTTTATATTGCAATAATCAGATGATACTCGTCATATCCCCCAAAAGATTTTAGAGAGATCAGTACATTTAAATGTTCCCTTTAAACAAGGAACTAGAATGTGAAAGTCAAGAACGGGACCGCTGCCCTCAGTTAAGCAGTCAGTTATACAAAAAGTCTAGTTAGTATGATCAAGCCCCTGCTTTTATGGTGTCTTCTTAAAATAAATGAAAATTACCAAATTAAAACTTAACCTTATAAAGAGAAGAAATAATTGAATCCCACCTACTCTTTGGATCTTAATTGAAACATTGTTTCACTTTATAACTTGAGTAACCTCCTTAATTTTTTTTTTTACCTTTTGACCTTTTTACATTCTACAAATTCTCTTCAAATTAAGTTTGAAGATATTCTATATTTTCAAATGAAGGTTTAAAATTCCTACCTAAAAGTCTTCCCAATTCACATTATGGTATTCCATTTAGATCCCTCATTTCACTTAAAATATACATTCCATATTATTTTACATGTAATGTTCTTTAGTTGGTACAAAAAAATAAGGAATCTTTGGGTTCAAAAAGTTGTTCTATTATTTAGTATTACTTAAAGTACACATGGGTATTAATAATGATTTAGTATAAAATAAAGGCATTGCATTTATAAGGAAAGTATTTTTTCTTCCATTTAGAATAAATTCCCATAGCAGCTACAAAATTTTCATGATACTCAGCTTTTAGAGATATTAAGTGTAATATTTTCTAAAACAGAGATACTTATTGAACTTTAAAGCAAGAACAGAACTGATTTTGAAAATCGAGTTTAAACACAGAAAGGAGGAAAGGAGGCAAGAGGGAAGGGGAAAGAGATTTTAAAAAGAATCAAACTGTGTTATGTACATGTACTCCCCAAGATGACTGGAAACTGCACGTACTGCAAACATGTTCTAATAAAAACAAATAAATACAATAAAAGTGAAAGTAAAGGGTAATTTGAATGGTTGCTTTCTTTTCCCTGGGACAGAATCTCTATGTTTATCTACATATTTGCAGATAAAGCCAAAGTTCATATTTACAAAAGTTCCTGGTTGAACAAACTTCTCAAACGAGTTTTTCAATCAAGGTGGTATCGCCCCCTAGGGGATATTTTTGAAATCTGTGAAAGGCTTTTTTTTTTTAATCTTGATTTGATTGTCACAATTAAATGAGAAACACTATTACAAAGATTCTAAAGTTGCTAGAGAACATGCAACAAATGATAAAGATTTTAAATAAAAAAACAAATTTACTCATACACTAACACACAAATTTGGACTATAATATTGAACATTAATGTACCAGAAAAATCTGCTCATAGTTGTGTTCATCTAGAACTTAACACTATTTCATGAATAATACAAAGATTTTTCCACCCAACTTTAACATTAATTTTCCTAAGAATTTAAATTGGAGGAAGACTGTATATTGTTCGGAAATTCGTCAGGTGTTGTTCAACGTGTTACAAAATCCTATTACCACACCACTGATCTATATTTTATTTGCTAATCGAGTTACCTGTGTCAGCAAACCAACTTTCTAGCTATCACATTCTGAATCAGAAGCATCTAACCACATTGCTGTGTGTTCTACTGTCGTCACACCTGAACAGTAACACAACATGTACTAGAGACTTAGGAAGTTGGTCTTTCACTGAGTTTGCAAAGGCAACCTTGCAGGTTCTAAGGGAAGACATGGGTATGTTAATAGGAGAATAGAAGGTTATCTGGATTTCTCAAGAAGAACTTTAAGTAGAAGAGTAACAGGGCTACACAAAATAATGTCTTGATATCTCTTCTGGCATTTTGTTAATGCTGTACATTGTAAAATTTCTTCTGTTTATTACTTTGTGTATTGTCCATCTATCCAGTTACTTTCATCTTTTCCACCAGTAGTCCCAATACATTTTTAAAAAATTTTAGAGTCCACATTTTCAGATCTTTTTTGCAATATATGTCTGGAAGTATGCTTTAGAAACAAATACTCAAAAAATTTTTAAAAATAGGATGTAGGTGAAATATTTTCACAGATTCTGCATACCAAAAGCTTATCTCTTTCCCTTATTTATGAAAGATATTGTGGTATATAAAATTCTTAAAGTCCAAGTTTGCAGGTGTGTGTAGATGCATTTCTGTTGACTTAAAATACATATTTTAGGATAAGAGAATAGCAAACAGCATTTGCATATTTTCTCATTTAGTGGAGAATTTTAAGTATTTTTTTAAACCTTAGAAGTAAACTTTTCCATAAGGTGTTTCAGGATGCTTTTGATAAGATTATCTAGCTTGTTCTCAATATTTTTGGTGTTCTTTTACATTCTTCAAAAAAGTTTATTTGAATTATACTTTATTGCTATATTGCTATTGCTCAAAAGTGTTTATGCCAAAATTGTATTGTCTTGCAAAACTTTACCTCATTCTCTTGCCCATTTATCTCAGCCTGCTCCCCGGGAGGTTCTGCACCTACTTTAATAAAAATCTGCATTGATAATAACCAATAAGGTTTTTTACATTATATTTTGAATTCTGAACTAATTATGTCCCAGAAATTGTTTTCCCTGACACTGGTTTCACTTCTGTGTTGGAAGCATTTTCCTCTTTTCTTTGTCTCTTGTATCTATTGACCTTCCTTGCCTCTGCTAGGTACAGCACAGTTCTCCAAATTCCTCTCTTAGACATGAGTATTTAAATACAAAGAATTTCTATTTTAATGTCTTATATCTAGACTTTTTTTGTCTACTACTGGAGATCAATCCTACACATGTATCCTAATACTGCAACATCATGAAAGGTACTGCGGCGCTGCAATTTCCATCTGCTTCTTACACAGCTGTGTCCTGGAAAAGGAGAGAGATGTGTGTGTGTGTCTGTGTGTGTGTGTGTCTGTGTGTGCACGTGCATAATTAGCATCCTTCTAACTGCACACAGAAATCTCCATCATATGGTAGGAAAATGGCTGCTAAGTTTCCTATTTAGAATAATCCTTTTTCTTATTCAGGAGCTAGAGACTGGGCAGAGACGACACAAGGGACATTCATATGGCCAAGTGTTAAGTGTTCTGTATACAAAACACAGTGAGACAACAGAATGGATATTCACTTCTATTAAATCAACTGTAATTAGTGAAAAATCCTAACACATCTGACAATAACTTTCATGTCACATAATTTTCAGTGTGGTGAATTTCATGCTTTATGTTTCTGTACGGAAACCGCGCTCTAAAAGCAGTCAAGGGAAGGACAGCAGCCTGTGGTGCCCACCCTATCACAGTGACTGGGTAAGAGACAGACATGGCAGACAAGAAACAGACATGTATCCCCTAAGAAGTTCAGAGCCCCTCCACCCTATGGTGGGAGACTAGGCCCAGCAGGTATAGCTTTCAGAGGTGGCTGGATTTCAGAGGTGGCTGGATCTGAAACTGTTGGTCTGATTGAGCTCTGCCCCACTGTCTACATCCAGCAGAGACCAGTAGTCTGATTGCTTTCCCCCTTACCAATGTGAACAGGGCTGTGTCTCAGCTTGGATGGCTGCCATGATCTAGGGTTTCTGGAGGAGAGGCTTCTGGAGCAGGGCGGCATCCCACAAACCCAAAGACGATAAAACTTGGGGAAGAGAATTGTGACTTGCTGGTTTCCAAGACTTCAGGACCTAGAAGGAAACCATTCATTTGGAAATACAGAGGAATATTTTTTGGATCCACTTTTTTCTCCTTTATTGTTTTTTTGGTATTTGATATTTTTTTCCTCTTTTATCATTTTCTTTCTTTTTTGTTTTTTTCCTGTGTCTCTTTCATTTTTTTCTTTTTTTTTCTTTTTTTCTTTAGTTTGCACTGTTATTTCTTTTCTATTTCTTTTATCTAGTACTATTAATTTCCCCTTACTCCTTAATAGGATCCTTTATTTCACTTTTCTCACCTCCTTCTTATCTTCCATTGCTTAATTTTCTAAAGTGTAATATTTTCATTCATTTATTCTCCTGTTCCTCCATACTCTCTATCTTTACTATCATAACCATTAAGCTTTATGAATCTTTAGATAGTTAATCATGATATTACTGTTGAACTTTCCATTTAGGAGACATTTACTATACAAAAATATTTGACTTGCCTTAAACTTTATACTATAATCACTGATGTCTTTTCTATGATTAAAGACGGTACATTACTAGTTCTTAGGGTTTGTCAATAATCTGTTTATCTTCAATGCTATTATTTTTGCTAACTTATTACTGTAGCCAAGGTGACACAGTTGTTGCCACCAGCTGGTTTTCTCTGTAATGACAATATCTGGATTGCCTTGGTGTTACCAAAAGTACTATAGCCCATTTCCGAGTATTGAGCCAAATACACTGCAGCATTGCCTCTCAAATGAATTGATATGGAAGGACTATATTTAGCGAGGCCTAGAGTACATCACTGAAAATAGACACTAACTAAAGAGGTCTCCATAGTAGCAACAGTCTTCCATTATAATCAACCTGTAAGATTCAGCACAGACAATAGACAAACAACAACAACAACAAAAATGGAAACATGAGATGACAAAGCAACAAAATGCCTACAAAAACTCCCACTATCCCCAAAGCTGACCCATGGAGCATCAAGGGAGAGGAATCAAAAGCAACAGTTGAATTAAATGAAAAGTAATAGAAAAGATTAAAGAAAAACAAATCAATAAGGTGCTTGGCAAGTTCAAAGGAGATATAGCTAACCAATTAATGATTCCAATAAATAAAACAATCAGTCAGTCTAAGAAGACACTAATAAAAAGTTAGCTGAGTTAAACAAAGCAATGTAAAATATGAATATGCAGCATAGAAAATAATTAGAGGCCATGAAAAGACATCAAATAGAAATTCAGGAGATTAAAAATTCTTTTGAAAGTATGGACAACAGAAGCAACAGAAGCAATGCAAAAGTAGAATGTCAGAACTAAAACACAGAGGCGGTATTGGTAATTAATTAATGGAAGATACCTTAAAAACAGTAAGACCACATGAAAATGGATCTAGGAGATGTTAGATGACACGAAGAAGACTAATCTGAGATTAGAATTAGTGAAAAAACTGAAGACAGTACAAATGGCATAAAAAAAATACCTGTTTACAGAAGTAATATCAGAAAACTTTCCAAAAATGGAAGAAGAATTTAACTTACAGATAATTGAGGCATACAGAATTCCAAATAGCCATGATCAGAAAAGAACCTCTCCACATCACATTATAGTCAAAATCCAGAAGTCCAACAAAAGAACAGAACCTTGAAAGCTGTCAGAAAAAAAGCTACCAATCATTTATAAAAGAAAACCCATTAGAATTATAGCAGACCTCTCAATACAAACCTTAAAAGCCAGGAGAGCTTGAAGTGAAGGCTTTCAAGCCATAAAATAATACAACTTCCAACTCTGACTGATCTATCCTGCAAAATACCTTTCAAAATTGATGGAGAAATAAGGTATTATCATTATAAAGAGCACCTAAGAAATTCATAACAACCAACAGCAGTCCAAGACATTTTCACTGTGAATTCATCTTTTCATTTCTAATTGCATTGATTTGTATCTTTTCTCCCATTTTTGGTAATATTGGCTAGTGATTTTTAAATTTAGTTTACTTTTTTGAAGAATCAGCTCTTCAATTTATTGATTTTTTTTGTATCATTATTTTTAGTCTCCATTTGATTGATTTCTGCTCTGATCTTTATAATTTCTTTGTACTAGCTTTGGATTTGTATTTTTCTTGTTCTTCTATGACCTTGAGGTGCATGATTATTTACTTGGGCTCACTCTGTGTTTCTGATATGGGTTTTCACAGCTATAAACTTCACAATGGACACCACTAAAATCCAAATGATTATTACCAACTACTTCAAAAACATCTACGCCAACAAATCAAAGAATTTAGAAAACACAGATTCCTAGATACATATGAACTGTGAAAACTGAACCAGAAAGATTTAAAAACCCTGAATAATCCCATAACATGCAACGAAATTGAAACAGTACTACAAAATCTACCAACTGAGAAAAACCCAGGTCCTGAAAGATTCAGTGCTGAATTCTATAAGAACTTCAGGGAAAATCTAATGTCAATGCTCCTCACACTCTTTAATGAAACCAAAAGAGAAAGAGTGCTCCCAAAGTCACTCCTAGAAGCTCACATTACCTTGATTCCAAAACCAAACAAGGATCCAACTAAAAAGTAGGACTACAGGGCAATCTCCTTAATGATTACAGATGCAAAAATCCTCACCAAGACACTGGCAAACAGAATGCAACGAATCATCAAAAAGATAATACATCATGACCCCAAGAAGGTTTCATCCCAGGGATATTAAGATGCTTCAAGGTTCTACATATACAAATCAATCAATAAGTGTAGTATATAAGAAAAAAATGGAAGCAAGAACAAAAATCACATGATCATCTCAATGGATGCAGAAAAGGCCTTTGGCAAAATCCAACAACCTTTTACAGTAAAATTCCTGAAGAAAATAGGTATAGAATTACCTTAATTCAATTTGATAAAAGCCATTTATGATAAACCAATCCGGAACATCATATTAATTGGGGAAAACTGAAAGCTTTCCTTCTAAAATCAGGAACAAGAAAAGGATGTCCACTGTCCCCATGCCTTTTCAACACAGGCCTGAAAGTATTAGCATGAACAATCAGGCAAGAAAAAGAAATAAATGTGATACATACAGGAAAGGAAGAAGTCAAATTACCATTATTTGCTTATGACATATTCTCTGCATAGAAGATCTAAAAGATCCCAACAAAAGTCTTCTAGAATAACCAAATTCAGAAGTTTAGAGGGATACAAAATTGACACAGAAAAATCAATAGCATTCCTGTATATCCATAAAATATTCACTGAGAAAGAAATTAGGAAAACAATACCATTCACAATAGCATCAAGAAAATTTAAATATTTAGGAATTAACCCAACCAAGGAAGTGAAAGGCCTCTACAATGATAACTACTTCCGAAAAAGCAAATAGACAATGGCATCAGAAAATGGAAAGATAGCACCTGTTTTTGGATAGGCAGAACTAATATAGTCAAAATGGCCATATTTCAAAAAATGATACATAGATGCCATCTGAATTTTATACATACATATAATACAATATATATAATGGAATATATATATACATAAAATGCAATTTGAATCAAAATATCAACAGCATTCCTCACAGAACTAGAGAAAACAATCCTAAAATTTATATGGAAGCAGAAAAGACCCAGAATAGCAAAAGCAATCCTGGGTAACAAGAACAAAGCAGGAGACATCACAACCTCAAATTTCACATTATATTACAAAGTTACAATGATAATAAAACAGCAAGGAACTGGCACAAAAACAGAATGTGGAGCAATGAAATAGAATATAGGAAGCAAAAACAACCCCAAGCACATGTAGCTACTTGATCTTTGACAAAGGGGCCAAAACCTTACACTGGAGGAAAGAGCCTCTTTATTAAATGGTGCTGGGAAAATTGTCTATCCACATGTAGAAAATTGAGCTTAGACCCATATATCTCACCATATACTAACTAAATTCAAAATGGATCAAAGACCTAAATACTAAAACAGAAACACTTCATGTGCTGAAAAATAAGGGAGATAAAACTCTTGAAGACATAGGTATAGTCAAGGACTTTCTGAACGACACCCCAATGGTACGAGAAATAGTATCAAGAATCAACAAATGGGATCATGTCAAATTAAATAGCATGTGTACAACAAAGAAAACAACCAACAGTGTGAGGAGACAACCTACAGCATGGGAAAAAAACTGCCAGCTAATTTGTAGACAGGGGACTAACATGTATAATATATAAGACTCAAAAAAATTAGACCCCCCCATAAAAGCCCCAATCAAAAACGAGAATCTGAAATGAACAGATACTTCACAGAAGAAGTATACAGGACCAATAAATATATGAAAATATGTTCGACCTCGCTGACCGTTAGAGAAATGCAAATTAAAACAGTACTGACGTTACATCTTATCCCAGAAAGAATAGCCATAATCAAGAAATCAAGCTGGGGATTTAGCTCAGTGATTAGAGTGCTTGCCTTGCAAGCACAAGGGCCTGAGTTCGATCCTCGGCACCACAAAAAAAAAAAAAAAAAAAAAAAAAGAAATCAAATAGTAAATGGCAGTGAAGCCATAGGGTTCAACTCTTCTGCATTGTTGGTGGGGATGTAAAATAGTACAACCACTACTGAAATCAGTATGGATTTGCTGAAAAATGAATGCACTTTGAGACCATAAATCAGACAGAGCAAACTCTATTATGTGGTACCCAAGAAAATGATGATTTTTAGGCAGTTCAATGTATATAGGACTTCACCAGAAGAAGCAATTACCCTGATAGTACTGAAAGTGGGGAGAAGTCTTAGTATATATGTGACAAGTTAAAGCTTTAGGGCTAAGAACAAAGGCCTGTGTGTTAGATTTTTCAGAGCCGATGGTCCTAAGAGAGCAGATTTAATAGGGGACATTTACAATATTCACCCAGAAGCTAAATGCAGAAGGTGCCGAATGTCCATCTAGGCACTGGAGACCCAAAAGATCCAATTGAGGGCTGGGAGCCCACAGCACTGTCCCACGTACGTCCGTGTCTGCACATGATGGCTGGAGCCAGGAAACGATGCTCGCAGCAGAGATGACAACCAGAGCTCCTTCGAAGCAACAGCAGCCATCCTCGACGACAGCAAGGCCCCGAGCTCCTTCCTCGACGAGGACAGCCGAGCCCCCTCCGGAAGAACCAGCTGCAGCAGAGCTTCTCCTGGGAAACAGCCTGCCAACTAGCTACGGCTCTCACTCTGTCTTATGTTGCATCAGCAACAACCCTCAGGTGGATCTCCTACGCCCAGCATCACATCAACTCAGTCCAGCTGGGCGTTCTGGCTCAAATTGACCATATTAGGTCCACCACAGCCTGTGTCATACACATCTTTAATTCAAGAGCTTTTTAGTAAAAGAATAAGAAATAAGTTGTATGATATAATCCAAGAAAGAAAACACCTTCAAAAAGAGCGTATTTTCATCAAAACCAAAGGCTGAGGAAAAGGTAAACAGGATGAACCCAAGAGATCTGACCTTTCAGAAGTCTTAGTAAAGTTTCAGAGATGAGTACAAGAGGAATGGTGGAGGCTAAAATCACAGCTAAACTCATAGCTAAACTCATAAATTCCCAATGTAGTGAATTGATGAGCAAATGCAAAGCATAGTTGTGACTGTTAATACACTTGCAATAAATTTGTTTGTGAATAAAGGAAGAAAATAGGATAGATGTTTTCAGGGAATGATACTCAAGAAGCTTTCTAAAAACCTAAAAATCCTTACAGCACAGCAAGGCTCAATTTCCAGCTGAACTAACTCAAAAGGTTAAAAAGTGAAAAGATAAAGTCCCTTGTTCTTAAAGTCCACTTTTACTGTCAGAGGAAACAACCTCATGCGAAATTAATTTGTCATGAGTGTATTGGTCAGCTTTCCCTTTGCTGGAGAAAATATCTGACACCCACAATTTAAAGGAGGAAAGGTGTAATTTGCCTTATATTTCAAAGGTTTCAGTCCACAATTAGCTGGCTTCAAGGCAGGAACATCATGATAGAAAGGCATGGCAGAGCAATGCTGCTTGGTTCATGATAGCTAGAAGGCAGAACAATTTTCTGTACTGGTACCAGAAAAGAAGGGTCCAGGGACAAGTTCTGGACCACAAAGTCATGCTCACAATGACCCACCCACACACATTCATAAGCCTGCTTCACTAATCCACTAGTTTAGATCCCTCTTCTAAAGCAGAAATACTCCCTGTGTCAATAGGATCTGTTTATTACTTTAAAAAATTAAAATCTTATACATGTTGAAAATAGAAAAATTTAAATCCTGTACATGCAATGAATGATGATTAAACACCATTACCCTTGTTCATAAGAATAATAGGATCATTTTCAAAATTATTTTGGCAGTTTTCTTCTAAAGTTTTGATAACCAAATTAACATTTCAGCTTACTTGTCATATTCTACCCATCAACTTAACACCCACGCATATCTCCTCAAGCTATATTTAATCCCCAAATAAACACAAGGTCATAATTCTCCCTAACATGATACAGTTGCCCATTATACAACCAAAAAATGCACTTATTCCCTCCCCAAAGTCTCGACTGTACCAGCATTTTTCAAAAGTCCAAGTCAAACTCTTAGCTTGACTCCCTATAACAATCAAAATACAAGTTACACTGGCACAAGGTATAATGGCACAGGGCGTACATTTCCATTCCAAAAAGAAGGCATAGAGGGATAGAAAAAAATAGGACCACAGCAAGACTGAAACCTAGCAGGGCAAGCATTAAGTCCTAAAGCTGCATGCCTGACATCCTGGGCACGTGGTGGTGAGATGTGTTCCAGAGGGTTTAAATGGCCACAGTCCTATGACCTTGCCAGTTGTAGCCCACATGACATGTAGCCTGGGCTGTGTGTGCCAGCCTGGGCTGTCTGTGCCAGACTTGCTTTTAGTATCTGCATTCCTAAAAGCATTCTGTCTTCAGAGCTCTTTCTAAAATGACCTATCAAACTCTGTGTACAGCATTCTAAGGCTTCTCTGACCCACATCTCCAAACTTTTCCAAACACCTCTGTTACATCAGTTCTTGATTCTGAACCACGTAGACAGGTATAGTCAGAGCAATGACCCCATCTCTGGTATCAATTTTCTGTACTGGTCAGCTTTCCCAATGTGGAGAAAATAGTTGACCACATTGGGCAAAATAGTTGACGTCCATAATTTAAAGAAAGGAGGTATAATTTGGCTCATAGTTTCAGAGGGTTCAGTCTGTGAGTGGTTAACTCCAAGGTAGGAATACCATGGTAGAAGGTCATGGCAGAACAAAGCTGCTCACCTCATGACAGCTAGGAAGCACAATGGGAAAAGAGGACCAGAGAGGAAGGTTGAGGGACCAGTTTTGGACCATGAAGTCACACTTCCATGATCCCCCCCACATACGCACACCCAAAGTGTGCTTTACTAATCTCCTAGGCAACTCCCAAACCAATGAAATCGACAATCCAGTTTAAAACTATCACAGTGAGGCTCTGTTATTTAGTAATTTATATTAAGAGATGCATAATTCTGGAGAGGTATTGTGGGTGAAATGGTGAAGTAGCTGATAGCATGGGCTCCAGAGCTGGACTGCCTGCATTTGCATCCTGACTCAATCAGGTATTAGCTGTCTGATCACTATTTTCCACCAAAAACTCTTCCACGATATCTGCATCTGAATGTACTATGTTGCCTTTCTTCTTGTGACAATGGACAAACTCCAACAAGCACCATCATTCCACCCATTTCTCTACAGTGAGTCAAAGATGCTCTTTAACAGATGATGTGGTTTCATCAAGATAAACCCATCATAAGGAGAACATATTGTCTATCAAAAATATACTGGATATACCAAAACTACTAAACACCAGAGCTTTAGAAACACAGTGTGCTTTGGAGTATTGGTTTTTGACCCTCGTGATCCCATGGCTGATTGGGAGCTGTGGCTAGCTGCTACTGCCCAGAATTGCAAAAGTATCATCATGCTGCATATCACTAGCCCAGAAAAAGATCAAAATTCAAAATTCAGTGTAGAGTTTCCACAGAATCCACCATTGTAGTCAAAAAATCATTGTCATTAAGTTAAACAGTAGTAAGTTAGAGACTGTCTGTATTCCCATTAGTGCACAAATACAAAATTACCCATTTTAAAAAGATATGAAACTGATCTCTGAGATAGTACCATTTCTTTGCTCTTTTATGAGAATTCTTAAGAGAATGATGTCTGGGCTTGCTGCTACCATTTCTGTCTCCTAAATTCTCTCATGAGTTCTCCTTTCTAGGGCTTTGGATCTTGCTTTCTACCCAACACTTTCTTTTAATTTCTTCATTGGTGAAAAAATTGATCAATATTAGCAAACTAGATCCCTCTTCTAAAATAGAAATACTCCTAGAAATAAGATCTATTTATTGCTTTTAAAAATAAAAATAAAAATCCTACACATGTTGAAAATAGAAAAATTTAAATTCTGTACATGTAACAAATGATGATTATATACTGTTACCCTTGTTCATAAGAATAGTAGGACCATTTTCAAAAATATTTCAGCAGTTTTCTTATACAAGTTTTGAATACATTTGCCATGTGACCCAGAAATGCCTCTTATAAAGGTTGAGAGAAATTAAAGCACATGTGACAGACTCAACCTACGATGCCAGCTCCCCATTATCTCTACTCACTGGAATTCAGGCTTTTACATAATCTTCTCTCATGAGAGGCCAGGACCCGCAACTTGCTTCTAATCTATAGGTCATGGCATCGATAATAAGATGTCAGTCACTGTCTGATTGCATAACATTATCCAAGACTGCATTGTGCTATCAGACTCATCCTCAGGCTTTTCCTGTTGGCTTGGTGGAGTAAGTGGCCACTTAGCTGAGGCCCATTAGACAAGCATCTTCAGGTGGCCTCTAGAAGCTGAAGCTAAGGTGGCCTCTTGTATCAACAGCAAGAGGTCAGGATCTTCTGTTTATAACTTGTAGGAAATGAATTATGCTTAGTCTCATAGCATTTTGTAACATCCCATAGCTTCCTCAAGTACATAATGAAATAAGCAGGCAATCATTTTTACAACCGTCAGCCACCCAGGTTATGCCCCAATCCCCTGCCTACACCCCTCTAACTGTTCCTACACTCTCCGAGTAAACTTGGAAGCAATGTTTTCTCTCGCTGGGCCTCTAGATGAGAACTCACTTCTAGCCAGCACCTTGGCATCAACTTTGCTGAGGACTGGGTACTCATAGGTTTATATAAATCTGTTGAGGAACAATGTAAAACTGACATGACACACACACCCCAAAGCTGACAAGCAAATACTTGTATCAGAGTTACCCTCAAAAGGCAAAACCTATACTAGAGCCCAACACGGGTGTGTAGAATGAGGATGGTTAGCAGATGTAAGGGTAGAACTGGGCATGAAGAATAATTTCTAATGTTCTGTAGAATGGTAGGATAACCATGGCTTACAATTAATTGAATATTTCAAAATAGTAGAAAAAATTTGAAATGTTCCCACCACAAGAAAATGATGACTATCTTAGTAAACAGATACACCAGTGTCTTAATTACTTTTCTCATTGCTGAGACAAAATATCCAATACCCACAAGTTAAAAGAGAAAAGGTTTATTTTGGCTTACATGTCATAGAGGTTTTAGTCCATAGTTGGCTGGTCCAAGGCAGGATTGTGTGGCAGAGGGGCATCACATGGGAGAAAGTCCATGACAGAGCAGGCAAGCAACAAGCAACAAGCCTCCCTTTCCTTTTTATCCCACCCAGGCTACAAAGCTTTCGGGTGATGCCATCTATACACAGGGTGGGGCGTCTGTCTTCAAAAAATCCACTCAGCCACACCAAGAACTATGCAAATTCCAATCAGTGGACTAATTTAGTACCACATACCCTTAATCCCAGTATCACACACCCTAGATCCAGCAGTTTTGAAAAGCCCCACCTATGAGTTCATGAGACTTTGGGCAGGGAGAGAGATCTCGATACAAGCCATAACAACCACTTAACCTAATCTGATCATTACACGTTTCATACATGCATTGAAACGTTATCCTTGTGTAATTTATAATTATATAAATATGTATCACTTTAAAATGAAATATATTTTACAAAAAAAGTCACACCCTGGAACGAACTCAAATATTTTTTTGTCTTATGGACAGATTAAAAACTTGTGGTATAATCATTCAGTGTAATGACACTCTGTTATAAGCAGAAACATACTACTAAAATACATAGAGAATTTCCAAAATATACTCAGTAAAAAAAAAAAAAGAGTATATGATGAATGATTTTGTTTATGGGAAATTTTAGAAAAGCCCAAAATATAGTAACAGAATGCTGATCAGTGGTTACTTACAGCTGAGGGCAATGGCGGGCGATTTGAGTACAACAGAATTTGGGGATGACAGAAACATTCTGTATCAGCACTGCACAATAGAACTTTTGATGGATAATCTTCTGTAGCCTATGGCTATTGAGCATTTGAAATGTAGCTAGTTCAAATAAGGAAACAAAATTTTAATTTTGTTTAGTTGTAACCAACTTTAAACAGCCAGGCATCGCTAACAGCTATCACATTGGACAGTGCAGTGCAGTGCAATCATTTGATTGTGGTTGTGGCTACATGACCATCACCACATTTGCCAAAACTCATTGAACTATATACTTACAATGGATGAATCTTATTGTAGGCAAACTGTATCTTAAAAAACTGTTTAAAAAATATCAACTGAGAGAACAGAGATACTTTGTAGTTACTAAAATTACATTAGCTCTTTTTCCTAACTTTTTGCATTATTTGTTTTCTAGGGCTGCCATTAAGAATATATTACAAAACTTAGCTATTACAAATTGTGCTGCTATGAACATGGTTGTGCATATATCACTGTGATATGATGATTTTAATTCTTCTGGGAAGATACCCAGCAGAGGAATAGCTGGGTCAAATGGAACCTCTAGTTGTAGTTTTCTAAGGAATCTCCACACTGACTTCCACAGTGGTTGGACCAGTCTACATTCCCACCAACAGTGGAGGAGGGTTCCTTTTTCCCCGCAGCCCCGCCAGCACTTTTTATTGGATGATTTCTTGATAATAGCTATTCTTTCTGGAGTGAGATGGTATCTTAGTGTTGTTTTGATCTGCATCTCTCGAATGAAAAATGATGCTGAACATTTTTTCATATATTTATTTGCCATTTTTATTTCTTCATCTGAGAAATGTTTATTCATTTCAGATGGCCACTTTTGGATTGGGTCTTTAAATTTGGGGGGTTTGATCTTTTTGAGTTCTTTATATATTCTGGATGTTAGACCTTAATGCCCAACAACTGATGAATGGCTAAAAAAGATGTGGTTTTTCTACACAATGGATCACTACACCGCCATAAAAAAGGATAAACTAGAGTCATTTGTATGTAAATGGATGTTCCTTGAGAACATACTATTAAGTGAAATAAATCAGACACTTATTAGTACACATCGAATTGTTTCTCTGATATGAGAAAGCATAAGTGTAAATAAGGACAAAGAGGTAGAATAGATATTATGTTAAAAAAAAAGAGAGAGATAGTATTCAAAAGAGAGAACTAGATAGGGAAAAGGGGGATAAAGAAGAAGGTTAAAAGAAAAGAAGGTGAAAGGGGAAAAAATGGTAAAGTGTAGCTACATTTGTTGCAAATAGGGAGGGGGGGATGAATGGAAGGGAGGGGAGGGAAGGGGGGAAGAGGGGGGAAAACCAAGATGTATCATGTACAGGTACAAAATAACCATGTTGATTATGATCATTATGTATACAATGTACCAATACATGTTCTTGGTAAAAATAAAAAATTTTTTTAAAAAAGAATATATTACAAGCTCGATGCTTTAAAAAAGCAGAAATTTATCCCCTCACAGTTCAGGATGCTGAAGTCTAAGATCAAAGTGTCAACAGAGTTGGTGCTTCCAGAAACCTCCGAGAAATAATCTATTTCACACTTCTCTCTTGCCTTCTGTTAGCTGTCAGCAATCCTGCACATCCCTTGACTGTGTCTGCACCTCCATCTTCACATGCCTCCTCTCAGCCTCCATCTTCACATGCCTATCATCTCTCCATTTCTCTTTACTTCTTTCCTTGTGATAAGGACACTAGTTGGGCCTGGAATTAGGGCATAACCTAGTTCAATATGTACTCATTTTTACTAGTTACAAAGATTCTACTTTCAAATTAGGTTGTAATCTGAGATTCCAGGAGGGCATGAATTTGGGAGCAGCACTATTTAATCAACTACAAATTCCTCTTCCACTTCCTGAATGATATAGCCTATAGGTGGAGCCCAGCAAGGTAGATATTCACACCTAGTGGAAAGTGAAGTATTGCTATAGCCCAGATTACGGAGTGAACTGGGACAAACAAAAGTGAGGGAGGAATGCAAAGAGGTAGAAGCACCCAGAGAAGGTGTTAGAACCACACAGAATGTGCCAGTTAATCTTAATCGTGTACTTGATTGGATCAAGAGGCTCCTGACAAGCTGACTGTATTATGAGGGTACTCTCCGCTCACTGGATTAATCCACTGATGTTAACAGCTGGATTAGAAAGTGGGCCCCAGCTGGAGGTGGGGCAGTGGCAGTGTGCCTTTGGAGGCTATTTCTCTTACTGGTGCTCTTCCTCTGTGCCCTTCCTTTTGGCTACCTCAAGGTAAGCAACTGTGCTCCACCACTCCCTTCTGCCATGATGTTCCTGACTTGGAGCTAGCCCTTTATGGACCTAAACTTTTGAAATCAGGAGCCAAATAATCTTTGTTCTCCTTTAAATTGTGTATGACAGGCAGATGTGCCAGCAAGGGGAAAGCTGGCTAGTTCACAGGGTAAGGAAGTGGTCCCCAGGGAGGTGAGGACTGGCACAGGGCATTAGAGCCCAAGCAGACTGGTAAGAGAGAAGCCCCCTGTGGTGTGAGTGACCGGAGCAGCCTAAGGAACACATATCCAGGGGTGGCCTAGCCAGGAGAGCCAAAGCTCAGGTCAGGAGAGTGTGTTTGAAGATGGGGGATGGGGTAGATATGGCATAACAGAACCCTAGAAGGGTAAAGCCATGTTCACTAAAGAGGTATTCTAGAGAGGTAATCAGAGACAAGCAAGGCAAAAACAGCGCAATTGTGAGAGAAAAGGACCACTGAGAGGTACCGAAGTCCAAGTGTAGGGAGGAGAGTAGTTACACAGAGGAAGACTGGGGACAAAATTACAACAGAACTAATGAAATACATAAAGGTGAATAGAAAGGTATCTCCCTATCAGAGAAAAGAATAAGAAATACAGAAAGGAAAAAGACTCCCTAAGGCTGTTTTATTAAAACAAAATTATGGTTTTCTATAAATATTAATATGGAAATGTAGATATCAGCATGTGAACACACACACGTGTACACACACACACACACACACACATGTTAGCTGCTTCTACATAAGAGATTGCTATAAATCTTTTTAACCTGAAACAAGAGTAACTAGTCATTATCTCTCAGAGGAAGTTAGGAAGATCTTCCTTAGTAGATTTTGACTTGCTGTCATAAAACTTTAAGTAATCAAGGAATGTCACAAATTTATCAATGACTTACATTTAG